>VYXC01011447.1:1498-54117 GCA_013397175.1 Platysteira castanea
TTAATTGCTCCAGGGGTTACTTGAGGTCATTTGAGGCCCTGACTGGGGTTACTTGAGGTCATAGAGGTTACTTGAGGTCATTTGAGTCTCTTTTAATTGACCATGGGGTTACTTGAGGTCATTTGAGGCCCTGACCGGGGTTACTTGAGGTCACAGGGGTTACTTGAGGTCATTGGAGTCTTTTTTAATTGCTGCAGGGGTTACTTGAGGTCATTTTGGGCCCTGAGTGGGGTTACTTGAGTTCACAGGGGTTACTTGTGGTCATTTGAGGCCCTGACCGGGGTTACTTGAGTTCATTTGGGGTTACTTGAGGTCATTGGAGTCTTTCTTAATTGCTGCAGGGGTTACTTGAGGTCATTTGGGATTACTTGAGGACATTGGGGTGTTTTTTAATTACTCCAGGGGTTCCTGGGGGTCATTGGAGGCCCTTGTCAGGGCTACTTGAGTTCATTTGGGGTTACTTGAGTTGATTGGAGTGTTTTTTAAATGCTTTAGGGGTTTCTTGAGGCCACTTGGGCTGGCTTGACCAGGAAACCCAGATAGCACAGACATTGCTTTTGGACTTTTCTGTCCACAACATCCAACCACGACCACAGGAACAGCAGCCAGGCCAGCTGAACTCGGGTGGACCCATCACACTCGGGGCAAGGTCTCCAAAGCTTGGCGATTTGGCCTTCTCAGCTGGAAGGAGAGGACGGGAGCCCTGGGCTATCAGTAGCCATGGACAAGGAGCTCCAGTGACTGCTGGGCCACTGTGAACTGTCAGTGCCTGCTTTACTCTCTGTTTCCTTGCCACACCTGCTGCAGGGACCAGCCTGGAGAAGCTGGGAGGGGCTGTTCCCAGTGTTCAGGCTGCTGAAAAGGGCTAAGTTAATAATAACTAGGGCTTGTGCAGACAGACTGAGGAATAAGAGGAGGAGGGGTTGAGAGGAAAGGTGTGTGCTGATGTCTTCACAAACAATTCCGTGGGTGAAGCCATGGGTGCTGATGTCTTTGAAATGGGTCTGATTGTCTCTACTGACTTTGGGCAGCAGGTTTGTTGCAGAGCCCACACAGCCCAACTCCTGAAACAGGCAAGGGTCTGCACAAGCCTGAACTTCTGAACTTTGGGGGAAAATGACAGGTTCCAGGGGGGATATGGGGCAGGCACTTTGGGAAGATTGCTCCTTTCTGTATCTCAGCCAGTGGGGAAAGGAAGAGGGCAACATGTGGCCAGGAGTTTGGGATAAAAGGAGGCTGTGCCCTCTGAAATCCAGAGAGAGAAAACACCAAGAGAGAAAACCCCACGGGCTGTGCCCCAGTGACCTCTCTCCCTTTATTCAAATAAAGTTGCAGAACTCCTCTGTCTCCTTTTTGAACATAAACCTCTGGCATTGATGGATTTTCCTGACACTGGAAATTGCTCTACCTGTTATTTTCAGCTATTTGTGGAGGCAATGGAAATACTGTACCTCTTCAGAGCTGCTCCTCTTTGTTAGTTTCTCTTGAAAAGTTTTACCTGCTCAAATTGTAGCAGAGGCCAAACATTTTTTTTTTGTACATGAAAAACCCCCTCTCGCGAGATGGAACCTACTGGAGTTCAGGAAGCTGCAGGTATTCCCCTCGTTCCAGAAAGGAACCTGGATCCGTCTCAGCAGCCTTACCTTGACAGTTCTGCATCCCTGCAGAGCCCACGAGGATCCTGAACCACTCCTCTCCTATGCTCTGCCACAGCCATTTCATCACAGCTGTTACAGCCCCTGCTGTGGTTTCCACTGGAACAGTAATTTCAGCTGTAACATTCCCCTCCCGGGCAGAAGGATATTTGTCCTCTCCTCCCATCACACCTTCCACAGAAATTCCTTACGTTCTAGGCCATGGCAGTAACATGGGGTTTGCTGCTGAAAGTCTCAAACATTTATTTCCTGTTTGCTCACTTGCAGTATCTGAGGTGCTGGTGCCTGGCAAAGCTGTGCCTTTGCAACCCCAAGCATTCTGCAAGATGGGACAAGATCGTCTGAAAACACCCTGGAGAGAAAAAAACTATCCAGATTCCCACTTTTTCCATGATTTTTAACTTGCTATTAATCCTCATTACTCCTATTCAGTGAAATCATTAAATCTTGAGAAACAAACCCAACATTAATCTTATATCTTATAATTCTGGCAATTTGAGCTTTTGCTACTGCTCTGAGTTGGACACACAGGCTGGGACTTATTTTCTCCTTTTGATTGCACAATTCTTTCTCACTTATATCTTTGTAAAGGTACATTTATACCTACGTGGATTGGCACTGTGAGCTTTGCAGCACATCACTGAGGTAATGTGCTCTATCCACATACTACAGGTCTCAGAATCACACAATCAAGGGGAGGCACTGAACTAAAAATTTATCCCCAAGGCAAGAAGCTGGAATTCTTGAGGTTGAGAACTGATGAGGAGTGGTCCTGCATCCCTGACTTTTACTTGTGGTTTGGGGGGAAAATACAATTTATGCTGATAGATTAGAAACATTCAAGGGTTAATTTGATTTGAATCAGAACTTAGGTATATTTTCCACTTACAAATCCAGGAGAGATATTTATCAGTATTGAGGGATATGTAAAACTGATCATAACTTACTGGAGATAAAGAGGTGTTTGAAGAGCCCCTCCACAGTTAAATCTTGAATCATTGCTGGGAAAGTATGGATATGGAACTTCCCTACAAAGACAGGCTGAGAAAATTGGGAATTTTCACTAAGCAGCACTCACCATGCCTGGTTAGGGGAGCCACTACATAGAGGAAACTATTCACAGGTGTTCTATTCATTTAATCAGAATTTTACAGAAATAAAATGAGGCCTTTTTGTCTTTATTTGGTACTTATGTGATGGATAGTCTCTGTTCAGACAGCTAAATTTCAGGTCCATATCTTATTAATAGAGATAGACCTTAAATTCAATAGTTTTAACTGCTCTAAGCAGCGTTTCTGTCTCTATGTTGACAACTTGAGAGCCTGATTTTCAGTCACAGACAACTAAAAGTGCATTTCAGTGCACAGTGTTAGAAATTGGGGCAAATAAATAAAATGTATGACGTGACTTTTCAGGATGGTTTACATGTACCATAAGAAATATAAATTTGTCTGTGATTTATGTCATAAATGCTTTTATAGTTAGCTACCAGCAGTGCAACTAAAGCAAATGCAAAACCTCCAGATCTGAGTCCTAAAGATCTAGAAATTATTAAATTTTTCTATCCAAGTCTCCCAAGCAAGTATTGCAGGTCATTCTGACGTTGGCCACATAAAAGAATGCTGAAATTCCTTAGTTCTTACACAAACCCTACTGATTGCATCAACTCTGACATAATCCACAATTCCTTTATTTCTTTCTTTACTGAGCTTTCCTCTCCAGTTTCTTACATTCTGTACCATTATTTCACAGTCTTTGCTTTGGGTCTTTGGATGTTTTGTTGGTTTGGGATTTTTTGGTCGTTTTGGGGGTTTTGGTGGGGTTTTTTGGGGGAGAAGGGTTGCATGGGGCAGGGGAACTGCTGAGCCTTCTCTTCAAAGAGGTTTTGCCTACAGTAAGGGCAGTTATTAAGTTATTGTGCATTTTAAGAGTGTGAAAGGCACATAAAACACAAATACACCCATCAATATTTACCTGAGCAGGATTTGGCAGAGGGGAAGTTGGGAATGAGAAGCAGTTTAACTTTAGCTTTACAAAAGTTCCCAGCTGAGGCCACATAAAGCAGAAAGATCCAGTGTTTGTCCCCGTGCAGAATCACACTGAGAGTGTTTTGCAATCAGAGATAAAGCAAAAAGTGCCAACAAGCCCTGTCCCCACCTTCCTGAGACAGTCCCCTGACACTGCCCCATTTCTGTGTTCCCCCTATTAAATTATACCTGTCTAGGCCACTTCTGTCACAGATCTGTGGAGCAGCTCCCATCTTTCAGAGCAGGATTACTTATCCTGTGGCCTTTCTCTCTTTCACAGATGCCTAAACCCATCTACACCTGTCGGATTTCTATCAGCTCCTTCCTGGGGAGACCTAATCTCTCTGTCACTGGCAATCTGCACAACAACCAGAGAGGCAGGATCCTGCTAAATGTGGCCTGTCCTGGCTGCCTGGGGCTAGGATAACATTTAATTCCTGGCTAAACCAACAAGCCAATGACTATTTTTACGTGTATGAAACAGCACGGTTTGTAGATATTTCATATTTGATGGTTGTGGCAGAACACATCTGTTCTAGCATGGAGGGGCACACAGACAGCAGAAAACCAGTGGGTGTCACACAGAGCACTGATGTCTGCCCTGTGCCTTTAAAAACTGACCACACATCCCATTAAAGGAATCTCGTAAATGTCAGTCAAGGCATAATTAGTGTCTGCAAAGGTACTTCCTGGCAATAATTGATTTCTTAATCCAGATCCCAATCTGCTCCACTGATATTCTTTAATGACTTTCTGAAGTCAGTGATAACAAATTGGATAAGAAAAGATGTTTTCAACGATGTGGAGGATCCACTGGAGACACAAAGGCGGAGTTACCGTGGTGCTGTTGCCAGGAGTGACTGAGCAAACAGTGTTTGCAATCACAGTTCACCTCCCTAACTTCGTTTCCAGCAAAGCAGCAGCACTTTAAGTTTAATTATGGCAGCCCCAGAGTAAAGCAGAGGGGGGGAAAAATTGCTTTCCATCACTTATTTGTTCTTTTGTCTTTCACACTTCTCGGCAAACTCCATCGTATAATTAAACTCTAAAGGCTATTTGCTGACAACCTGTGGTCAGAACGTAAGGGAAGATGATAATGATGCTCAAGTCAGGCCCCCTCCTCCCTACAGTGCCAGTTTCTGCCAAAGTGCTTCCTTTGCACAAATTACTGCACATCAAAATCAGGTCTTTGGGAAGCAGGGTGTGATGTGAGTGTAGCTGGCAAGTTTTAAAAGCTTGCCATTACCATTGCTTAACGAGGAGCTGCGTTAATAGCCTGGTTCTCCCACACCTTACATTCACAGGAAAGGGTGAATTCAGCCGTTAGAGTGGCTGGGAAACACCGGTGTCTCATTTCAAAATTCCACCCAAATTCAGCCCTAAGAGTAATAAGCTGCTGTGGCCTCTAATTTCAATAAAAGCAGTATATAGCACAAGGAGGGAGGGAGGGCTGGGCTCCCCTAGGAAAGGGAAACACCAGGACATTTTCAGACATCACAGGGAAAAAATTGAATTACAAAGATTTGGAAATCTTAATGTCATAAAAAGCAATCCCAAGATTGTCTTATATTGCTTTCCAGCTTATATCTGCACACTGTAATATACCAACATATAACCTGATTTTTCTTCTACTATTGAAAAAATCAAATAAATGAAACAGAGACTCTTGAAGGACTTTCTACAGTGAGAAAAGCTTGCTAAATGTATATTCTGTGCGTAAAGTGATACAAGGGACACAGTCCTGTCATTTTAACAGTCTTCTGGCTCTACCTGGCTGCCTCTCTGTGGCTTATCAGCCTAGAAAACGAGAACATTCTGGGTCTAAAATGACAGGAGAAACAATTTAACACAGAATAGGACCCAGGATGAGTTAGAGAAACCTTGGATCCAGCCAAAGGCACAGTCAGCCACTCCCCCTGCCCACTGAGTACTTACTGGTGTATGAAGAAATACGTAGGAGAAACAAAGGCTCCAAGCTAGAGCAGGTCTGGCTGCTGATTGGATTAGGTGAAAGCAGGTGGAGGAAAAGAGGATTTTTCTCTTCCCCTCCCTTTAAAGGTAACACCTGATGAAGTTTCTGGCAGGTGTAGGGTGCTGGGGCCAGCTGCGGGGAGCAGGCAGAGAGCCAAGTGTCAGAGGTGACAAAACAAGGTGGCTTTTGCAGACACCCACAGGATTAGTACCTATGTTTGTGCAAGTCAGAAAGATAGTGAAAGCTGATGAGGCAAAAAATGAGCATGGAGGAAAGGAATGCCCCAGGAATTGAATTTTGGGAATATTTGCTCTCCAGCTGGCTCTGCCTCACCCCAGCATCTCTGAGCTCCTGCCCTATGAACGAGGTTCCCTTGTTCTCATTTGGTCCTTTTGGTTGCTCTAAATCTGACTTTAAAGCCAGAAAGTCTCTGATCACTCTGGATGAGCTCACTTTGAAGAAAAGACTCCCACCAGGACTTCAGGGGATTATAAACACTTCTCCTCAGACTAGGCTGGGGGTTTGTATCAGCAGTGCCAGCTGCTCCTTGTGAGCACTGGCAGCCTGAGGGTGCCATCCCTGCAGCCCATCCATCCCTTGTCCCAGTCTGGAAGGGGCTGAGGCATGGGGATGATGCAGGATGGTTATAACTGATGGATATAACTCTTCCTTCCCTCCCAGTCCTGCATTTGACACTTTTCTCCACTCAGGCAGGAATAATTGGATAATTAGGGGCTGTCCCTGTACCCTACAGACTGATGTAAAGATTCCAGACCCAATGTGGGTGCTGCAAACATCACCACTCTGGCCCTGAGGGCAGTCAGGCTTTGCTTCTCCAGCTTCTTAAAATACCAGTCCACACAATTTTTCCTCCATTTAGGAACCCTCCCTCTGTTCCCAGCACCTGGGTTTCAAATTCATGCATCATTGTGTTGCCTGTAGTTTTCTTTAGGCTTTGACATGTTAGTGAATCTAATGTCAATTAAACTGCTGGGAATGTCAGCATTTTAATATTCTGGGAAGCTGCTTGCTTCTCAACACATTCTAATCTTGAATTTCAGCTTTTCTTTTTTTTTTTTTTTCAGGCCTAGACCTTTACTAAATAGACATGAACAAAAGTTCCAAATTATCCTGTGGTTTGGTGATTCTGAGCAAAATGTGCCCTGGGGCTTAGCCTGAGAACATCAACTCGTTTTCTTTAGTGACCCGAGACAGATAACCAGAGGCTGGGTTTCCAAAGGTGAAAGGCTGCTGTCACTAAGCCACTGCAGCAACTTAATTGAATGTTTTCTCCCAGCACCAGCAGCAAAGGCTGCTTTTACTATTTGTTCGGTGTTGAGATTAGGATGGAGTATTTGCCTGGCTTGTCTCCGAACAAAACCTGTAAAAGAAAAAAACCATGTTTGCAATTGCTTATTGAGTGCCATCCTGACATATCCAAGGGTCATTTGCACAGTCTTCCAGTCACTCTGGGTCAAAACTCATTTCTGCTTTAGTAAATCACACCCAGGATGGCTTGGTTGCATGTTATGACCTGCCCCACATCCACAGATCATCAAACATCTGAATTAAGTAGCACTAACTCCACAGTGCCTTTTATTATTTTTTTTTTCCTGCAGAGCTCTTGCATATTTTGTTGTTTCTTCCTCTTTTTTCCTTCCCAAATGAAGACACATATAAAGGCTTAATTCAAAATATTTTGTTTCCGTTAGGTTTGGAATGGAACTGGGTGTTTAGCTGAGGGGGGAGCCTGGAGAAGGAGTCACCAGGATGTTCATTAATTTCCCAGTAGGGCTATGCAGATCAGTTCACAGCCGAAACCTGAGAACGTTTGCTTTTCTTCCCCGCCCCTTCGCATGCACACCCTCCTAATGGAGATGGAGGAGAGATAATCAGAGAGGGAACAGGCAGCTCTTCACCATTTGTGAGACTAATGAGCCCCTTCATTTAGTCTCATTATAAATATGCCACCTCTGGCACCAGGCTTTGGTTCTGTTCCTAGCTACATCAACATCAATTTCGAGGCACGCTGATGCATCACTAACACACACGACAGCCAAACCTCTCCTTTTCAGCATGTTTTTGTCATTGTACTGTCTGAGACCTTCCCTTCTTCACTGCTCCCCCTCCAAGAGGCAGAGAAGCCCAGACTGAAAAGTAATGAGACTATTAATTAGAGCTTCTCTAAAGGAAACCTATCCTGCCTGGGTGTTGTCTCTGTCTCAGGCTTTGTTCCAGCCGTGTTCTGTGAGATTAATACTCGTTTACACAGATTAATACAATAAATTAATATCTCCAGCTAGGGGGAAAAAAAAATCGGCCTGAGTAAAAAGCCTGATTATTCCTGAGGTGGACAGTCGGGGTTCATTTTGTGGAGACACAACTATTTTGTCTTCTTTGTACCTCTTTTCTTCTTTAAAAACCGTGTTTTAAGGCAGTTTGTGAGTGCAGCAAGGGAGACACAGCAATGTTACGTAGGCTGCTCATCAGTTTGAGCTGTTCACACACCATCCAGGCCGTGGGGGTGGGAATCTGGTTCCTCAGCAATTTAGAGGTCTGGCTGAAACGAGTTTGTGGTCTCCTGTCTAAGAAAATGCATCCTTCTGTCTAGATTTTACAGTTTTACCACAGGCATTGAGGGCTGAGCAGATAATGGCTGATTTTAGCTCAATTAATTTCTCTGTTGAGAAATGTAAGTGTAACCACAGCACACATAAACAGTGCAACACCAGGTTATGTTCCACTGTCATGGACCAAAGTACAAGTTGTCCAGGACATCAAGATGTTGATTTGATCATTACTGTTTATATTGTGCCTTTTTAATCTAAAAAAATCCCAAATCAAAGCTGATTAAACTCCTTCTGTCTGCCAATAGCTTAAGGAGACACCTTTCTGTGATATTAATGACATTGCTTTTAACTAGCTGATCGTTTAAGAAATAAGATCTTTTAACCTCTCTAGTAACATTATATTATTTTAGTTTCCCTGTTAGCAATCACTAAAGTGAACAAGATCTAGCTGAAGGTTAAACAGACAATTCCCTTAAAGCTTTTAAAAAATAAAAACCTGGAAACCAATGCCATGAAATTTCCCAAAATATTAAAAGATCAATCATTTCTCTGAACAATGAATAATTTCCCAAGTAAATTTATATGTATGTCTTTTTTTTCTTTAAAGTGTCTAGCATATACTGAGGGTTTGGTTTTGAATAAAAACAGATATCCTCAAGCAGAAAAAAATACAACTGCTCAAATAAATGTCATTAAAATTGTATTTTTATTAAAAGAAGCAGCTAAATACTTCCAAAACAGAAATTTCAAAATTAAAGAGAAGAAAAAAAAAAAAACAAACCCAATAACATGAATAAATACATTATGTCAAGATTAATTCCTGCATTCAAAAACTTGCTACATTCACTCAGCAAGAAGTTTCAGTTGTTTTAATGGAATCTTACTATTAGAAAGTCTCTCTTGCTTGTAAAAAAGGACAAATGGTAAGTTCCAGATCTGCATTGGCAGAAAGATTCTTCCTTTCATCTTCTAAATACAGGCTGCTCTGGCTGGATCTGAAAGCCTGGCCTGGATGCAGCAGTCCCAGCCAAACACTGCCTCAACAGCCAAATTCTCTTTCCTGAAGGAAACCTGCAGAAAATATAGAAAAATGTGTAGCTAACTGGTAACCTTCTGGTTTAGGCACAGTCTGGATTTAGACCAGGATGTGGAATTGAAAAGGAAATATTCTTCGTGATAATGAAGGAAAGAGCTGTGCTTTCCTCTTCTTCTGGCCTTCTCCAGCACTTGGCTCTGTAGAGCAAAACATGCTGCTGTCTCACAGAACAGAGAAAGATGTGATTTCTTCCTCAAAAGATGGAGCTTCCCACACTTTACTACTGATTTGGAAGAAGAAAAGATCTATTTTATTTCCTTGAGCCACCTAGGTGTGCTATCTAGTCAGAAAATATCGACACACCCAACAAATATAACCACAAATACAGACCAAGTCCTGGGGTGAGGAGGAGCTGGCAGCTGAATGCAGCCAGAACAGAGAGAGTATTTGTGAAGTTCACTGTTGGTCAGCTCAGTTTTAGGGTCTTTTGGACTCTCTCTGGTCAAAGCTTTCAAGACGAACACCTCATGGTGGTGCTTTCTAAGGTGCTCAGGTAGCCAGGGTGATGATCTCACCTTGGTAATTTGTGGTCTTGTTACCTTCTGGCTGCACTGCTTTAATGTAACACATGTGTTTGAAAAGTGCTTTCCATTTTTTACTGCACCTCTACTCTGAGCTAGCACATACCAAAGCATACAGCTTGTTTTCCTAAAAAAGAATTAAAGGCTACTCTGTAGGATCTACTGCAGGGCCTTCCACTTCCATTGGCTTTGGGTAGAAAATTCATTTATTTTGCTTGACATCAGTACCAAACTCTCCAGCTACTTTCCTGTAAAAGTCTAACAAGAAGAGCATTAAAAGGAGAGGCTGTTTTGTGTTGCCCTGGTTTTTGCTAAAGCCTTCTGGTTTAACCTTGGAGTCAGAATTCTTTCTCACACAGTTTCATGTAAATAATAGCCAATGTTTACTTAACGGTATTTTCTGTTTTTCATTCCTTTTGTGATAAGAGAACTTTGATGAGCATCTTTTTTCTCCAGTGGGATTGAGAAGGAAGTGACATGTTCTCCAATCCCTTGTGGAGTTGGGAATTGTATAAGAATGTGACATATGTAAATAAAGTGGTCTTTTCCCTCCTTTCTGCTGAACCTAGCAGGTGTGAGAGCATCTTTATTGTGTTTTCCTAGACACAGTTTTTTTATTCCTGGGAGCCCCAGTCTGTGTCCTGCATGCTGGAATGACAAGTAATCTTTTCAATTAAAGACATTCTGCTTCCTTGTCCTTCAGCTACGCAGAGAAAAATCCCATTGTAGATGTGACAGGTTAAACATTTTAGTATTTTCCAAAAGAAAATTGTTACCATTCCAGCAACTCTGTTCACAAGCTTCATAGGCAGCTTTCTAGGCAGCACAAATGTGTGAATCTCCTGCCCTGAGACCTCCACTGCTTCCACCCAAATTTGAGTCTTGCACCTGCCTCCCCATCTTAATAACTGATGGAAAATCTCACATCCTATCCACAGGAAATATTGAGATAATCGTTAACCACTAAAATCTTCACACTTTGGTCTTATTCCCTTCTTTCTGTTTTTAGATTTCTTGCACCTATTAGTAAAAAAGTACCTTTGGCAACAAGAAATTTCACCCTGTCCTTAACGAGTGTCGCAAGTGCCGCAGAGAATAGGAAACAAAGCTTTGTCATAACAAAACAAAACTGAAAAATTCTTGCATCTCACTAATTCTTTCTGTTTTGTGACTTTTATCACCAAATGTAAATCTTCAAACCAGTTTGTCAGACACGTACTGGAGATTGGAATGGAGCCATGTAGAAAATCTTTGTATCAGACAGAATAATACAAAGAAATCTGAAAGGTCCAGCTCAAAGCTCTACAGATAAAAGGAATAGTGAAAGAGGGGGATATTAGGTGGTCTGGCTGAAAATAAAAGGGGTTTTTTTTATTTCTCTAAAATCCTCCAATTCAATTCATTTAAGCAGAAAAAATCTAGTCTTGTTTCTGTCCTTGGCTACTAAGCCATAGATGTTTAGTTGCAGAACACTTTACAACATCTATTTCACTTGACAGGAGCCATAAAACTTTCCTAACTTCCTTAACAAACTTTAAAACTACCATAAAATCTCCAAAACTAGAATTATTGCCAAGAAACCAATAAGCCACTTTCCTGACATAGCAAGAAAAAAATTCAATAAAAATCTAAGCAGGCTATTGTGTCCATCCCACAGAAAGGAGCCAAAAATGACCAAAATCTAAATCCTAGCAGTCTGAAGGAAGAACTCTTCTCCAGCCCCAAATTTGAGAGTTCTATGGTGTGAACTGGGTAAAAAATAACAGTCAGTGCATGAAATGTTAGGGTTTGGGGAGTACTGGGTAGCTCCAAGCTTTCATAATCTCTCTGTATCTCTTCCAGGGGATCAGAGGGGAATAGGGAGAGAAGTGTTCCAAGGATGTGAGGGAGGGAGAAGCAGTGAGGGAGGAAAATGCTGGAAACCTTGGAAGATGGGATGTTACCAAACAAACAGCGTGCAAAGAGCAAGCCCAAGTGTTTCAAACCCTTTTAAAAGCAGAATTTCTTCTCCCAGCCTCAGGAACTCCAGCTCAAAATGGCTCATATTCTCCTAAACAGAAACTTCCTTCTGATTATTAGCAACTTTCTAATTTTGAGTCTAAATTTATTCATTACACCTTGATAAATGGTTATTTTTTAATCATCTCTACCTCCTTAGTGATAATCATCCCTCAGCCTTAGGTGCATTTACCAACATCTGTTCACTCAGCTTTCCTCTGGCTCTTTTCGTAACCAAGTTCTCTTTTCATAAGAGAGATAATCCATTCATTTCATCATCCCAGGATGTTTTGTTCTGTATCTGTTTTCCTTTCATTTTTTGTTCTTCAGAAACCATCACCTGAACTATTTGTGTTCTGATTTCTTTCTATATTTTCCTATATATTCTACAATTGCACTCAGGTATTTTGAACACTATGAAAGCCACGTGATTTGTCCTTGGAATTTTGCAGCTCCATTCTGCAGCTCTGTCACTCTCCAAATAATCAGATCAGCCAACACACTTTTGGTCTCTTTCCTTTCCTGTCACCTCCAGCTGACGAATTCTAATCGAACCTTGATTTAAGTCCACACAAGAATTTTTTACTATGCTTTCTAATCTTAGTATGACCTGGTTTTGCTACTGTTATAACTTTAAATAATACATTTATGCTGTCCACAGTCAAAGGTGTTTCAGCTCTAAGTGCTTGAAGAGTTTGTTTGGAAAATACCACGTGTTTAGGTGGTTTTGGCCTATGAGAAGGGCCAAACCCACTGAACATGTTGTATCTTTCTAAACAAACTCCTTAACCAGTTTTTTAGTCTTAAATATTAATTTATTAGAACAAGAGAATGCCAATAATTTATGTACATGTATACAGGGGGACCTATCTCCAAATTATCCTCATTAAGCAGTGAATGAGGGGATTTGGATTTTTTAGTGAAAAGGGCTCTGTTCAGAGTGGAATAATTACCTGACTTAAAACTAAGTTGCTGACAATGATTTCAATTATCAGCCTCATTAACAGGGCGAGGTTACAACTCCAGGTTGGAGTAGTCAGCAAAGTATTTCAAGGCTGAAACAGAGTGTGCACGCAGTTCAGGTGTCTATATTTATAAAATAAAGGTCAGGAGGGCAGAAAGTCCAGCAAAAATGTGTCCCACAGCTCACTAATAAAATTAAAGAACACATCTTGCTTGTGAAGATAACCTGATTTGCTATACAGATGATTTTTTCCCCCCCTATTTTTAGAACTATCTGAAGTCCAATTATTGTGTTCTAACTTTTATCTGAAATTGCTTTGGACTTCTGAGTTTCCCCCAGATTTACTTGCAATTGCCTGGCTCTCTGCTATTCAACAGCTTGGAAATTCCATTTTCAAAAGCGAAATGGCAAAGCGTCTTCATGCGGAAGAAAAGGCAGACTTTCAGTGCCATAAAGGAAGGTTTAGTTTCTATAAATACTGGCCTATTTCCCATTCAGCTGAACATGTCTGCAGCGTGGGATGCATCTCTCCACAGCAGATCACTCAGACAGTGTCACAGGGGTTTCAGATTTCCTATTGGAAATTGCCAATCAACAGATTTTTACACCGAGTTCATTTTTAGTCAGTGGCACATCATTCTGGAGTGACAAATCACAGGGAGATATTTAGGACTGTGTCATAAATTCTGGCAAAAACTTCAGCAACTCTGGGTGGGCTGAGCCTCAGCTTCAATGGATACCAAATATTTTTATATCTAACCCCCCCTGTAATAAGATCTATATTTCTAGATAGATCTCTGTGGCACAGCCCCAATAAAAAGTGAAAAGAAGTGATCCAGCCCCACACATGAAAAGCTCCCAAATGCACTTAGAAGGTTTGAACTTTTCAAGGGTATGATCAAAGCTGAGAGGAGTGAATGGAAAGGCTCATATTGACATCAATGGGCTCTGGAACAGGCTTGATGTGCTGACAGCAAGAGAGATGCTCTGAAACCATCTGAAAATAAATTCAAAGTCTGATAGGCCACTGTGGCAAAGAGATACCATTGCTTCATTCTCTGCCATGTCAGGAAATTATCTCCGAGCTGTCAGAGTGGGTTTCTCATTTTAGTGTTTGTGTTTCTAGCTCATCTCTCACCAAATGGCTTTCCTTTTGTGTGTATGACAATTGATTAGTAACAAAAAGCAACAGGGTCATAAAAGTAGCACACTTTGCATCTATAATATGAAATATTCTTGCACACAGCCAAGTATTTCAAATAATATTCACCACACAGCAGAAAAAGCTGAGACAAATCAGTCTCTGCTAACACGGGGCCCATGTACTTTAGCATTCCCTTACATAACGTTAGTGAGAAAATTTTAACTTTCCCCTAAGCTCTAATCCACCTTAAAAGCAGCAGCCTCATTCCAATCGATTTGGTGAGATGAATGTTATTTACACTTCAGTTTGCACATTTTTCTAAGATTGCATAAAAGAATAAATCCACACTTCCAGGGACGGCTGTGCATGAGGAAGTCTGGGGCTGTTAGGAAGGAGTGTTAGACACGTATGGGAATGTATTAGTAAGGGTCACACCTCCATCTCGAGATATTTAAGTGACAGCAAGAGCATAAAAGACAGCAGGATGGCAAAGAGAGATTGATTGCATGTGGTTTTTTCTTCTTTATAACCAGGTTTTTTAAATTGTTAAGCATCGCTCTCCAACAACCTAGACAGATCAGGCTGTCTGGGTGCACCTACATAAATAAGACAAATAAAACTCTGATGAAATAAATCCTTTAAATTGAATATATCATTTCCGTGCTATGTACATTGAGGCCAGGAAACACCTAATGATAAAGGTGTTGACAAAACAGAGGTTAGTTAAAGCAAAGTTGTGTTTTTCCTGGTAAAATTCCTTAGAGCAGCTGGATGAAATTGAGGGAACTGTTTCTCAAGGTTAGTTAGGGTGAGGAAACCATTCTGAGAAATCTACTCCAAAATAGAGCAGTGCACTGTGCCACTTTTTAATGCTAACACTTCTCTTTTTTTTGCCTGTCTTCTCTCTCATCCCAGTGTCAGTATTTTCCCCAGCCATCAGAAAAGCAACACAGAAAATGTCATTCCTGTGATCTCTCCAAATTGATTTGCTCGTGGATCCTGCAAGCAAAACCAAAGGGATGAATCTGTTCTCTGGAGTTCAGTTACATCTGCTGCAACACTTAAATCAGCTCATGGCCTTCTTGACATTGATCCTCCAAGGAGCTGCTCTGGAGGATAAATCTGTTCAAACTCTGCTCTCATGGTCAGTGCTCTTGGTTTTGTTTGTCACTGTCATCTCTGTTTGGCACTATCAGGAGGTTCCTTCAGGAGAGCTACCAGTCAAGCTTGACTTTGCCTTTGTGACAGCAAAATGGGGTAAATTGTCAGCGCTTAACAAAGAATCTGACTTTGCTGGGAACCAAACTATTACCTTTTATTACAGGTTTTTGGGGACTGCACATGGCTGTGGTCCCCCGGGCAAAGGAATCTGAAAATGCTGTAAAGGCCAGTCCTCACCCCATACCAGTGCAGTCTGTGCTTGAAATCAGTTGTCTTAAAAACCAGCCTGACTCAAACTTTAAACTGCAGGAGCAAAAATAGAGCAGTGGCCTGGTCCTTGCCTGGCACCACTGGGTTGTGTTTAGGGAAAGCTGAGGATTTGCCACACTGAGGAACTCTGTCCTAGTCTGGGCTGGGAGGAAGGACAACATTTGTCCTTGTTTTGTCTGAGTTACCAAAGGATTCAAATGTATTCTTGAGACATTTAAAGCCTTGAAACTATCTCCCGTAGTCAAATAGCCCCCTTCCAATCTTTGTAGAATTTTCACACCAATTCTTCCTTATTTTCATAAAGGCAACAGCAGCCTGGGTTTTAAGGGCTTGCAAGAAGCAAAAATCAGGAGAAAGCCCAGTTCTGGATGATGGCCCATCAGACAATCTTTTCTGGATGCTCACTTTTTTCCACCAGGACCCTGTGAACTCATAAGGTCTCACCCACAGTGTTGTGGGAAATTTTGTATATGAATACTTTCATTTGTTTTGCTTTTGAGTATGAGTTTGAAAAGAGTGGATTCAACAGCACAGGATTTTTTTTTAATATTAATCCTTTGTTTTAAAAAGGTTCTAGAAGAATGCAAATAAAAGGGATGTCTTCTGATGGTTTTCATTTTAAGTGGGCAATTTTAAAATGGACATCATTGAAATGAAGCTGTTTATTTGTATACAGCAACGAAAATGCTTTTTGTACAGAATGAATAAGAGGTATCTTTTGATGGTTTTGATGGTATGAAAAGTATTGATGTGTGCTGATAGCAATCATTCTGCAGAGGATGGAAGAGAAGCAAACAGCTTGGGAGAGGAGAAGCAAGGTCTCCCTGAGGGTTTTCTCTGGTGTGACACAAATTTCCCCCACCCCCACTTGCTGCAAGTACTTCTGGCTTGATTTTTTACCAGCCTGCCCAGTAGCTCCTTTCTGCCTGTTCACACAGCATCACAAATCAAGCAAGAGTTGTCCTATGGAAGCCAGAGCTAACAAGAAGAGACTATTTTTAGCATCAAAGTGAGTTTAACAAATGGATCATGGCTAAGGCAGCATGACAGCGTGGCTGCCTAATTAATAGAGACACCAAAGGTGATTTTGCAACAGAGCCAGAATCCCCACTATGCTGGGCCTTAGATCAGGCAGATTCTGCAGCTCTCTTGTGTTCAGCAACCAGAAAAAGCAGCCCAAATCTATCCCAAATCTGGCTCATAAATGCTCTTACTTACCCTGCTCTGAGACAGATAATAAAAGGTTTTCTTGTTTTGTTTGGTTTCGCTCTTTGTTTATCCTAACATACAATCAGA
Source organism: Platysteira castanea (assembly GCA_013397175.1). NCBI lineage: Eukaryota > Metazoa > Chordata > Aves > Passeriformes > Platysteira > Platysteira castanea. Next base: position 18,173 of record VYXC01011447.1, read on the forward strand.
ACTCGTTGCTTTCACTCTTCCCCTCTTTTCGCTCATAAAAAATGAGTAATAACTGCTGAGATGGACCATGGGGGACTGGACTGAAGCCCTCCAGGTGTAGAAGATGACTGAAAATCCCTCTCTGTAGGGTGACAGGTGACAACATTGGCACTAAAGTGGGAGAGAAACCAAAACCAGACTCAGAACTTGAGATTTTTCTCCTATCACGCCACGTGATTGTGGATAAACCCCGTCCACTCTTGTACTCTAAGGACTTTATGGGTGTGCAGATTTTTGAATACTTGGCATAGATAACCGAAAATATACCAGGAGCTCTTGATTAACCTCTCCCAAATTCTCCACAGATCCTCTTTAAGAATATTGAATGCAATTCCCTGGAAGGTAATTTTATAGCAAACCATTTTTGTTTTTACCAACACAGAATTTTTCCACAAAAGAACTTGCTGTGCCTGCAAGACAGTTCTCTCCAAGCTCTCTTATCCTTTGAATTCCTATTAAATTTGGCTGAACTCACAGGAGTTTTAAAAGACATTTTTCTCGGTAGGCCATCCTGTTTCAGGAAGTCCTCAGCTTGCCATGGCTAAGCTTCTCTTTGGAAATTATTATCTCAGAGCTGCTCCCCAGGGAAATTACTGCAATCCAATCACCACAAATGTAAATTAAATCAGCATCCGATACAGCCACAGTGGTTTGTGTTTCTCCCCACTCCTTTCTCCCTTTGAGAAATCTAATTCTGAAACCTCTGGAATAAATTCTGCTCCCCCCCTCCCACAAGGAAATATGGGAGTGATCTGAGAGCAGATGTAGCCTGTAGGAAATCACAGTACAACTTGTTTGTGATGCTCATTTTGGTTTATGACTTCAGCAGCTTTCCTTCCACTCAGCCTCTGTCCTCCTCTGTCTTTATCCCATATTCTCTGTGGCAGGGATAAAACTTCCAATTCCCCTTTCTATGTGGGACCCTGTTTCCAAAATCCCACGCTGGAGTCACACTTCCCTGCACGCAGGTTTGGGAACACTCCTCATACAAGGTGAGATGTAGGACCAGCCAGCAAAACATTCTGAGAAGTTTAGGATGTGCCTCACCTCAGAGCTCTGTAAAAATTGTTCAGCTTGGAGAAGTGTAATACTATTTAGGAAAAGCATCAGGTTTCATCTGTTAGCAATTAATAATCAAAATAAGGAAAGGGGTGGGTGAAAGAAGCTGAAGGAGTGATGAAGAAAGTTGAAAGTCTTTGGAACTGAATATATCAAGAACAAAAGTGGCTTATCCAAAATTGTCACTTTGGACTCAATCCTTACTCAAGTACAAGTTCAGTTCCCTGTGACAAATACATGCTTGCAAGTCTGATAATTCAGACAGCAAATAAACCAGTGAAAAGCCTTCAGCTGTGTGTCCCCAGTCCCTGACTGGCCTGCATCACGTGTCTGAAGGGAGCCAGTGCCAGAACAAATCACCCCGGGTGCCTTTGCAGGTTGCTGAACAAGTATTGGGTAGTTTGTAGAACAGTGATGTTCTCTCTTCAAAATGAAAGGTCAGCTGATGTCCACATAACCTGCAATGATGAAAGCTGGGATTGTTAACAAATGTCATAGCTAACATTTAAAAGCTATTCTTCTTCAATTTTCATGGGAAAAATATTGTTCTGCTTGGTGTCAAAAATGTTATTGCTCAAAAAATGAATGATATTCAAACAGTTGCTATAGAAATCTTCACATCAGTTACACCTTTGTACTTTGAATATGCAGGTTTTAAAACTCCAGTCACCCGACATAGCAGGATCTTACTTTTATGCCATTTGTAAACCTTTGTTTTATTCACATTGGGTCAAAGTGCATCATTAATTCTTATTAAAATTATTAATAGTAACTAATATTCAACGTTTAAACAACAGTGATATAAAGAAGAGATAAAAATTAATGTCTTCATAGTCCTGCAAAACCATGTAAATCTAAAAATATTTATTACAATATCAGATTTCTTTTTCAGAAATGCAAACATACACACACACATTCATTTACTTCTGCTCAGCAAGACTACAATTTTCCTTCTAAATGCATATTAGAAAGGAATGGTAAGTATTGCACAAAATATTTCTCCTGAGTTATAAGAAAACTTTTAACTAAAATTGAGTATTTGAATGTGTTCAGGCATCATCCAGGAATGTATATAGAGAGCCAGTGTTGGTGTCACAGCACAGCACAGTGAGTGGAATAGGGTTTTATGTCTTGGAATGAAGATGCAATACAGCTGGGTGATTAAAAATCTCCTTTTTTTTATGTAGGCAGGATAGAATTTAATGAATTTCCAGATTTTCCTTTGGCCTTTCTGAAGCTTTGTGTTTTCTAAGTATCAGTGGTCACTTGAATGTTGCTTCTGAGCAACTTTACCCACTCTCAGCAAGGAAAGATTCTTTGTATGAATTTATACATAGCACTGTTTAACTCCCATTAGGTGACCAAAAAATCTGGAAATTTTAGAGGTAGAAAAGGCAAGTGAATCAGTCCAGCTGTTATACAATTTCTGGCACGTAGTGGAGGTCAGAGAAAAAAAAATCAGGGACAATTCTGTCAATTGTAAACATGGGCAGAAATGGTAAAATATAGTTAAAATGTGCACTTTAGTATGCAGCTGTATTCCAATGGATGGCATCATCCAGGGAGTGATAGAGGCCCAGACTGGTAATGTAATGTAAGCAATTAGTTCTGGCAGCTACAAAAGAGCTGGTGAGGCAGAAAAATCAGTCTCAAGAACTAATCTGTATCTGCACAATAGCAATGTCTTGATAACACATCTGAGACATGGCAGTTCAAACAGGCAGGGCAGAGGAGTTCTGTGGATGCCTCCGAGAAGCTGTCACCCACTAATGACTCCCAGAGCCAGGTGGAAGCAGGGAATTATCAACTGGAAAAGCTGAAAGGGAATACGGGCAAACCACCTACCAATAAAAAGAAAAAAAAAATGGAAAATGTGCTTCAGTGAAAAAAACCCCATCACTTAAATTTCAATTTTACAGAGCAGTTTTCCCTGCTCTGGATGTTTGCTATTCATCAGTAAATTTAAAGCACTGTGCACACTCACAGCACACATGGGCTCTAACCCCACAAATCACTTCTATTTAAATTTGTACAGATGCACCATTCCAGCATGATTGCAAATTATCTACGTGATGATGTTTGTCTGTGTTTTTACAGTACCTACAGTTCTCGCTGTGAGCTCCTTTGTGGACTTTGTAAAGGCTGAGCTCATGCTGCTTCCCAGACATTAATAGGATCTCTCCCTTTGTTCAGCTATTTCCCCCAGAAATAAACATAATATCCTGGACACACCTCTTGTAATATCAGACCAAAACCAGTCCAAAGGTATTACAGCTTTTAGGAAGAAGAGGGTGGAAGGAAGAAGAGAATCACAAAAGCAGATAAATCTGGTTGCTTTTACAAAGCAATCTTTAAAAGGGCAGGTACTTTTACAAGTCTTCAGCGGGGGATTATTGTACAGGTCCTGATCTACACTCTGTGAAAGTTATTTTTAAAAATCATGTGTGTAAGTTTCCCAGTATAACTTGCACAGGATTTTTACAAGATAGGAATTTTTTAAGGCCTACTGGCTTGACATTGCAGCAGAATTTGTAACTGTACAAAGTAAAAAGTATGCCTGTGGATGGCAAAATACTCTAGGAACCTATCAGAAAATTATCTTTATTTTACAATAGTTAAAGTGGAAAGTCAGAAAAAGAAAACTTCAGGTTATTTGATCTCGTGGATCATTCTTGTTTCAAAAGTAGCTCAGCTCAGCCTCAGGCTACGGATCTCTGAGTGGCATTTACGTAAAAGCTAAAAAGCTCTCTTCTCTCTTCCCTCTGCTACCAATCAGAAAGAGGAAAATGCCTTGCATAATATGTCAGACCAAAGCAAAAAACCCCTATTCAGATTTATTTTGAGAATTATCACAGCTTCTCTTCATTTACTGCCTACCTTTTTTTGGTTTGAATACCTTAGCAAAGTAAGCAATGAACAGTTACAGAGGCCAGGATAATTTGTAAATTCAGCTATGATGGGACATCACAGCATCATTTCCCACAGGAACTTTGGTGAGGGAAGCAAAATGTTGGTTCCCTGTGACAATGACATCCCACAGCGTTTGGCAGAATTCCTCAAACTCACCCCACACCGCTGCCCACACAAAACAACACTGGAGGATGTTCAGACTCCTCCCTCTGTGCATGTGGCAGGCATGGCCTCATGGGGGGAACAGAGGTCAGAAACCTAAGTCAACCTAAGCATTGACCTAAGTCATCCCCAAGGACGGGTGGCATGGGGTCAGCTCTGGGACCTGTGTGTCCATCTGTCCCAAAGGGGAGGTCATGAGCTTGACCACGGACCCACCATGGTGCTCTGCCTCTCCCCTGTGCCTTCCAGATCTTCCTCCTGTGACACACACGAATTTCCTGCAGAACAGCAAGAATCCCCTTTAATTCTGGATGCCGTCTTTTCTCGCCTAGATTAGTGGCCTTCTTGCAAAAAGCACTTTTGTAAATGTCATGATGCGCTGGAATCAATTGTAGTACATACCCTTTAAATAAAACAACAAAGTAATTCCTGAGAGCCGTGGTATTTCAAGACATCCAGGGTAAACAGAAGATTTTGTTGGTGCTTGAGTTTATTCTCGGGTGATCCAACAAGAGAGAAATACAAAAAATTCTGTGGTTGTAGCAGAGACATTGCTGGGAGGGGATTTTACCATGCGTGTTTTCTACTCTGTACGGGAAGAGAAGATAAAGCCAAGTGTGGTTTCCTAAAAATGTGTGACCAGTGGATTACTTCCTGCTTAATAAAACATAACTAAATGCATCTAAGTTTCTCCAGATGGATATTATTTATGAATCAGGGAAAAGATAAAATTAATAGGAACATCAAAGATGTGCTGAAAAGTTTCCTGATTAAATATTATCTGACCTCCAAACCGTCTTCCTCTGCATTTCCTGGAGCAATTTGGCTATTAGTCAACTCATTCCTTCCACAGAAATGCAGATGACAGGTTTATAAATATCTGAATCAGAGCTGGAATCTAAACTTCACTTTGATTTAAAGGCTGTCCAGCACAGTGACATTTTTTTTCGGGGACCAGATGCCCTGGCAAAAGGGGGGGGACACGCTTTTTGCACTCAGGGTTTTTCCAGCACAGCCAAATATTTATTATCCCTGGTACCAGACAAAGGGATTGCTTGGCGTGCATGACCACAGTGCACTGCTTTTGTTAGGGCAGGAGTTCTTGTGTGGATAAAAGTCTGCAGGCTGCTGTGGTGACCGAGCCATAAAAGTATTTATCATACTTACACTTGCCTACACACTGCAGCTCAGAGCAGAGCACAGAGATACAGGCACAGCTCTGTGCCAAAGCTGAGGAGATTCAAAGGATGCAGAATGGCTTCTCCACATTCTTTCTCCCACCCATACTTGATGTACATATTAGATAAATCTCTCTTTTTCAGTTTCTCCCTGAAAAAAAAACCAAAAAAATTACGAGGGTGTCCTTGGGGGGAGCCTCACTCTGCTGATGAACTTCCATACTCTGAATTTTCTGCCACTTCTCTCTCAAAACACAAACGTGCTGGGAGAAGCTCATAGCTGCAAATCCCAGGAAGCCTCTTCAGGCTCATCATTAAGAGCATCCTCTGAGCTGGCACTTCACAGAAATCAGAGGAGGGAGAGTGAGTAATAGCCTGGGTTAGGCAGAATTTCATTAAAATAAATGATCCGTTCTGTGAACGTTCTGAAGGAGCTTTACGAACAAGTGTCAAAACACTTCAGTGACAATTGTGACTATTACTCCTTCTGCTAAACTGTACCTTTTATTCCTGTAAGCAGAATTCCAGGAACATACCTGCTGTCCCAGAGCTCCACAATCCACACCAAGCAGATCTGGCAAGGCAAATTTGGAACTTCTGCTGCAGGAGAGCACAGGAGCTGCAGGGCACCAGGAAAAGAGCCCAAGCACACACAGAACGAGAACAGACCACAAGCAGTGAGGCTTCAACACCACCAGTGTTATCAATTGCCAAGTGCTACCAAAAAAATTACCAGCTATGAGTCTCAGAGAATGACTGCAGAAGAATCACAGACATGGCATACAGGGCATTCCCACTCTGAGCTGTAATCAAGGAGAAGAAGGCATCTCTGATCTGCACAGTACATCAGTACATTCTGTGTGTTTAGTTAAAGATTTGTCAGATAATTAATTCACTGAATTTTAAGGGGCCATTTTATTCGCTCTGAAAGTTGAGATTAATTTACATCCCAAAGCATCTCGCTGTGTTTGCTGAGCTAACTTGATCACACAGCACTTTTCCGTGCATTTAATCTTTACACATCCATAGAGAGAACTTCCCTTTCAAAGACAACTTGGTGATATCCTGTAAAGCCCATACATTGCTCTGGGAAGCCCAGCTGGTTCAGGATATGCATTAGAAATGCAAACTAATCCCATCCTGTGCCACAGGTCAGCATCAGTTTCTGCTGAATGCATCCAGAGCCTGGGTATTTTTCAAAGAACACCTCAAACAGCCGTGCCTCACGCTAGGAATTCCTGCCTCATCTGCAACAGCTGAGTGATCTTTCAGTGCCACGATGGGACTGAAATCCTGCCACAAATGTGCCCTGGGACGAGCTCCCCTCAGTCAAATCGCTCTTTTTTATGTCCACAAAGACAGCCACGCTGGCTGTGCTGGGGTAAATGCCATTTTTGAGGAGGATGAAGATGGTCAATGTTTTCTGGCTGCTGCAAATGTTTAAACTCTGAAATGGGTTATGAGGCCACACAGCTCCATAGGAACAGAGAGCCACAGTTTTTGCTTTGCATCCAATAATACAGTACAAAGACTGGGCAAAGTGGTTGCAGTTAATCTCTTCTCCAAGTTGTATCTTTGCCTCACCCTTCCTGCACATGGGAGAGCTCTCCGTGGATCCTTGGGCTTTGCTGGTGGTTTTTTTATTGTCCTTTCCTTTGTTTTTACAAACAGGACAGTTTTGTCATATGCTGTCATTCATTATTCATCATTTAAGGGATAACTCGAACATGTTCATTGCTGAAGTTAGAACTGACTTTCCCAAATGTCTCCACTCTTCCTGCTGGCAGAATAAACTTTGCCAGACGTATTCCAGCCCAGGATTTTTTTGAGGAACCTGATCAGGTGGAAGGTGTCCCTGCTCACTGCAGAGGGTTTGGAACTAGATTGCCTGTAAAGGTCCCTTCCAGTCCAAACCATTCCAGGATTCAATGAACATCCCTTTTCAGAGGTTACCTTTTACTACCTATAAGGCTTCAATGAAAATAGTATGAAAAAAAATTTTAAAAATTTAGTACATCTATGACAACACTCTGAGAGCAAACAGATCCAAATGTCCAGGGTAATTTTTGCAGTAATTTTGTTTTCAATGGAAGCATATATATTATTAAAATTAATATTAAATATATACAAAATGCTTCTATCCACAAAAAAATTATTTTATGGCCTGTATTCACCAATTCTTTACACTTACATCCTTCTTTTCCAGAATTCAGTCAGTCATTAGGGAAATTCTCTTTCATTTCTCTTGCAGAAGACATGAGTTGTTATCTCAGGAATAATATCAGTTCTCTTACTTGTCCTTAGGCAGGAAAAAGACAAATGAAAATGTCTTGAACCAGTTACTGGTTCAAAGTGAAGGCCACTCTAAGTTTTAAAAACTAAGTTCCTACAAAAAGGGTTTTTTTAAATTCCTTGTTACAAATAGAGCTTGCAGAGTCAGAGTACAGTGAAATTTTAAATCTGCATGTGTGTAATACAACACCTGCACCTATTGCTAAGAGGTATTTTGCCAGATCTATATCACAACAAGCTCCAAAACTCTATTTTTGCTCCACTGGTGCCCTGACCTACCACTTTGTTATCAATACCAGAGAAGAAAATAGCTAAAAATATTAGTCTACTATGAGAACACTCTAATGCAGTGTCTAAAACATTAGAAATACACTCTGCAGGCAGAAAAAGATGTCCTGATGTGTTACTACATGAGCATTTTATTTGTTGCTGAGTTATATGCTGAGATCACAGCAACACCAACAGCCAAGCTGGGTGCACTGCACTGCTGCCACACCCATACATCATGGCAAATAATGAGAGTGCAAATACTATTAATTCAGCTGCACAGCTCATTATGATGAAAAATTTATTTGTAGATAGCTCCTTGATTAATGCCTAATGCCTGCTTAATCTAAAACACATCCAGTAGGAAAGAAACTGAAGTCAATGAGAGGTACCTGACACAGGAGTGAGCACAATTCATCACTCCAGTGAATAGTCCATGGCATTGTTCACTGTGCACACAAACAGGCACAAACACTTCCACAACCTCCCCGGAATAATGAAGTATCTGGGAAAAACACAAAAGGCCAGAAAACTCATGAGGCATGTAGTGTAGGTATTTGCATAGGCAGTAGACAAAGAGAAAAAGAGAGAGGCAGAAGACACGCTGGCTGAAAAGAAAGCTGCTCTGCTCTCTTCTGCTCTACTCAGTGGCATTTTAGGAGTTGCCAAAATTGTCAGTGCTTTCTGCTTCAGCACACCTACCCAATTTCCTCAAGTGTTTGGAGGTGCAGCTCACCTGGATTTGCTCCATACGAGTCCTAAGGAGCATATTCCTTGTGTTACTAGTTTTCATATCTTAGATTTCTACTGGGCCTCTTTGGAAGAATTAGAAAGGTCTGATCCATAGTTTTGTACTCTGCACTAAGCTATGTTACAGTAAGCCCAGTCCTTCACAACTTTTGCAAGTGTTTAACAAGTCTTGAATTTAAGATTAGAGCCTGTGAGGAGCGGCTTACATGTAACAGATCACACGAATGCCTCATCCAGTGCAGGAGAAGCAGAAAATGCAGCATGAAAAGAGCATATGAGCCTGGGCCTCCTCTTGGACTCCCCCACAATTCCTATCTGGAGAAATCTCATCCATTGCCATGCAGGTGCTCAACCTTTCAAGTAAAGTTAGCCTAGAAGATTCAGATCCAGCCCCTACATTATTTAAAGTTACTTGCATAGAACATAAGGCTTTCTTATCAAACAAACAATGGGATCATCTCACTGAAATAACTTTTCTTTTATAGTAATTCTATTAACCCAGTCTAATAACTTAGTGGAGTCTCCCTTCAGTGTGCACACAGTTACCCTGAACACCTAAGGAGCTCTGGGAGCAGATGCAATTTTCTATTCAGAACAGGAGCCAGGCCCAACACACGGGCACCCCCCAGGGCAGCCCCTGGCAGCAGCAGCGTGTACCAGCCCTGACATTCCTCTTTTGTCCTCCAAAGGGCAACCCCTGCACCCTGCCAGAGCCTCAGCAGCTCCACAGCCAAGGTTACTCCTTCCCAAAGCATCCTCCGGGAGAGTTTCTGGGAGAGGGGAAGCTGGGCGAGAGGCCAGGGCAGTGCTCCATGCCCTGCCAAACCCTGCGGGTCACCTTCCACGGGTAAAACACAATTTAAAGTGCCCCAGTCTTGAGCTGTTGCCACCCCTCTCGCTGAAGAACACACTCAACAACTGCTTTGCAAGCACTCTGGAGAAAATCTGCCTGGAAATTCAGAGTTATCAGCTGCCACTTGGCCCTAGATAGAATTCTGCTGGAGTTTAATTTCTGTCTCATGTCACATTTTTAAATCTAACAGTTAAGCTAATTAAAGAAAAAAAAATTACGTTATTTTGAGGTTTTCTAGAGATGGTGGAAATATCTAATTTTAAAATAACCCTGAATTTTGTCGTAGTCCTTTCAGGGGGAAAAAAAAAGACTTTCTTTTTTGCTATATTACCAGCCAAACATTTCTCCTATAGAAGTGATTAAAGAAAAGCAAACAGTGGAATAAAGAGAGGATTTTTTAAATCTTGGGTACTTACAAACAGAAAGAGATGATGAGAATATTAACTAGAGGGAGCTTGAATAAAATTAACAAAAATAAACTAAAAATAAGGAAGAGCCTTTCAATTCCAAATGGAGAAAGAAGAAAAGAACATGCACCTGCAGTAGCTCCAGTGGTCTGCAGCTTTACAAAGCACAACATAAATTACTGAGTAAAATCTATGAAGCTGTCACAAGACTCTGGTTTCTGAAGTAGCTGCCACTAAAACTCAACTAGAGTTACTGGAGCAGGGAAGGAAAATTAGAAAAGTCAATATGGTGTTGCCTTAAAATAAAGATTTCGTGCCAAAAAAAAATAAACAGAAAAAAAAAAAAATCACTGGACTGGGAAACATTAGAGATACTTTTTTTATTTATAGAGGTTGTTTAGGAACAATAAATAGAAAGACAAATAGAAAGCCAGCTAAAAGCAAGCATACCTTAAGAGAGGAAGGAAACAAAAACCCCGTGCCAATGGTAGATTTTCAAGATTTTTGTAATGTCTAATTAATCAGCAGTTCACTGGCTTCTTAAGCCCATGGAAAAATAAAACTCTTAGTGGTGAAAACCCCATAAGAACATCTAGGCTACTGAATGGCACAGAACCTGTTAAAAATGTACAGGGCTTTGGACAGACATCTGCAAAAAATCCATGAAAGGGTCCTGCAGGTGCCATGACCTACATTTATCAGAAATTTGGTACCTTAAAAGGCAAAATTATTTGGTAAATCCAGGACCTGACTGCATAGAATTTGGCCAGACAGGCAGAAGCAACTCTTTTAAAGTGAACATTTAATATTATACCCCTGGAGTGTTAAGACCCAGGAGAGGCCCTGGGGATAAGAAATTGCAATTCTAGGCCATAAAGTCTCTGACTATTCAACAATCAGAGTACCTGACTTCTTAAAAATAAGAATTGCCTGACCCTGTATCTCTGCACAAGGGTGAAATGTCAGTAACTTCTGTGTTTGGAGTCTAGCACACAACTTTTAATGTTTCCTTGCCATTTTTTACAAATGACCACTGGTTCTCTATCATTGTTCTGAGATGCTACAGAAGCTCTGTGGAAAAAAAAAGTTTAGGAATGACTAAAGAATGAGTTTTTTTGAAGTGGTTTGCAGACTACCTCTAGAACATTATAGTGCTGAAAATAGCTCCTTATCTGCCCCGCAGTTCACAGGGCTGGATGAGATGAACTCTTTGTAATAAAAGGCAGGAGAACCCCTAAGGATATTGGTTTGCTGGGAAATAACGATAGAGAAGAAAGAAGCTGTTAGAGTGAAAGATGGCGAGCTTGAAAGGGAAGAAATGAAAGAAAAAAGAATGAAATATTTTCAGAAACTGACATGAGTGCCAAGAAGGGGGAAAGAAGGAAAGAAAACTGAAAGCTACTGAGTGACCTTTTACTTTTAGCATGGAAAATAAATGTTTCCTTTTATAGTTTCTTGTTAAAATAAGACCAGTAAGGGATCATGAATCTTTATATAATTTTATGGTTTCCTTTTCAGTGAACCATTTCGGTTTTACACACAATTTTATAATGTAACTGCATAAGAAACTGAGCTTACCTTTACAATGCCATGGTGACAGCCTGTGAAACTGCAGCTACATACATGCACACATTCATTTCTGAGCAAAAACAAAAGAAACTGCAACATTTTTTTAATTCACAAGAAAAAAAATCTGTTTTGGAATTGAACTGAAATGATATTTCCCAACAGCTTAATAATTAAATCAAAACAGAAAACAGAATGCCCCCCACAACCATATATGCACACAGCTGTAATCATTATTTTTTAGCAGACGCAGTGCCTTTGATCTTCCCTGGCCCTTTTCCATCTTTTAGACAGGACAATCCCGAAGGGATCATTTTCTACCAGATACTTCTCCATCCCTCACTGGCCCTGGGCTGTCTGCCTCTGCAGCAATGTCATGTGGAAAACACAGCAACGTCCTGCTGAAAGCCAGGAAGTCAATACCCACAGCCTTGGTATCTGACTCGTTCTCCCCCTGGAGACAGAGCCCTGGATTCCCAGAAGTCCATAAGAGCTGCTGGAAAAGAACGTGAACACACCACCAGTGGTCTTTCCTCACAGCTGGGAATCAGGGCTTGCATCTGTGTGCTGGTCCTGAGGAGGCTGATAGGACCCTGGAGTTCATGAAACCCTTCCATATGGAAAACTCAGACATTGTCGGAGTGAGCAGGACCAGTTCAGGGTAGAGCTCCTAGACAATAACTGCCAAAATACCTGGAGATTTTTCTGCTTTCCGTGCAGTTCACTGGTCCCAAGGCCCAAACTCCAATACTAGCCCACCAGTACAGCAGCGTGGAGCTGACCTTGACACTGGTCCTCCAGCCTGGCATGCAGGTCCCAGGTCTGATAGCATGGCATGTTTTGCTCTTGCCCTGAAAACCCCTCCTCTGGCTTCTGGACGTGGCTGCTTTCTGCTGCCTGCTTTGCAGTGAATGAGATGGCTCAGATGCCCCTCAGGACTGATTTGCTGTTTAATCTCTGCTGCATTATGGCACTTTGCATGTCTGTGTTGGCTTCTGCACCAATCTGACATTCCTCTGCAGGCAGTGAGGCACAGAGAGGGAGGAGTCCTCTCCTGTCTTTACTTATGATTTCAATTACTCTGGTCTGTATCTCACATTCTTAGGGGTTTTGTGAGTCTCCACAATGTATGCTTTGTCTTGTTTTCAAATGTTTCTTCTCTGCTTAGGTTATGAATAGCCAGAGCAAATTATGCCTGGCTTCAAGATCAGGCCCATCAGGTCATTCAGTCATGGCAGTTTCTTAATTCAGAATATTAAATAAATAACTAGATAATAAATAGATAATAAATAAATAAATTAACAACACTGAGGTTTTATAGCAGTTGGATTCATCTCATGCCCACCCTTCAGCACTTACCATCAGACCAGAGCAGGAAAGGAATGGAAACGCACAGATCACCCTCCTTCCCCTCCCCGTGGCCAGAGAGAAAATCCCTGTCCACCTTCCTCACAGAGGAAAGGGTGAGTTTATCCAGGTGGGGTGTGGGTTGGGATGCACAAGCAGGGCCACAGGGTGGGTTTGCTCTGCCCAGAGTGAAGAAGTCCTCCTATAAAATACCAATGAAAGCAATGCATCCATTTTAAAGCTGTCTCCAGAACTTCTCTATCCCTTCGATCTTATCAAACATGTTCAACCCACTTTGGGCTTTAACCTTGTGTTTTGAACTCTGATTTTGCCAGGAACTCAGGACAGAGAGAAAATCCTAATTAGAGAAATTTCAGTCCCCTGAAGTCACTGCCACACAATGAGAATCCACATGATACATACACCAGAGATTATTACATTTTTTGTTCTCCCTTCCCGCTACAGAAAATGGAGCTTTATCAGTGAAGTAATCCTATCCATAACTTCTGCTAAACACACGGTACATAGCCACTAAAAGGAGAATTAAACCACTTTTGTTGATAGATACAAGGCCCCTCACACAATGTATTTCTGGACACGTTATTATAAGTGGCAGCAGCAGTTTATTCTTTTGCTTTTCGATATACTGAGATTCAGGGCTGGCCTTAAAAATGGATGCATTGCCTTATAAATTACACAGCATATTGAAGTCTGCTCGTGACATGCTGCCAAATTTACACTCTGTTGATGGCTGTCCCCTAAATTAGATCCCCTCTCTTCTGCCTGCCTGGAGAGGCTCAGCAAAAAGGAAGGATGGACACAGCAAAAGCTGACAGGAGACATTAAGACAGAGGAAACACAAACCCAGGCGAAAGGTAAGAGATTAACAGCAAACCCAGCTGCCTCTGTTGTGCTTTTCTGTCAAGTTTCATGAGAGAAAGGATGTTACAGGAAGGGATCCATCCTGATTTGTGTAGCATTAGATGTGTTTGCTGTCAGCACGGGCCCTCCACAGAGCTGCTCACCCTTTCCTCGTATGCAAAGCCTCAGTGGCTGCCACATCCACGTCTGGCTGGAAGAAGAGGGAGAAGGGAGACCTGAAACAGCAAAGCAGCAAAGGAGAAAAGCCTCAGGCTGGTTTTTTACCATCCCTGCTGCTCTGTGTGGTGAGAGGCTCTGCTCTCTGACCCTGCACTGGTGTAAATCAGCACCATCTCTGTGACACTGACAGAGCTGTGTCACTGCAGGGTCACAACCAAGGCCTCTGGTGTTTCCACTTCAGGATATATTTCCCATTCTGATTTCTCAGTGTATGGAGAGGCACGTGGATACACGTGCACATACCCTGGCATGCAGCATTCCTCTGCATTTAGGCACTCTGAGGGCCAAAGAGATGTTCCTTCCCCTGAAAATAAAATAAAATAAAACAAAATAAAATAAGGAATTTGCAACTCCTGCAGCAAGTGGTGCTGCATGTGGTTACTTTTAATGAAAATGTCAAGTACCAGCTCTGCCCAAAAGTGATCTGAACTAAAAACCTCTTTTCTGAGTCAAGCTGAGCAGGACTTAATGTGTGCACTTCTTCCATCACGAATTATTGCCTGAAATCAGCAAGATAAAGTAGATACCTGATGTGCACTCTTCCATCTCTCAGAGCTGGAGAAAAACAATGAAAAATTTTGCTTCATTTTGTTGTCAGCCTCAAAAAAACCCCACATCAAACCCCATGAAACCACTGAAAACAGGTACTGCTCTCCACTTGTCAGCCCTGCCCCGGTGAGTGGCCCATGAGGTCAGTAATAAACCTCTGGTGCTTGCTGCTGCTGCAGCTCTAATCCATCTGCTCAGCCCTTGAAATGACTCCTATTTCTCCGGGCTCCAGAGATCCATTTTTCCTCATTTTGCTGATGGGTATGGTCCCCATCATCCCAACAATCCCCTACAGTCCTTGAGTCCCTCTCAGCACAGTAAAGTGTCCTCAACTGCTCATTGCAGCCTCTGAATGAAACCTTCATTTTTGTGAAAGAGTTCAAGTAGCTTCAACAGTTTGTTCAAAAGAGACTCTTAATTTAAAATTCTTTTGCCAAACATATCCTGGTAAATCTGTATTTTACTTAAAAAAACCCAAAAACTAAACCAGACAAAAACCACAGCAACACAGGTGGAGAGTTTCATCCTTCTAAAGATACATCGAGGGTTAAAACTCTTGAAATCTCTGGGGAAAGACAAGCCTGGTCTGGGTAAATTGCAAATTAGCAGGAGCCTTAAACCCTGAAATCAAAAATTCAGCTCCACTTTCAGGATAACACGGACTGGTGTACGGCCAAAGAGACGAGTGAGCAGGTTTTGATATTTTCTAAGGCAATAGTGCCTCAGCAAACCACTCCAAATAAAAGCAGGTCCTGTCCATATCCTGGGAGGATGAATACAGCCCCCCTAGGAGAGCTCACATACTTGACACAGGATGAGAGGCATTATCTGGAACAAGCACAGGAAAACAATAACAGTGAAATTGGGTGACCACAAGATACCAGTTATGTACGATCAGAGAATATTTTAGGTTGAAATGGACCTTCAAGTTCACCAAGTTCAACCCTAAACTTAATAATTCCAAGTTCACCACTATGCCATGTCTGCAAGCACTGCATCTACTGCTTTCTAGATACCTCCAGGGATGGGTTCCCAACAGGACAGCCTTTTCCAGTGCCTGACAACGCTTTTGGTGAGGAAATTTTAACTTAATACCCCATCCTACCCTCCACTAATGCAGCTTGAGGACGTTTCCTCTCATCCTGCCACTTGTTACCCGAGAGAAGAGACTGATCCCCACCTCACTACAACCTCCTCTCAGAAAAGAGGGTGATAAGGTCTCCTTTGAACCTCCTTTTTCTCCAGGCTAAACACCCCCAGCTCACTCGGCTGCTCCTCATAAGACTCATTGCAGCACCTCAATGTCTGTCTTGTCCTGAGGGGCCACAAAATCAAAATTATCTCTGAGCAACAGTAATACCTAAATATAAATATATATATAATTATACACATTTTTATATACAGTTTCTAACCAACATCTGTGCTGCTGCACATCTGTGAAGCTCGGTTGTGACAGATGCAAAATATTTGTGTGTGTTTTATGAGTGAAGGGCAGGGGATTGTCACCTTCAAAGCCCATGGTGGTAAAAGAATGTTTAAACACAGCAACATCAAAGGGAGGATTGATCTTTACATTTATGCACTCGCCAGTGGGTCCATCACTCACCCAAAAAAGTGTCACTGGTGTCACTCTGCAGGCTTGAGGAGCTGATGCAGCTGCAGCTGAACGCAGTATTTTTGCTGGCAAAAGAACCTGAGGTGGTGTTGAATTGGAATCTAAAGGACTTGCATGTGGTCTGAGGAGAGATGCAGCAGGAGACCAGGTTCACTCCATGAGCACAAAGCAGTCTCAGAATGGAGACACTGTGAGTTTGGGGAGTTTGTGAGATCAGGCAAAGTCTGGGAAACGCCAAGGAACTCCTGACCTGGAGGATCAGGAGGTGAACAGCTGGAATACCAACACTGCAACTTAGTGATCCCTCATTGAAAGTCATAATCCACCCTTTATCCACAGCCTGAACCAGAAACCTTAGGTTTGCATTCACCTTTTCACAATATTTGCTTCAAACTCCTGTCCATTCTACCATCCCATGTTCTTTTTACCCTTTAAGAGCATTTGCAGAAGCAAAAAGTTGATATGCTAAAGTGACCCCCAGTGATTCTTTGGGGGCACTTAGTTAAGGAGATTCTTCTTCCAAATGATTTATTTTGCACTTCCCAGTAGAGAATTTTACTTAATCTCAATATATGAAAGTAATTGTTCTTGTAACTGAAAATGTGGACACTTCAGTTTTTATCCTGTTTTCCAAACCTCAGATTAACATAAAGAATAATTTCTTAGAACAGAACACTGTGGTGCCCCATTAATCTTTGCCATCTTGTAAAACAATGATGTATTTGTAATCATTGTATATTTGTAATCTCTGTATATTTGTATATGTTCTTGGGATATCTCATCTCTTCTAAAAACACAGACTTCATAACAACCTGTGAATATTAAACCACCAGAAACTGAAATTCCTAATACCTGTCAAGTTTTCCTGTACATCTCCCTGTCTTTTAGTCTTATCGAGGCACCAACATTAGGAATAAAGATTTTAGGAATCCTCGTAGAGCACCAAAACATTACACCAGGATCTGTTTTTCTTTTCTAGAGTCTTTTCAAAGTGCTTAGTGTGAGCTCTGCAGGAGTGGAGTCACTTTTTGTATTTTTGTTTTTTATTTTATTTTATTTTAGATTTAGAGACAAAGCACATCAGTGTGAGCTCTGCAGGAGTGGAGTCACTTTTTGTATTTATTTTTTTATTTTTTTATTTTAGCTTTAGAGACAAAGCACATCATTAATGCTGTATTTTAATGTGAGTTACTACAACTACTTTACATCAGCTAAAGAGAACTTGATCATCACCACAAAGAGCTGAGTAGAAACACTTTTGAAGAACTCTGTGCTTAAAGCCTCAGCATCACCATCCTAGATCTGAAAACCCCTAAAAAACAGCACAATTGTACATCCAAATAATTCTTAATTCTCCAAGAGCAAGCTGGGGAACTGCTTTTTGTGGATCTATGTTAAATGCATTATATGTACACTGGTAATTCTCAATATACTTTTACTGCACTGAAAAACAATGTCAACTTGTAAACTCCCCTGCCCGTAGTAGAAAGACTGTAGAGCCTTTTAGAAAAAGAACTTTTTCTTTTTTTTTGCCTAATACCACACAAAAAAATTGCATTCAATAGCTGAGCTTAGCAACGCTGCAGGAGGACATGTTATGAGAAGTTTTTTACTCACGAGACACTAATGCTACACACAGGAAATAATTATATATAGCAAAGGCAGGAATGTGCAAATTTACCAAATGTTTATTATTTTGAATGTATGTTTGCAATCATAAATCACTCCTCACCTAAGAAATTGAGTTTTAAGCCCTGATTTTCCTCAGCTAAAGCATTACCTATGGTGAAGGCAACAAAAACCTTACAGCACCCACACAAAAACTTATTATACTGGATTTACACCTTTCTCCCTCATCAAAATAATCTATCTGCTCATAATATTTGACATAATAATAAGTGTAGAAACCAATAAGAGAACTGTATGGGTGAAACTCGAGGATATTTATATATCTATTTATAAAGAAGCAATATTATATCATGGGTTGAAAAGAATAAGGGTATAGGTAGACAATTCATGGCCAACTTGGCATCTATTTTTTCATGCATTTTTGAAATTTATTCCAGTTCCTAATTATCACACCTGTTCTCTGAAAAAAAAAATATACTTTACCATGCACTGAACACGTCCTGGGAAGCAGAGGGAAAATAAAGGGAAAAAAATTATCAGTGAGACTAAATTTTCCAAAACCGCACCATTTCTACTACTTACTTCCCTGAAGCCACACTGAATCACACCCANCAGCTAAAGAGAACTTGATCATCACCACAAAGAGCTGAGTAGAAACACTTTTGAAGAACTCTGTGCTTAAAGCCTCAGCATCACCATCCTAGATCTGAAAACCCCTAAAAAACAGCACAATTGTACATCCAAATAATTCTTAATTCTCCAAGAGCAAGCTGGGGAACTGCTTTTTGTGGATCTATGTTAAATGCATTATATGTACACTGGTAATTCTCAATATACTTTTACTGCACTGAAAAACAATGTCAACTTGTAAACTCCCCTGCCCGTAGTAGAAAGACTGTAGAGCCTTTTAGAAAAAGAACTTTTTCTTTTTTTTTGCCTAATACCACACAAAAAAATTGCATTCAATAGCTGAGCTTAGCAACGCTGCAGGAGGACATGTTATGAGAAGTTTTTTACTCACGAGACACTAATGCTACACACAGGAAATAATTATATATAGCAAAGGCAGGAATGTGCAAATTTACCAAATGTTTATTATTTTGAATGTATGTTTGCAATCATAAATCACTCCTCACCTAAGAAATTGAGTTTTAAGCCCTGATTTTCCTCAGCTAAAGCATTACCTATGGTGAAGGCAACAAAAACCTTACAGCACCCACACAAAAACTTATTATACTGGATTTACACCTTTTTCCCTCATCAAAATAATCTATCTGCTCATAATATTTGACATAATAATAAGTGTAGAAACCAATAAGAGAACTGTATGGGTGAAACTCGAGGATATTTATATATCTATTTATAAAGAAGCAATATTATATCATGGGTTGAAAAGAATAAGGGTATAGGTAGACAATTCATGGCCAACTTGGCATCTATTTTTTCATGCATTTTTGAAATTTATTCCAGTTCCTAATTATCACACCTGTTCTCTGAAAAAAAAATATACTTTACCATGCACTGAACATGTCCTGGGAAGCAGAGGGAAAATAAAAGGAAAAAAATTATCAGTGAGACTAAATTTTCCAAAACCGCACCATTTCTACTCCCTACTTCCCTGAAGCCACAATGAATCACACCCAGTTGTGTTTCCTAAAGGTAAATTTCCACAGAGCCAAGATATTATTTAACATCATAAATAAGAGGATAAAATTTGGGGATGGTTTTGTTACAAAGTTCTCCATATCACTCATAAGTCACAATTCCCAGTTCTACATTTTTTAGATGTAGAACTTTTTCCTGAAATGCTGTTTTTAAAAAAAGTAGGGACAATTTAGGCATATTACTGAAGGCTGAGATAATTCCCTTTCCTCATTCAGCTGAAACACAGTTTCTGTGGCATGTTCTTAAAAAAATAGCAATAAAAATGCAGTACAGTTCAAGCAGAGATTTACAAGTGGAAAAATTGCAATAAACTCTTAAAAGAACAAAAGAAATAACTGAAACACTACAAACCTCACATGAACAGGTTATAAATTTAAGAATTATACATGAGGCAAATGAAAGTCCCTATAAATTCTCCATACATTAAGGAAGTATTTACATTAAGGTGGTTATTCCTGGTAAGACACCCATGCAGACACAAGGAATGGAAGAGGCACTGGAGAGGTCAAGGCCACAACTGATTCTTGAGAGGAACTCACAACTGTCAAGAATTCCATGTTTAATTTAGAAAAATAAAGCCCCATCCAGAAAATGTCCAGGAAGTGGTTTTGATGCCTGAGATGGCCACCTAAAAACACAGACTAGACAAGAATAAGGGAATAAAGGTTGGTATTTATTTGAAGGCCTTCAAAGGTACAGCCTGGGCAGTCAAAGGCAACACCCAAGATGAACAAAGGGTCACGAGTTCTTCACACTTTTATAAGCTTGGTCCACTTGCATATCAGGGTTAATTCTCCATTACAACCCCAGTTAATGATGTAACTACCCCAAGTTTGCCTTCCTCTTCAAAGGCCTTAATTTACACATTTTGGGGCCTGGGACAATCTGGGTGTCCTTGGAGAGCAAACCTAGAGAGTTTGTTGTGTCTAACCAACATGAGAGAGCAGCTAACAAGGCCACAAGAAACTTCAGAGTTACACACTAGGCAGTACAGGATTTGAAAAATATAAAATTTAAAACCTAAGGCATCAGTTTTGGCATATTTTTCATGCAAATTGATGTAGGTAAACTAATTTGATGCCTGTGAAACCTTATCATCACTAAATAGCTTTTGCATGAAACAACAAAGGGGTTTTTAGCTACCATCCCTTCCAAAGTGGTAGAGAAAAGCTTCTGTGCAGCTGTAAGACAGTGCCTAAATGTTCAAGATGCTACAGAAATCCAGCACTCCCTGGTGTCATTATTCACAGGGAGAGAGAGAGGGCCTTGGTGAAAACACACTTGAGAACTGGCTGAGTTGTTAACTGCAATAAAATTATTTGGAACAGAGAGGCCTGATGTTTTTATTAAGCTGGTTCTTACAAAATCATCACTGCAGCAGAGCCTTGAGAATCACAATTTTTTTGCCAAGCTATGACACTCTTGAGCGTGGAAACACTGAAATACTGAAAAAAAAAATTGAAAAAAATAATTATGGGTATTAATGAGAATATATATGTTTGCATGTATATACATACACATGTTCTGCATAGGCAGACAAATACACTGAATTATTTTCATATGGAGCTGCCAGCTGCAGCTCCAAAATCCTGAGGTTTGTGCTGGGTCTCTGCTCAAGACTGAGTGGTGCTCCTGTCAAGGAACTCAAGTGAAATGCCTAAAAAGAGACCACACCCTCTCTAGCTCACACAGAAGGTCCCTTAGCTGCCCACGTGGGAACAGGAGTATTAAAAATCCTTGGAAGAAAGATTTCCAAAGAAAAAAAAAATTAATTAGAGATGCAAGTTGAAATCTACTGGAAATGAAGAAAATTGTAAATTAGTAACTTTTGTCATTTCTAGTGGAGTCAAGGCCATTAATTTTAAGAGAATTAAATGGGAAGGTGATAATGAGCCTTGGAGGAGAATCAAGTGCACCTACTGAAATCCTTGCTTCACCTTGCACAAATGATGATTGTTTTTCTGTACTCTTCACGTGCTGAATTTCTGTAGTTTAATGTGAAAAGACTCTGAATTACTGAACTTCCACTGGATGGAGTGGGAGCTGCTTTTCCAGCACGTGGTGTGTGTCCTGCATAAAGTTCTAAGCACCAAAACCTCAGCGCTAATGAATTTTTTCCCAAGATAATTTGAATTACTGTTTGGAGGTTCCAAAACTAAGAGTGACTCTAGCTTTGGTGAGCTTGACATAAGGGAGGAAATTTGAAATATCTGCTCTTCCAAAGCCACAGGGACCACATGAAATATTTTGCTGAGGTGTTCTGTATTTTCAGGTGGACCCTGCACTAAGTATATTGAGAGTAAACCATCCAACCCTACCCTTTCCCATTTTCACCTTCTAGATCAGACTGAGAATTCCATGAGTCTGTAGATATCCCTTTCACAGCTTTAACTCAGGTTTCAGCCCACTGGAATTTTGTCAGCAGAAAACGTGCAAGTTCCACAAACTGAACCCGGCTCAAGTGACACAGGTTGCTCCCCAAAATATATTTATGGATCTTCCTGGAACTCGTTCTGGTAATTTTTTACAAGCTCGAAACTGACAGGCAAAGTCCACCTGCCAGGACAATCCATTCTTGCCATCCCACAACTGCTTCCATCTATCTTATAGCCACATAACCCAAAAAATCCCACCTCAATATCTAAAATTAAGATCCCAAGTTCCAGTGTTACATTTTGACAGAACTAATCAGTTCTCAAACTTGGTTTAGTGAACACTGGCATGGAAATTTGTGCAATTCAAGGTCTGAAGAGTTTGCATATTCCCTTAAATATTCGAATTCTGAGTCAGACAGCATTCCCCAGGCTGCACCAAGATCACACCCCTTCTTGCTGAGCTGTGTAAAGACACGAGAAGCCTGATGCAGAGAGGAGGATGAATTCATGAGGTACCAAAACACAAATCCCATCATGCACTAAAAAATTAACATATTTTTGGCCACAAATCATACCATGTTAGGCAAAATATTTAACTTTTCCCATGGGAAAAGCAGCTCTCTCTTCTCTCCCAAGACTGCTTTGTTTTGTTTGTTTTAAAAAAGGAAGTGTTAGCCAGTATCTCTGTTAAAGATAAAAATGATTGAAGCTACTTTTTGCCATTGGTAGATATGAATGGTGTTTCATTTTAAGCTCTTCTAGAGTTTGCATCCTTCAGATTAAGTTTCCAAATCTGTTACAAAAAGTCAACCAGTGGAGCAGGACCTTATGGCTAAACTCTAATTCCTCACCATTGGTTGCTGCTCAACTCTCCCTAATAATGTCTTCATTAAAATAAGAAATGTCTAATGAAAAAAAAAAAAAAAAGGTGGAGGGAAATTTCTTGTTTTTCTGTTTTGTTTTCATTGGGTTAAGGTGCACATAAAAGTAATTTTAAAATAAAATTAGGTTAAAAAAAAATAAGGGTAATTTAGGAAGTCTGCAGACACAAATATTAAATCTTCTCTTCATTAAAGCCAGCAGATCCTCTAAGGGATTATTCTAATGTACAGAAATTATATCTAGCATAGGTTGTGTGATAAAATGACACAACAAGCTCCTGTTAACCACAGAAAGAAAATCCAGCTGACCACTCTCACTACTCACAGCAAGCTGGAATACGCTGAGAAACTCACTTCTCTGAAAATGAGCCCACAGGACTTTTCATGCCTGCAAAGACACATTTTTAAAAATTACATCTGGATAAAACCCATACCATTGGAGGCATCTGACCCCTGTCTTGTTGCATTACTTTTCTCCTAAATATTGGCTGCAAAATATTTCATAAGCAACAGAAAAAAAAAAAAAAGCTGTGTCGAATTTAATATTAAGGAACAGGCTTATAATAATTATTTTCTTCCTAAAAGTTGGTATGCCTGTTTTAACTGTCTTTTCTCTGTTTTTCAATATTTTCTAGCTTCTGCCTACATCTGCAACAAATTTGGCACATAATGTTCACAGCTTTGTATAAGGCTCGAGTGCCTTGTACTCACACTGATGGAGTATATGATTGTGTACAGATGCTTGTTTTCCTTTTCCAACTAATTTTTCCTCCCCTACCCAGACTTCTTTTGGCAGTGTTTAAGGTAGAAGAGGGGGTGAGAGGTGAAACAAGCTAAAAAGGGTGGGGTCTGGGGAAGAATTACACGGAATGTATGCGGAATAAACATTTGCAAAGGCAACAGTTTGCTGTTCAAAAAGAAATTCAAATTACCCCGTCCTATTTACACACCCGGGGAGAGTCTGTAGGATTCAGTCACCTGACCAGCTGACAGAGCTTGGATTTCACCATGTCCTAGTGCAAGGCACTTCAGCTCCTCCTGTTAATAAATACTTTTAATTTTGACTGCACATTTCTTTTGTCGATGGGATAAACAGTTCATGAAATTCAGACGAGCACGTACAGCTGGACAGAGCACCAGTCACACCAGCTGCTGCATGGGTTTGGGGCAGGAAGCAGCCAAAATCCACACCCTGGCAGCATCCCCGTGTCACACCTCTGTGTCACACGATAACTTGTGGAAATGCTGAAAGAATGAATAATGTTATGAGTCTGGATTTAATGCCAGAGATCTTAGGCTAGCAGGCAATTTTGGAGAGCAGGGTGCTGAGAGCTGTGTTGTGTTCTCAGCATTGCAACAACTTGTCTCAGCCCTCCACAAAAGAGGCACGAATTTTTCCACTCATCGCTTTGGTTAGAACAAGGCCCTGAACAGAAAAACATGAAATCCCAGAACTGCAATTCTGTTTCTGGGTTCTACCCAGTCTGGAGGTTTAGATTAATCACTCAAGCTTAAATTTCCACAGCTTCACGGTTCTGGGGTGCCCTGAATTTTAATGGATTAGCTCATGTGAGGATTGCCAGAACTTAAGAAGTTCCTGGTGCTCTTAAAACTAAAGACTTAACTAAAGGCAGTCCAAAACAAAGCCCAAGTGGCTGAACACCAGGCAAAGAAACCCCACAAATCAGGCTTTTACAACACTGTCTGGATGTTTCCCATCTGCAAAAATGACAGCAAAATCCTGTCCCAAGACAAGATTATCATCAGATATTTACTCAGACTGTGGATGAAGATGACTGTCTTCAAAATTTTATGAAATGAGTGGTCCCAAGGAGGAAGGGAGTGACATTGTGAGATGCCCAGATTGCTATTTCACAAACCTCCTTGCTTTCAGAATCGTTTTCCTTCTCGCATCCTCAACTGAGCTCTGTTCAGCTTTCATGGAATGCTGCTACCTTAGTGAAAGCATGGAAAAAATTATCAGCACTATATTTTTATTGCCTTTTTTTTTTCTTTAATGTAGACAAAATACACATCTGGCTGAAGCTTTCATCTCAACTGTAAGGTCTCCACAGCTTCCTGTAAAGAGAAGAAAATTCTTATTCAGGCCAGAACTTGTCCAGCAGAGTTCAAACTCTAAAAGACAATTCTAGCCAAGGTCAAGGAATACAGAGTGAGTCTACAAAGGCAGGTTTCGGGGAAGTCAGTAGATCTGAAGGTGATGGATGACATCTATAGGTACCTGTCCTCTGGTTACTCTTGGAAGAATAAGTTTATATCACAGTTGTCAAAGATGAAGCCTTGGTTTAAGGAGTTCATGCTAATCAGGCTGTGACTGACATTCTCCTTGGCTCTCCTTCCACAGAAACGCCACATGAATCCGAGACCGAGGAATCTCAAATGAGGAGAAATTTGTTTGGCCATTTTCACTGACATTTGTTCTGCAGCAGCTAATTTAGTGCTGATCATTTTACACTAACAGGTCACCCCTTGCCACAGGCTTGCTTAGACTTTGCCACTGTTTTCTAGAGAAGCAGACACCCCACAGGAGCTCACAGGGCTCCTTGGGAGCTATCAGCTCTCTGTGGTGTCATTTCCCAAATCAGCAGATCCCTGCTCCTCTCTCCTCTCAGCCTTTTTCTGAAACCTGGATCTGCTCTGCAGATGGACACGGGTTGAATGTGGAGTCTGTGGTGCATGGAGCAGAGAGAAAATGTCCTCAGACCTTCTCTGTCCTACAAATATGAACAGGTTTGGCTGCCTTGGGGTCTTTCTCAGCTTTTGGAATCGTGAGTTGCTTTTCCTAGACTGAATGTTCTTATTGACTCTGTTTCTCCAGCTCCTAGAGGTTGGTAGGAAGCCACTGAGTTTAGCTTAATGCTCTGCCCTGATTTAATCCAGATAATATTTCCACTCGCTTATGAGTTGGAATTACTTAAAATTTTGTTTTCAGAGAGGGTGGTTTGTGGTTTTTTCTTCTTCTTTTAAACAGGGGTTTGGCCATCAAAAAACCCCCACACTGTCACTGAATGAAATTACTTCTGATTTGAGAAGAAGTGAACACACACAAGGAAAGACACACATCTGGAAAATACAGGAAATGCAATTCAAGTGCTCTGAGTAGGTGGTTCAAGTTACTTTTCCCAGGTAATTATTCTCTTGCTCCCCTTATACTCACAGACATTTGCTAACTGCAGCTTCAACATCAAGCACTTCATGGACTTAGAATAGAAACAGGAGTCTTTTCAGCCTGTAAATAAGCATGCAAACCTTCAATTTGCTATGTATGCTAAGAAAGGATCTCTGCTTTCTTTACAAAGAAAGGCAACTTCTACCTGGTTTGCCTGAAAACAAATTTCCATTTTCTGCTTGCCATTGATGCTTCTGGTGCTGTGAGGTACATAGAGCTCAATTTGAACAATCTGTCTCCTAAGAGCTTTCAATCTGCCAACTTTTCACAGCCTGTTCATTGCCTTTGAATCTCTCTATCCTTAAGAAATTTAACTAATCCATTACAAATTTCAGTTTGAATAGCTATGCTACTTCAGAGAGAGTGGGGACATGTGCCTACCTTTGGCCATTTTCAGTGCAAATTGCTGGTTTTGGACCAGGGCAAATATCTGCATTCAGATTTTCAGCCTCTGTATTGCCTGAAATACTGTGGACTAGTGGTATCTCATCACCCTACAGGGCTGCCAAGACATGCACCAAGAAGAATCAGGTTTGTCTTAAGCTAGAACTAAATATTTCCGTTCACTCTTAAAAATGTCGTAATTAGAAAGTAGTCCCAGGAATCAGTCTGGGTTTGAAAATAATTCAACAGTTTGGGTGTGGCAGAGGCAAAATTTGTACCATGGAGCTTTGCTGTGCATTGTGACTGGAACCCAGAGCCTCAAACACATCCTAGAGCTGGACTGTGTGAATCTTAGTCCAGCCCCTGCAGAGGAAGCTTGTCCTTGTTAAGGATGCTTTTCATGCCTTGCTGCAGTCACAGTTCTTAAGATATGGTGATAAGCCAGGGGTGAATTTTTGCCTTTCCTGTCTTATTTGCCCCAAGCACCGACAGAAAATGAGATCCTCCATCCCATCTTTGTTTCCCCAACAAATGTATCCCTAAATCTTCTCTTACAGCCTTCCCTTCCCAGAAGGCAGGGACCCCTTTCCCCTCTGCAGCAGCCCCAGGAGAGAATCCTCTGCCATTTCTTTGCCACTGGCAGGGAGTTGGCTCAGACATTAGGCTGGAATTTGGCATTGTTCCCCTTTCCCCTCCGGGACCAAGCTGAATTGAGTTCCTGTGCTTCTGCGGGGAAGGAGGAAATCAAGAAGGGACTTTCTCTCCCAGAGAAACATCAGACAGGGACTCCCAGTCTCAGCATCTGCCCTTTCCAAAAGGAGCCAGCCATAAGGTCAAAAAACCCTAAATCATCACTCTTAGCAGTGCCTTCCCCAAGTGCCAGCCATGCTCCTGAGTTTCACAAGCAAAGGGAAGAGGATAAGAATCCATCACAGTCTCAAATCCACATTTATCCTGAAGCCCCAGTTTCTCATTTTTTGTTGGCCACCTGGTTTCTGAATTTGAACTCTTTTCAATCACCACAAACAATGTGATCCTAAATAATTCACTGGCAAGGATGAAGCTGCTTAAAAATAAGAACATACCTGCAATTTCTCTCTCACCTTGTTTCAAAACCATCATCCCTATTAGCAATAGCTGTATTTCATCAGCTTTTAACACTATTTTCTCTTTTTGTTTGTGGCTTCCTGAAGTTGCCGTTGGTTAAAATTCAAAACATAAAACAATGGTGAATACAACCATGCGGGATTCTTAGGATGTCACAGGAATGGGTTTTCTCTAAGCAATTTTTTAGGAGCTCACAGAACCCCAACAGCTCAACATCTGCTGGTCCTGCAGCTCCATAAAGGAAGTGCCAACCTTATGCCAACAAAAACATCACTGCTGAATCAAGTACCTGGCTTAATCCCCTCCACCAAGAAACAGCAGAGCTGTGCACCTAAAACTATTTTTCTGGCGTGAACAAGAGATCCTCAATACATCTCATGTACATTTCACTCACCAAAATATTCACTGGCAGGTCAGTTTTTAACTCACAGCTCCCAAAACAGTTTCAGAAAACTGGAGAAAAGCATGATGGTATTTTCTTTAGCATTCAAAAATGCCAGAACACACCTAATCTTCATTCTTCATATTTGGGAAATACCTTTGCTGTTCCAGCTTGGATGTGTGTTGGAAGCTTTGGGTTGAAATTTTTGGATTGAAATTTTTGAAAATCCTGCCTTTAGTATTTTCAAAAATTTCTGCTATTTTAAACACTGACCTTTGATTGTATATAAATGAAAGCATTTTTTAAAATATTCATTTGAGAATTCTGAAAAATGAATAAATACATGCAGAAAGGCCATAATAAAAAGGAAAAATTTTTTAAATTGCGATATTGAAATTGTATTACCTTTCTCAAAATCAAATCTTATTGAATGTCTGTAAAAATAACTGTGTTAAAAACTGAGTGTGCTAGCCAGGATATTGCTGAATGCAGAGCTATGTTACTGAAGACTCAATTTGATCCAATTCATGGTCACACAGAGGCCAACACTTAAAACCCCACTCACTTTAGAGGGACTAGAACTCAGCATACAGACTTTGTTAAAATGTCCATGTGATCCCTTAATCTTTTTATACAAATATTTTTTCCAGAAATTCCTTTTAGCATTCAGCAGCAATCTATCTGCTATCTGTTGTGCAAATGCAATTAACTAGAATTTTAAGACTCATTTTTTTATAGATATGTTTTTCAGTTTTGCTTTCTCAGTGAAGGTGAGATGCCAGATTGATTTTTTTTCTGCCTTTCAGCTCTGCTCTCCGTGCATTTGCACATTTTTCTTTCGGTTTTGCTAACATCTGGAAATGAGCTGCTGTTTTCCCCACATGAAGCAGAAATGTCTTTCCTGGCTGAAGAATCCCCAGCCACTGCTGGTGGCACTCAGAAGCTGTCGCTCAGCCTGTGCATCTCCACAGGCAAGGACTGGCTGGTGTCACCCTGGGAGAGCTGCGTTTGTCACACAGGAGCTCCTCGTTCCCTCTGTGACCTGCAACCAGCTCTGTCCCCATCCCACCAGGTGTGTTTGCCCGTCAACAACAAACTCGAGCTGGGCTTTTCCCACCTCAGCCTTTCAGGAGCTGCCTCCCTTTAATTCCAGCTGCACCAGTAGTGGCCATTAAAAATGTCACTTTGTGCTCCCTGGCTCTCTGCCAAGGACAACTCCAGCTTTCCAGCCTCAGAGCAGATGATATTAAAGGTGCACTCTCTCATGACTCTCGTGAAAGCAATCCCTGCTGGAACCCCCAGCTTCTCCAGAGCTGCCAACAACCCATAATGGGAGGCACGCTGAGAGAGGGAATACACGAAAACAAGAGGGCAGCCACTGCCAGCAATTAAAACACCCCGGGCTGGGCATGGCTGGCAGGCCAAGACAAAGGCTGGCTGCCACCGCGGCGTGGCCAGGCCTGGAAAGTGCCACCGAGCATCCCAGGGCACTTTCCCTGCGTGTTTGCAGGCAGAGGGGTTCCTGCTGGGGTTTATCTTCTGAATGGAAACCACTGTGTTTCCAGCTCTCGTTTTAAGAATGGGAGAAAATTGCCACTTCCGTGGCAGACCTACTGATCTAATTGCCATTCATGAGACAGCCAAGTGACAGGCACTGATGCAGCATTAAGACATCCTGAATGTATTCCTTCCCACACCCAGCGAGGAAAGAACAACAGAAACAAAAAGTGCCAGCGAGATCATTTAATTTGCATCCCGGCTTATTGACATTTCCATAGCAACTTCATTAGGAAGTCATTCATTTTAATTCTCCTGCTTGTTTTGTTCGCAAATTCCTGCTCAGTCCTCTTTCCAGTGGTGGTAATTTGCAGGAAAGTTTTTTTTGGTACAAGTCAAAGAAGCCACTCAGAAACAGACCGACAAAGTCTGGGGATCTACATTTTTCACTAAAAAAAAATTAATAAAAATAAGGAATGTGTTTGGTTTACCTTGAGGGAGTATTATGCAGATCATGATTCATGAAGGCATTTAAGCACATTGCTCACTCCATCCAAGGTAAGGCTCTAACTCACTTGATTTTCACCTGAATAGGCATCAACATGAGCCAAAAAACGTTCTTGAATCAGGGCCTTAAAACATCTGTCAATCATCACTTACTCTACAGGTCTATGAAGTATTAATGCACCGAGGCCAACACAATAAATAAATGAAGCCAATAATGTACAAACTGTTACAGGCAACTAAAGTAACTCAAAACATATGGGTTTCCTCATGATCATAAAGTCACTCTTGGTTTTTGTGTAGTGTATATACATCAAGGCCTTTCCTCTCTGCTGTTATTTGAGTATCTTGGTAATCATCCCACCCCAAAATGTCACATAAAATCCACAGGCCTTTTAAAGCCCCTTGGGCTAAAGTCAACATTTGATCTTGGAAAGGAAATCTAAATCATCTTCTCTGGAAAGTCTTTCATTTGTACTTAGGTTTTTTTTTTTATTTCCATCATTGCTCCAAAGACCCAAAAATGTATAAGAGAATCACTGAAAATTTCCTATAAAGAAATTGTAAGGACAACCCTGCAGAGAAATAAACAGCAATACAACTAATGCAACTTTGAAGTTCTCCTACAATCTAGGGTGAGGAAACCCAAATTCTTTCCCCAAAGGATTTAGCTGAGAACAGACTGAAATTAACAGATGGCAAAAGCCAATCTCATTACAGGATGAAAGGATTAAAGGACAAGTCCAATATGTGAAGGATAAGGAGAAAACATAAATGAACATATTGAAATGCCCCTGCCAACCACCTACTGCATGCAGCCTGGAGAAATATATGCAGATATATTTTATTTATAAATCAATAAACACCCAATTTTGTAGCAAAGTCCCATAGTTTTAAGTCTATCTGTCATATTTGAATATAGGTTCTCAAACCAGCTAAAAAGGAAAACGAAATGTAAGACATTTATTGACCTTACACAGCATGAGGACACAGGATATTGTGAGAGTTGGTGTTGCTTTTGAGATATGGAATCAAGTAAGAAAATGTATTCAGGTAACTGCTATAAATGTGGCGTTTTGTGCTTACCCATTTTCCCACACCTTGTGCTTTCTCAAATGCAGCACTCAAGCAGGACAAGTTCTTAACCTAAAGTACCACAGAACTGTAAATCAGAGACTTCTGAAGAGTTGCAGTGAGCTCGCTCCTGAATCAGGGATTGCTTCAAATCGGCAGATCCAGATCCAAACCCAAACAACCTATTCACACTAAATAAAATCTCTGCACTTACACACAGCAGTTTAATTCCTCTTTCCTTTAGGTGCCACTCCTACAAGAAAAATCTTAGTAAAAGACACTTCTCCCACACCTAAGATGTACAGCACATGTTGCTTTGTACTGAGCGTGTGAACATGGCACTGCTGAGCTCTTTCAAAGAGCTAACACCTGAGGATTTCCTGGAGCACAGCTCAACAACTGACACCCAGACAACTCAGAAATACCATTCCAGGAGTGTTCCCCACCTCTTCCACTTTCTCTGAAATGCTACTGTGAAAAGATTGCTTTAATACCTCTGCTTTGATTTATTTACACTCTCCCATCCCTTCTAACTGCCTTGCTATGATTCCTTCTGGCTTCCCAACATTTCATCAGTCATACCAGCTCAGGGTGCAGCTGGGATTTACATAGAGGGCACCAAATTCCCCAGCACCAGAATGCAGGATGTGTCCCACACGCACATTCCACTCGGGCCGCAAGGTCATCCAGAGCAGGGGGTTTGTTTCGTTAACAAAGAGAGGAAAAAAATTAAAAATCCAGGCTTCCCTGGGACAAGGCCACTTGTTTTCTCCAGCGCGACAGAGTCTGACATTTATGTGATGTCAGTATAAACTGCGTGACATTATTCTGTGGCACACTATGGCACGCAGGAAGAATTTATGTGCTCGTCTGACATAATCTATGGGCTTGGTTTGAAGCTCAGAAAAATATACACTGCTGATCCTTGTTTGAATGGGATGCCTCTGGAGAAGGTATTTTCCTGCCTTGGATCACTTTTATCACTGATTATGACAGTTGCTGTTCAAAGGGCAACTTACATTCAGAAAAATCATTGCAGTGGTATCTTAAATATCAGGTTTTGGTCATTATCAAAGAATGAATGCTGATTCTTCTGTGGAAATCATTGCCCTGGAAGAACAAGGAGAAAAAAAAAAGATGAATGATCAAATGAAAATTGAAAGGAATTCATTTTGTCTCTGAGGAAGTGTAGGTGTCAGCAGTGCAAGTGAATAAAGGTTCCGAGAACAGCATTTTGTGCAGTTTTTAGAACTTTCTGTTGCCAAACGGAACAAACTGCCAAACAAACAATTAAAAAATCCACTTAGAATAAATAAAAATGTAGCTGTTAAGAAATTAAAACTTCCTTATTAAATTTTTAAACCTTAATAAAGCTCTGTATTACAAAAAGAGTAAGAAAAAAAATTGAGGGGGAAAAGAAGTACTACAGAAATTTTAAAAATAAAATCTTCAAGCCTACTGGTTTTAGCCATTCTCCTGCAAAAAAAAAGAAAAAACTATCTTCGTTAAATTTTCTGCAAAATGTTTTGCTTTTCAAAAGATTTCATTTCCTAGTAGAAGGCACTTCAAATAAAAAACTTCCAAGAACTGCTTGGAATTTATAGGGTTTGACATACAGTATTTGTCTTGTACTTCAGGTTTCTGTGTCATCAAGAGCTACCGTGACACAGATGAGCAATAAAATAAACAGTGTTGCTTCAGAATTGATCTCGGTTTTATAAAGATTTACAGATTGTTAGCAATTTTCCAACAAATCCATCTTTCACAGAGAAGTTTGAAATGTTACGACTTCTAAGCGGTGCCAGCTGCTTTGAAAAATACACTTTGTGATCCTTTAAATTTAAACACTAATAAAATACAGATCCTGGAACACGGAGAGCAGGCAGGGAGCTTCTGCCCTCTCTCTTAGCATGGATTATTGCAAAAAAAAGTGTTGGGATGGGTCTCATAGAAATGGGAAGGAGGAAAAGACAGGAGAGACAAGCAATTGTGACAGTGTTAGGTCAAAATCCTTGAGTGACAGCCTGAAGGGACATGGTGACATTTCCCAGTGAGCTGCAGGATGGTGCCCTACTGGTGAGGATATTCAGTAATTAATTGGTTTAAAAGTGTAAGAAAAATAGTTAGTGAAGCCTATTGCAAAACAAAAAATAAGTAATGGATAAGGAAGGAAAGGTGCAACAAATTCTTTTATGGTGATGTTAATTAGCAACTGGGACAAACTGCCAAAAACCAGAGCAGATTTTTTCATCGTTAGAAATTTTCTCAGATGAACTGGATAATTTTTTAATTTGAAAATATTCTAATTCAAACAAGATTCATTTAAGTCAAAAGATATTTGATTTGTGAAACAACCCAAAAAAATAAGCAATGGCACCTTCTTAATTAGTTAAATTAGTAATTTTTTCTTTTTACTTTCTCCTTATTTCTTCTTAAAGCTGAAGTTTTGAAGATCTTTATTCACTGGAGAACCAAGGCTCTGGCCCATGTGTTTTCCCCAAGAGCACTCTGTACCAAGGATAAAAAACCCCAAATTGAATAATGCTGGGAAGAAAAGCTGAGTATTTATTTTGATTTTTCTGGCTCCTGCTCATACGTTCCCCACGCTCAGGGCTGGAAGGCAGTGAGCTCCATAGTACAGTGATGAGGTGATCCTTTGTGTCATCCTGAGTGACAAGAATTTCTGTTACCCAGGTTGGACCTTTTGATCTCACCACAGCTCTGTGTAAACCTCGGGACTTCCTCCACACAGACAAAATCAGAAAAACAAAATAAACCCCAGATCCATCTCTGTTTTGTTTCCAGTGACCTCTATCTGTTTAAAGTAGAGATGACTGTTTTCCCAGAAAATAATAAATATTCTGCTTGGAATTTATTTACTTTTAGGTGATACTGGCAGAGAGATTTTGCCCTTCGATTGAAATTTCCATATGAAACACTGGAAAAAGTAAAGAGTTCTTTACCTTAACCTTATTCTTACCTTGAAGTGAAGAAATGTGTCTGTAAAGACACATTCTTAGTAAAAATCAGAGTTAAGTATTGGAAAGGCACCAAAGTTACCCAAATACCCTCTCTTTAGATGTCTGTGCTTCTCAGACTCATCAAGCTGTTTCCTTCTGTATTTCCTGGCACACCAAGGCAGAAATCAAATTGCCTCTCTTCCACTTGGAAAGCAAAAAACCCACAAAGTTTCTATTTTAATAGAAACCTTGTCCCTGTTCTGCCCCAGCTTCAATGAGCAGCCCTGTGACACACGATCCACCTGTGCTTTAAACACACCAGGGCAGGATGGCCCATGGCAGACCCTGGACACACCACGGAGCCTCCAAAAGGAACCTGATTCCCTTTGTCCCCGGGTGCCACGGAGAGCTGATGTCATGGAATGCCTCTGAGGAAGAATAATACCATCAGCACTGTTTATTTAATTAGGAACGAGGGTAAAACCCTCCTAATGCAGCTCGATCAAGGGTCAGCTCGAGGGGTCTTTATCTGAGTATGGGTAGCCTTCAGTGGCTGAGGCTTAATAATAATCTCTAGACTTCAATTTCCTACTAATAAAGGGTAATATAATGTAGGGTAAGCCCTCTTATTTGTTCAGATCTTTTTAACCACTGAGGAGCTAATATGCAACAACTGAACAAACAGTGGCCACACAGGTTTCATTTTTAGAAGCACAGATGACCTCTGATGAAAGAAATGATCAGTCAAGCTCTGAGGCAAGGATGGAAAGCCAGCTAGCAAAGCCATTCTTTTTTTTGCTGTGCACCAACAGAGAAGTTACTTTTAAATAATCATTTATGATATCAAGTAAAATGCCTGAAAATGACTGTTGAAAATACTAAAATATTGTTATGGCTTTCTAGGTTGGTCTAGGTTCTGATGAACACTGCAAGTGCATTTTACTAAATAGAGTCCGTACAAATCTCGGCAGTTGTTAATATTTCATTTGTGATGGATTTGCTGAAGCCTGAACATTGTCTCTGTACAATTTTAACAGCACCTAAGCTCACTGTGCTGTTGACT
This sequence comes from Platysteira castanea, assembly GCA_013397175.1. Lineage (NCBI taxonomy): Eukaryota > Metazoa > Chordata > Aves > Passeriformes > Platysteira > Platysteira castanea. Next base: position 52,979 of record VYXC01011447.1, read on the forward strand.
CCCACACGCACTATCCCAAATATCTGCTAAAGTTCAATCTGCCTCAGGAAACCCCTGCCCACGCAGCTGAAACACAAAAGATTTTTCCCACTGCAGAAAAATATGACTAAAACATGACTTTGCCCTTTTTTGTTGGTAAATTCCGAAGTCTAGATGCTGCAGTAGCCTCCAGATGTCAGGGCCAATTTCAGCACAAATGCAAGACAGCAGAGACATGTACAACATGCCCACTTCCTGGAGGGGGAAAATAATTCTCTTTAATCCAGGATTTTTAAGAATGTGTTCCAAAATTTTTTTGCCTTGAAATTTGTGGAGTTCTGTTTCCAGTATGCCCACAGGTGTTTGAGTTTAGTTCGCAGTTCTTCGCTTGCTCACCGTTCTCTGGATGCCACCTGCCCCACCTTTCCTCTTAATTTGCCACTTCCAATTTACCTGGCTGGTTGCTCTGACAGCACCTCCCTCAGGGATGACCCTGAGTTCCCAATTCAGAATTTTTATCCACTGAGCCTTTTTCCCTGGGGTGGATGATCAGTACTGAGAGCCAGATTTACGTCCCTCTAAATGTACTAGTTATGAAATAACTGGTGCTCTATTATCAGGAAAGAGGTGCAATAAAAACAATGCTATTATTTTTTTATGCCACTCTGACCAGAATAAATTTGAAAACAAAGTTGTTAAAATCAAATATTGAAAATACTTACAAATGTGCTGTAGTGTTTTATCTACACCAGATTCCTGTTACCTGTGTATTGAAAGAAAGAGAAGCAAATTAAAGAATATGGTCTCCAGTGAACAGGAAATGTAAATCCTATTAATGCTTATAGGAATTACAGCTACACATTTAAAGGGTGCTATAGGAGACCTTTAAATTGATTACCTAACAAATGGCTATAAAACGAGAATAAGTTTTGTTAAAGCACTGCATGACTCTTTTTCAAACTCCACATTTTATGGATTTTAAGACCCTGGAAGCAGAGGTTGTAAAGGCTATAAAAAATGTGAACAATAGAGAACAATGGAAAACAGCACAAAACCTTAGTGTTTACCATAATAACAAAACCAATAATAATAATAATAATAATAATAATAATAATAATAATAATAAGAAGAAGAAGAAGAAGAAGAAGAAGAAGAAGAAG
>VYXC01011447.1:54250-201535 GCA_013397175.1 Platysteira castanea
ATAATAATAATAACTAAAAACTGTGGTTAATTCAACATCAATAAAATAGGTGACAATATGGTTGTAATCATCAGGCAGGGGCACTATATTGGATAAAGAAGTTCTGGTGGTGATAAAGTCACTTTAAAGCAGCGACTTAAAAGACCAAAGAAATTAAGTAGCAGCAAGACTATGGAGCATCTCTGGGAAACCTGCACTGGGCCCTTCTGAAAGATCCAATATTGGTGTAAACAGCAAAATCCTGCTGCATGAGAGAGAGAAGGAGAAGGGCACAAAGGAGGGAGATAATGTCAACTGTCCTATTTAACAAAAACAAAATATGAAAGAATCTGGTGAAATTCAGTGATTCTGACAACCTCGTATTTAAATTTTCCTGCAAACATCTTCTAACGGTGCAGAATTCTCAGCATTTTATACCCATTCTCCACTTGCAGCAACATAAGAAGGATTATTTAGGATATTGGTGGGAGCAAGTTTCTTGCCAGTTCCTTCCAGAAACCTTTGATTCCAAAAAATGCAGACACAGTGAGAATTTAGATTATTTCCGATAAGCTTATTGATGAGGTGATTGAGGCATAAACCCTCTTCAAACCTTTTAGTAGCACAGCAGTTTGCTTTCTGTTCATGCATTTCATAAAAGATTTTTGTTATCAGCACCACCCTTCTCTCACCCCAACTCTCCTCTTTCACATCTTCAACTCCTCCATGCCGTGGATTTCTGGCCTCTGTTCTGACTGGTTTCTCCAAAGGCATTATGAGTATTTTTTCCTCTCACCTTCAGATTGACACAGTTTCTGGTAAGTGACCTGCAGTTGGATTCCCACCCTCCAATCCCTCTCTGATGACAAGTAGGAAACTTTCTCCAGGCAGATCCTCAGCCAGCAATGACGGAATAAAACTGTAACATCATCTCCCATCCTTCCACAGCTCCTGAGCCCTTTCTGCTTCATTTTTCACTGTCATTGGCATGGCATAGACAGTGACTTGCTAGATTGGAAGAGGTTGCATTGCAAATTAATAATGAACTAGCTAAAGTAATTAGCTAAGGACTGATTGCATCCTATGTTCTCAAATGCTGTAATCAGCCTTCAAAAGCAGGCACAGTCAAACAACATCAAATCATAATATTACTTGGGAAAAGGAAAAAAAAAGAAAACTCAAATAAAATAACCGAACCAAAAACCCCAGGCTGTCTTTTCTTTTCTCAATCTTGGTTAATAAAATAAGCTACAAATTTATTCCCTGACAAAAAGCAAATCCTATGATCACATATAAAATGGGGGAATTAAGTATTTACTTGCAACACAATACAGGAGGTTTTTTACACGTAATGCTTGTACATAAAAATATCATTATTGTTGAGTTGTGCAGGTCAAAGAGATCTCTGGGTTAAAAGGTCCTGTGCAATTTGGACTGCAAACCTCTGCTTTTCAAATTGTTGACTTTCTGCGATGCAAAATGAAATAAACATGAAGCCTTTATCCTGTATTGCTTGCACAATCAGATCATTAGATAATTAAAACAACAAAAGACACGCAGAAATATTGGCTATAGATGTAAATCAATTACTCCAGAAGCAATTACTTTGGATCTAAATTAGCCAGGGTTATATGGGAGATATATAATATTTAATTTGCTGTATGACTCTGGCAGAAATCCAGTCAGCAGCAGCAGCAAACAAAAGTCACCACTTCTCATTCAAGGTAAAGAACAAAGCAATCAGTCTCTACTGGTGACTCCAGCTCTTAAAGCAAAGATATAATTAGTGCTGCAACAAGGTATGGCACGGAAAGAAAATTGTCCCATCACAATTCGACTGGGAATGACAAGAGCTGACCAGAAGGCAGAACGAGAATTGGGATCACAAACCCTTCTGAGGAGAAGACAAAGTAAGGAAATAAAGATTTGTTTTACAGCTCTCCTTTTTCTGTCTTTTTTTCCTGCTTGGTTTTACCTCATCATTTTGAAATGCTCTATTATGAAAGGCACTGGCTCTTGCCTTTTTGAAGGAAGAGAGAGGACACCAGCACAGGCCAACCCCAGGCAGAGACACATCCCCCACAGACAAGGTCTTGTCTGGCTACAGATGAGCAACCAGAGGAAATTCCTCTGAACTGGAATTCATGAGTGTTTTTTCTGTTTTGAAAAGCTCCATGTATTTGCTCATGGCAAAACTCACTGCAACACTTCATATTTTCTTTTTTGCCCAGCCTGAGCATGTGCTACCTTTCTCCTGCCATTCTGGGATCTGCTACCTGGTCCCCAAACCCCACAGTCCTGCTCAGGGCAAAGCCTCAGGAGCAGCTTGGATTAGGGTTTCTCAGGGTTCAGTCTATGGTCAGGTGCTTTGGGCAGTATTTTCTGTTGTTAAGGAGGACCTTATGCAGGGTATGTTCTGGAATGTTCAGAGGAAAGATTTGCATTTTCACCTGTTTACAAAAGAAATTTAAAATCTTAGTCCACAGCTATGTAAAAATGTCTTTTCTTTCTCAGCCAGCCACACAGATTTGGCAAGGGGTGCTCTGGCACATGGCCCAAGAGCACCTGGGAAAATCTTCACCACCACGTTCGAGGTCACTTTGCAGGGGCAGAACTGCACAATGAATGGTTTTACCTCCCAAAAAGCCCCTTGAAAACAGCTGCAGCTCTAAGAGCTCTGAAGTTTGGTTGATGTTACTCCTGCCCCAGGAAGAGAAGTCTCTGTAGGTGACCACTGAGAGCACAATCCTGAGGTACAGCTGGCCATCATCAGGGCAGGTAAAATACACTCACATTAGTTGTAGGACATGTAGAATCTCTCACATGTCCCAAAGTGCTTCAAAAAGCTACGTAATTTCAGATAAATTAATTTTTGTGTCAAGCCAATGCAACTCTAAATACACAGTTTAGGCTTTTCTTTTTGGTGGAAAGCCCAGTGGAGGCAATATAAAGTTTCGTTTTAATTCCCCCTCAGAGTGAGAGGAGGTGGGGAAAAGAGGAGAGTTGGGGTCTTTGGTCAGAGGGAGAGAAGGTAATAAATCCTTACAAAAGGAGAAGGATAATAGCCGCAGCTCATCAAAAAGGAAATTGCTCAAAATACCATAAGTAGTTCTAAGAAAACCTCAAATCCCCCTTAAGAACTTAAAATAGGACAAAACCTGTGCTTGGAGTTGTTCTCAATCATAGTCTGTGCTGCTAAATCAACTCCCTTCCATTGCACATTTAATCTGCCCCTCTGTAAACACACATTTGGGTGAGTAAAGTACAAGGACAGGGTAGGGGTGCAGCAAGGTTCAGTTTTGGGAGCAGGTCTCCCCAAACCAATAATTTCAAGACAGACTTTGGGGAGCTAGCCTCTTTTAACACACTAAATAAAATAACCTATAAAGGCAGAGGGACAGAAGCTTTTGCCATGCCTGTGCCTCAGCCCCCACCACCTCCTGTTGAGGGGAGTCAGAGTGCAAAGCCCCCACCCCTGATCCTGTGCAACTACTGGAAAAATAAATTACCAAGCTAGGAATGTGAGAGAAAGAGCAATTAAATTTTTCCCCCTTTTTTAATCAAGGACTGTTTTGCCTCGGGGGCTTGGAGGGATCGGAAATCAGGCTTTTCAAGCTTCTGCAGAGTAGGCTTTGGAAAATCTCTGTAACAGCCATCCTCGTCCTTTACAGATTGTGCTCTGCCCTTTTTCCTTTCCCTTATGGCACACGTGTGGGGGGAGATTTGTTAGACCTTAAACTTGTCACAAATGTAGTTGCCAACCATTTGCCCCCGTGTTCAGATGCTCCCGCGATTGCTTTCTCCAGTAATTACTCAGTGGGAATGTCACAGCGAGCTCCATAAGTTACAGCTAATCACTCCTAAGTGCTGGAAGCAGGACGGTATTTGTGCAAAGAAACAGCAATCAAATACGGTAAGCAGATGGCTGCTCCTTGTCCTGTTACCACACTGAGCACAACAGATTAAGCCATGATGGATTTATCAGCACTGATGGATACATTAACACCATACGCTTTTATGGAATAAATAGCTTCTGACATCTCGTCATAACTTCTGATGCCCCAATTTTTCAAAATCTGGGTTGGATTTTTTTTTTTGGAAATGAAATCATAGATGTTTCCAACAAAGCGTGTAGGTTTTTGTGAGTTCTCCTTAAAAGCTGCAGCTCAGCACTTTATATTATGAAAGACACTATTAAAATCTCAGAAATAATTGAAGAAATCCACAGCATTCCTCTCAACCATAAATTCAGTATTCTAGAAGCTTTGTGACAATCAATTCTTGTAACTGATAAGTGCCAGTATTTCAAACTGCTGAAAGCATTAGCTCATTTGCCATATCTGGAGAATCACATACAATATTATGCAAACAGCAGTAAAACAAACATAAATATCCAAACCCTTTCTCTTCCTGATTTGTAGGCGGACCTGTGGGCTGGGGGAATGCACTCGAAGGCTCAACTGCTATTTTGCAATGCTAGCAGAAAACATACCCTCAGATTTTTCAAAAGCCCTCATCTTGCGAGATGAAGAAGGGATAAAAAAAGTAAGCAATTTTCGAGGAATGTGGGTGTCAGCTGCCTGGGCTGCTGTCCGTAAACGAGCCGCTGAAATGTTTAATGGGTGCACTGACACAGCAGCCACTTCAAACCAGGCTCTGAGCAGCCACAGCCACCGTACAAAGGCTGATCAATAAACACTCATTTCTAGTCCTGCTGCCTCTAGAAAAGCAGAATGCTGGCTGTTTAACCTGAAATCAAACTGTCAGCAAACCCATGCGCTTTCTGGGGACAATAGGCATTTTGGGGTTTCTATTCAGGGGGCTCACAGTAGTAGAAAACAGGCAGAAAAGCCCATTCAGTGCCATCAGTCAGAACCTGCTGTCTCTGTGTGTGCGTGCACTGCTGCACCTTCTCCATTCCTCCCTTCGTGTGCTTGAGTTCCTGTACAGGTCATCAGCCTGGAGTTTGCTAATTGCCAGTCTGCAATCTAGGTTTTAATCACCTGATCCATCAAAAGCCCTTCTTCCCCTGCCTATATCCATCTTGTCAGTTAGTGACATTTTTTGTAATGAAAGCAGCAGATCTATTGATAGCATCCCTCAACAGAGTGGAAGGCATCCTGCATTAGCTTTGTCTTCTAAACCAGCCTGTTCTATTACAATTGACCTTCTCCTCTTGATTACCACACAAATCATAGTCCTCTCCCCACTCCTCCCCCTGCTTTCCTTCCCTCCCACCCCCCAGTGTCTCAGATTATTTCTTCTGTAGCCATTCAATTGCCTGACTGCAGCTGGTAATTGGATTCATGTTTGGAGCACAGCTTTCTATGTGCAAGTCTGGAATAATTCAAATAGGACCCTGGCCTAGGGCTGAGGCCGTATGTTAAATTCAGATTTGAGTCTGTAAAATCTGGAGTACCCTGACAGAGATATAATCCACTTAGCAGCACAAAATCCTATCCTGTTTGGAACCTGCACTTATTCTCTTCCCTGAAAGTTGAATTTCATTTCACCACTCTTGAGGTACTAAGGGTGAGGCAGTTTTCTTACAGTGACGTGGTGAAATGTAAAGGTGATGTTACTTTGGCAGCTGTCTTGACTCACTCTAGGAAACAATTTGAGCAGTTTTCATGATAACACAATAATTAAACACCATAAAACAATAATAACCCAACCTGACAGCATTCTCTGTGTATACAGCAAACCATTTCACAGGGTGTCTCCAGAGTCTGAAACTCACCACTGGGACCAAGTTCAGCGTAACCAAGCTGTTACACTGAAAACCTCAAGTGCAGTTAGTGGTGTCAGCTTTCCTGCCACACATATTGCATGATTTCAGCATCAATTTACTCACCTAGAGTTAAATAACAGAGAAATGAAATGCAGGCAGGTTCATCGTGCTCCAGCTGTGAGGGTGTGCAGTTTTTCCCTTTGTGTCTCTCAGTCCCTCAGAGAACCAGCCCTAGATTTTGTACTGACTGTTTATTAAGTTTAAAGAATTCAACTTAGCAGCAGCATTTAAGGCATTTAATGAAACCTTAAAAAAATAAAATTGCCATAATCTCCACTTTCAGTGTTCCCATCATGAGAAGGAAGCAGCTTTTGGCTCCACCCATGGTGTCAGCTTCCTACTACCCAGCTCTTCCAAACACCAGAGATTTCCTAATCTCTTCCTAATCAAGAGTTTAGAAATTAGGCTCAGATGTTATTATATCCTCTCCATTAAAGTATTTTCTTCTGAAAACAGTTCATTACTTGAGTTTCTCAGTGTGTTCCAGCTTGAGACCAGGCCTCCACCTCTCTTTTAGCTGCCAGGGGAGCAGAGAGCTTTAAAAACTCCTGTGCTGCCTCCCAGGTGTGTGGTTGTACAGGTGAACACCAAAGGAGCCCTCACAGACTGACAGTCAATGAAACAATCAGCCTGAAGCCACTCATTTCTGCCTCTACATCTTCCAGAATATCGCAAAAGAAAGATGATGTCTTCAGAAAATATTTCAAAGTTCTGACATTTGGCTGAGGGGTCATCTCACACTGACAAAGCAGCTTCTGAGTTTCTGGTGATGAAGCACCTGCCTGTGATGTGGAAGATCCGGGTTATGCTTCCAGCTCTTCTGGGTTCAGAGCAAACCAGGAGCACAGGGGTCTCTGACAGCCCTGGGAAATGTGCTCTGGCTGCCCTGCCAAAGTCAGCTCCACTGCTCCGTTTCTGTGAGCAGCTCCTCTGTATTTAGCACTGTATCTACCACGTGCACACTCTGCAACTCCTGGTGTGCTGCAGGGAGCTCAAAGCAGCGCCCAAAACTCCCCTGCAGAAAATTTAACTCCCCCTTGTTTCCATTTCACTCCATGTTCTCCTCATGGCCTACCTTTTCTGGCCAAACATATCACCCAAAGTGACACACTCCTGCAACAACACAGCTTTTCCTTGCCAAATGGCCTTTCTCCAGGGAAGGGTAGCTCTGGAGCAGCCCACCACCTCAGGAACCAGCCAAAATTAGCCAAAGTGCCACCAGAATAAGAGAAGAAATTAGTTAAAATTTTCTTCTCCTCCCCTCCAAGGCTTCTGCATAAAATTGATCACTGCCACCTCTTTCATCACTAAAATGCTGAGCTATAGGTTGCTAATGTTCACCTGAGCCCTTTGGCTCATGATATCTATTTGCATCAAAAAAGATAAATTAAACTATTTACCAAGCTTACAGAATTCATCTTATCAATGACCCTTAAGGCTCCTGAAACCTTAAAAAAATAAAATTGCCATAATCTCCACTTTCAGTGTTCCCATCATGAGAAGAAAGTAGTTGTTGGCTCCATCCATGGTGTCAGCTCCCTACAACCCAGCTCTTCAAAACACCAAAGATTTCCTAATAATTTCTGAACTGCTGATTTCTGATTCTTTTCGTTTCCTTCTTTGCCTCTGGAACTTCATCACTAAAATCTGTCTCTGAGGTTTAAATCCTGGTGATGGCCTGATTTCCTCAACTCTACAAACAGGAGTCAGCGCTAAGCAGAATTTATCTTTCCACCTACATCTATCCTACAAATAAATTGGGGTTTCTTCTGCACTGCCTGATTGAAAGTGTACTGAAACGAATGGAATCTGTCTGTTGCTGACAGCATCAACACTCTTTGTGGTGGATCTTGTGTCATTTACTTTCCCTAGAATTGCTGTCCCTAAAAGTTAGCAATGAAGTAAACATTTCATCTTCCTCTTTCTCATTTTCACCTACCACTCACCTTGGGACTTCCTACCATGACCTCACCCCGTAAACCTGAAAATGTTACAGAGGTGAGATTTAAAGCCTTTTAAATGACAGGGGGGGGAAAAAAGCCTTTTCTTCCCTTCCTCCTACTATTTTATAGCTTTAAACTTCTGGCAAGCTGAAATGCCCTCCAAGTCAGGATGAAAAAGGCCATTTCTGGCCTTGCAGGGATGGAGAGCCTCGTCACAGGTGCTGATCGACTTTCACCTCGCAGCAGGAGATTCAAAAGATCTGAAAAGTGACCAAAGAGCTCCTTCAGATTGCAGAGTGTGATTCACCTCCTCACAAGTCTTCTCATTACAGCTAAACTCACTCGGCCAGATATTTCCATCAGGTTTCTGGACTGGAAGAACAAAAAATTATTTCAGTGAAAAAAAAGCCCCACAAAAAAGAACAAATTCACTTATGACGGATTACTTCTCTCTTGGTGGTCCAGCAAACAATTGGAAAATAAAGAATACAGGTGCTACCATCTGCATTATCTTAGTTTCTGAAATTTGCCTTAAATTTACATCACAGTGTCTCTACTAATGTAACTAAACCATAATTCTGTCTGTGGGAAACAAAGCCTGTCAATACACTTATAAAAAGTGCCTTACTGTGCTTATCTCAGTCAACATTTATTCTGTGAAATGTAATCAGGATGTTAAATGTTTCTGGGAGGTTTGAGATGCCATATTTTGCCATCTGTTCTAATTATTTTTGAATAATTTGGCAGATCTTGCTTTTGTTGCTGAACTACAGAAGCAGATTTCACCAGTCTGAATTGCATAAAAAAAGCCCCAAAAAAACCAAAACAAAAAAAGAGATGGTATTTAGTTCAAAACTTCAACATTAAAGAGTCACATACCAGTAGGATTCAAGCAGAGGTCCAGAACACCCTGGATAGGGCGATAAAGTAGATGTAAGTCTTCACAATTCCCTGTGGAGTGACATATAAGTGAGGAAAAAATGGCAGGCACAGATAAGTGCTGGCATTATATTGTGCAGTATATTCTTCATTTCCTGGTTTATTTTCCTTGAAGATCTCTAAATTATTTTTTCAAGTTATTCATCTCTTGTTCAGAGGCCCTGAAAGGGAGAGAATCGTTATTGCCCTTTTTTAGATATGGAGAAACAAGACAGGAGGCAATAAATGACCTTCCTGAGGTCACACAGGACATCTGAGGGAAAGCTGAAAGCAGCACCCAGGGCTCTCCAGATCCAAACAGGAATGCTGGGAATTACCATGGGATCTTTTTGGAACAGTCACTACAAATGGAGCTGTTCTAGGACATGGACACCCCAGTGAAATGTTTGGTTACCAAATCCTGCTGCAGAATAAAGATTAAATACACAACACTGGGCTACTGGAAAAAATTAAGGAGCAGGATGACTCAATATGAATTGGTATTGAGTAGTGCAGAGCAGGTTGCCCAGTTATTTCTTTTGAAGATAACTCAGCCACTTCAACCTACCTCATCCAAAACCACTCTGATTTTGAAGGAGAAAAACAGAACAACACAAAAACAAATCCCAAAAGCCAGCTGGCATTTAAGAGCCATGGGTTCTGATGCAGTTTCTGACACTGCTGGGCACATGACCTTCAGCAGGTCCTTTCCCACCCAGCCTCATTTTCCCATCTGTGAAAGAGACCAGAAATTCCTCCCTCTGATTTCCAGCAGGGATGATGTGAGAACCCATGGATATTTGCACAGATTTCTGAATGTAACAAAGGCCAGGAAAAGAAAAAACATCAGCTGATGGCTGACCATGCCAGGGTTTGTGTTATGATGACTCTTGTGTGTATTAAATTTTATGGAAACAGCAAACAGCACTTCAGTAACAGCACCAGTCAGGCTGCACTGACAGTTTGCATATGAACGTAAATGAGCTTGATTCAGTGCTTGAATCAGAGACAGAAAGGAAGAGTGTACAAGTTTGCTGGGTTTGGTTTTTGTCTTCAGAGTGTATCTCTGTGCCAGTGCTGGGCTCATGATCAAATCAGTGCTTTCATCCCCCAGGCTTAGCTAAGGCTCAGGTGCAGTGTGCTCTGGCTTAGATCTCTCTGCACAGCCCGCAGTGGTGCCCTCACAACCAGATCACTCAGCAAACACAGCCACAGGAACGCTCCCCTTTTATCAGCTGAGGCAATAATAACACTTCACTGTGTTCTGCACAGAGTGAACACGCTGCAGTGACTCAGGAGTAGCAGCGTTGCTGGTTTTGTCACTGTGCACTGGAGCAATGTGTGGTGTGGACAGGAGGGATGAGACACCCTCCTCTCCTGACTCTGGCACCACCAGCAGGGTTTGACACCAAATTCCTCGTCAGAGAGGATCTCCCTCTGCCAGGTCACCAGATGATTTCCATTTCTTCATTGATACCACTGCAGGGATCGAGACAAGCCAAATCCATTCTCATTTCAAACTTCCCAACAGTTTTTAAATGCAATGTTTTCAAAGATTGCTCTTGATTTGGGGTGTGCAATGTAAGGTCTGACAGGGCCAATGAGTCACTGTAAAAAGCAAAAATACAGGAGCAGGACATTATTTACATGGGTTTTCTGTGACATATTTCTTTAGGAAAACCAAAATCAGTCTGTGGTAAGCAAGACCCACCACTCTCACCTGTTGTGATAGCATATAATATAATGCTGACTTCTAAATTGCAGTAACTTCCTTCAGCACCATAAAAATACATATACAAACAAGATATTTTAGTATATGAGATTACGTTCATATGACTTCCGTAATTAAAAAAAAATTCCACTAATGTGGTTTTCTTTTGTGCCAGTCTCAACAAAATGCTAAAAAAACTCCCAACATTTGCTTGCAGTCTTTCACAGAGAAAATGGGAACATTTCTACCACATTCAATGGAAGCATTTTTTAGAAACTTGCTTTTTGTGAAACATTCCAAATGAAAAAAATTTATTTTGTAATCGTAATGGTAATTTCAATGCTAAAACAGAATTCACTCCAGACACAAAGAACAGGCAGAAACAAACAGCATATTTGGATCAGTCAGTGGACCAAATTCAGCTGTGGTATAAGCAAGAGCTTGGTAATTTTACTGAGAAATGAACCAGAAGATAGCAAGGAAAGAGAGACAAATAAATGAGAATTCAGAAGGACATGGCAGATTGCCAGTAAGAGATGGAGCATAAACTCAAGTTTACATAAGGGCAAAAAAATGAATGAAAATCAAAAGGAAAATTTCCCCAAGCTGTCTTAAAGATGAGATAATGAAAAGTTTTTCTTGTTCTAACAAATTAATAACAACAATTTTACCCTAGGAAGCACAAAACCAGCCAGTAAGACAACCTGGGGGAAAATAGAGAAGAATTAGCATATTTCCTGATTTAGAACCTCATAAACCAGACAATAAAGAATGTAATTAGGATAATTTCACTCTTCAGGCCCAATGCTTACTAAGATGCTAGGCCAAATACATCTCATGTGCAAGTGGGCATAACCCTCTTTATCCTCAGTTCAAATTACACAGCTAAGACACATAAACAAATATAACTTACAGTGGAATCATGGGCATGAGATGGCACGTGGGGAGGTGCCTCCCTGAGAGAGGCTGGAGCATCTGGGTCCTTTCCTGAGCCTCCTGGAGGTCTTGGGATGTGAGGGATTTCAGGCTCACCAGGCACCTGTGGGTGCAAGCTGTAACCTGCAGCTTGCAAAAGCCATTTGGTTCCTCTTCCATCTATGTTCTATTGAAGCATCCTCTCCTCGACACCCAGAAACCATTTAGCATGCTCAGATTGTCAGTCAGATCTGGATTTGATATTTTGGAAAATGGTGACATTTTCTGCAAAGTGTGGCAATTCCTGTTCCCATCGAGTGCAAGTGCAGCTCGACTCCCATCATCTCTTGCCATTCAGAGACTAGAAAGAAGCAAAGTTTGGGTTTTGCTTTCCATCCATCTCAGTAAGGAAAGATTAGCAGCAAGATTGTTCCTTTGAGGTCAGAAGTCCATGCAGAACAGCCCTGTGTCCCGCAGAGTATCAGGACCTAACTTGGAACACAACTGCCAGCTCTCTCTGAAATGTCTCCTTAACATCAATTACAGCAAAGTTCAAATACCTTGTGTGTCTGGGAAAACACAATAAAGATGCTCTCACACCTGCTAGGTTCAGCAGAAAGGAGGGAAAAGGCAACTTTATTTACATATGTTATGTCTTATACAATTCCCAACTCCACAAGGGATTGGAGGACATGGCACTTCCTCCTCAATCCCACTGGAGAAAAAAGATGCTCATCAAAGTTCTTTTATCACGAAAGGAATGAAAAACAGAAAATACCGTTAAGTAAACATTGGCTATTATTTACATGAAACTGTGTGAGAAAGAATCTGACTCCAAGTTTAAAACAGAAGGCTTTAGCAAAAACCAGGACACCATCTTGAGAGACTTTTATGTTTAACATCTTGAAGTCCAAGCCTTCTTTAACAAAAAATACTCTTATCTAGTCTTTATATACCAGTCATCAGGGGACAACTCAGCTGTGCATCCCTCTCTCCCTAAACAAGCAGCACATCAACTGGATTCTCATCTCAGAGATGTTTGAAGACAAAATAACATTAAGAAAATATTACAATGACATGGAAATGGATTTAAAAAATCACATCCTTACTTGAAAATATGTCTACAGAAAAAGACTCAAAATCTCTAGCCTTGACTGCGGAATAAACCCCAAGTAGGTCAATTTTTGTCTTTCAGATTCCAAGAATTATATGGCTGGAAAATTGTATCTAATAAAATGTATAACTCAGCTAATTAATATCATTGCTCATAAATTCTCACAGAACTCACCCAGCAATCACAGTAAGTGCTGTAAGTGTAGGGTGAACAGTCTTTCCATAAATCCGTATCTGCCAAAGCGGGTTTAAATACTTTTAAGTGAAAATTTTAACTGAGGAACTATTGCACAGTTTGTATTAACACATGTAAAAAATGTATTCCCAGAAGAATACTCTCATATTGCCTCATCACAGACCGTAAAGTTCTGTGCTATGTTTATTTGCAGCAGGAAAACACAAAATGCTGACAGGAAATCCCACATCCAAGGGGGAAAAAAAGCACATTTAACAGAGGAATTTTGCATCCTCAAATTACAGCTGAATCCAGTACTATGATACATTCTTCAAGAACCTGTTTTTTTTAAGGAGCTGTACATAAAATCCTCAAATAGAAAATTAGAAGGCCTGAGACTGCTCAAATTGTTCGGCAAGGAAGATTGTGAATATTTGCTGTTGATGTAGCAAGCACACAGCCATGAAAGCTGAAATTAAGCATGTCTTGGCCTGCTTAGATTAGCTATTTATTTACCTTTTAATTTTTTGAGTTTGTATTTGAAGCCCTGTTTGAAATGGAGCTTGAGGAAGGACGCCTTTGTACAACCTTCAATAAAGAAATATCCACATCAGAGACAAAATTGTAATTGAGCTCCTTTCTAGAAATCTATACAAAGAGGCAGAGGTCTAAAGGAAAACGCAGATCAAGTGTCTTAGAAGTGGAAAATAACTGCAGACAAAAACAAAATCAAAAGAGACTACAAAGTTAGGTGAAAATAGAAGTGTAATAAAAATCTGCTATGAATATATGGTTTATGAATAAAATAATGACCCAGTAGAGCTTGAATACTTTTTAAGGGTTTTTTAATAAGATTATATTGTGTTTTTCTAGGTCATCCACCCTTCCCTAATCTCATGCTCTGGATATTATATAGATTCAAATACTAAATTCCACATAGAACAAAAAGGTTCTCAAGTTTTTTCTGTTTTGAAGAACAGCCCAAGAAGGAGGGCTCTTAAATAAACCCACATTTTACTGATCAGGTTCAGAGACAGAGTGTCTTGAAATTTCTGTGGAAAACAAGAAAAATTTAGATTTAATATGCAGTTGAGTACATTATAGGGAAAACAAAAATACCCAACTCCAGGAGAGAGATTAACCTGACCCCACACTCCATCACCACCAAGCAGAAGTACCACCAAGTCCCTGCTTTAGAAATAACCAGAGAAACCTTCTCATTGTCCAGATCAACCTGCTAACTCAGTTTGAGCCTTGCAGCTGAACCAGGCATGAAAATCTCTGTAGGGACAACTTCTGGTAGGAAGCGAACTCTCTTAAAGACGTGGGTTGGCTTAGCATGAACATTTAATTTTGGGAGGGGTGGAGATAGGTGACAGTGGCTCATTGTCTGTCCCTACACCCAGGTGAGCTGGTGACACCGGAGAAATGGGGGGAACAAGAGGGGTGGACAATGGAACAGTGGGTGGGAACTTCCCCAGGCAAGCCTGAGCACCTCTGTGTCAGATTTATGCCCTCCAGAGGGTCATAGCAAACACCAGGGCCCACAGCCAGCTCTTACTCCCACTAATGACATTTTTAGAGGGTGAAGACCTCATTGAATCCATTGATGGTGACCCACGGGGCTCCATTTTCTCTGTGCTGCTCAGTGAATTAGGCAGGCAAGTGCTGTTAATGAGCACAGGAGATGTGTATATCCAGTTTCTAACTCTCAGGGTTGCTAACACACCCCATAATTTCAGACAATTATGTCTTAAAGGCTATGCTGGGATAGAGAACTCACTCATGATGACACAGTGTTTAAGTGGTGGAAAAATCTTTGTTCTAATGTTGAATGAACTCCTCTAACACTGAATTTCAAGCAAGTGTTGGATGAAAATCTCACCCTTGGAAATACCTAATTTAAAATAAGAGCTTATATCTCAGGTGCTCTGGAATACAGAAATGAGGAGGTCCATTCCTGTGAAGTGCCTGTCCCGATTCCTTTTGTCAGGAACATGCTTAATCAAAACAAAACCTAAGACATGGACATTTAGGGGTTTTTTAGGTTATTATAATGACTATGAGCGGAATTTGTGTGCTGCTTTTTGCAGGAAGAGGTGAGTACCCATAAAAATCCAAGTGACCTATCACCAATGCCATTATTTTAACTGACATCTGTGAGCATGTTTTCTTAGGTCGCATCAAGACAGATGAGGGCCCTTTGTGCCCTCCTGACAGTGATGGCAATCATTAAAGATTTACCAGGGTCATTAAAGTGAGAAATAGCAGTAATGCAGAGCTGACTATCACCATCCCATGTGGATTCCACTGAAGTGCAGAGAAAGCCAGCCCTAAATAAGCCGAGTTCCTGCACTGCCACCTTAACCTCATTTTACAGAAGAAAACAAAAGGGAGGGGGGGAAAAATCACCAACTTGTCTAAAACACATGAGAGAAGCACATTTCACTTGTAGGGAGGCACTGCCAACCAAAGACACATGGCTTCCCTCCCCATGGCAGCACTCCCTGAGCTTCCACACCATGAGAGCTGCGTGGGACCGGGGTCACTGCGCTGGTGCCAGCCCAGGAAATGTCTCTGTCCCATTCTCCTGCCAATGCAGCAGGGGGTGGCTCCTGGGCCACCCTGAATGGGTGCAAAGGGAGACCTTGAGGTGGAGCTGCTGGGGACACCCCCACAGCTTTGTTGGCTGAGAGGGAGCAGAGCAATCCCTGAGTCAGGAGAGCCCTGAGAGCCCAGCCAGGCCTGGGGACTCTTCCCACAGCTCCTGCCTTCCTCTCCATGCTCTTTCCTCTGAGCACGAACCAGACTTTTGCTGTTCATTACTGGCTGTTCAAATCCAATGTTGAAGCAACATCTCACCACACCTTTGAAATTTAGTCTTTATGAAGGCACTGGGGCTATTTTTAGCAGAGATCAGAAGAATGCAAAGAAACAAACAGCTGCAGATTTAATCAGCTTTAACATGTTTAACTACAAGCCTGGTGACTCACAAGGCACACACCTTGCCAGAGCAGCTATATGTAAACTATTCTGAGGTAAAAAAAGGAAATTTTCTAAAATCATTATCGCCCATGTGTTCTATTATTACAATACCTTGTGAACTGACATCACAAAAATTGCTGGGAAAAAAGGTACACAGGGCTTCTAACCTTGCTTTGATTCTCCTGTTCATTATATCAAATGAAACAGGAAAGCGATCTCCTACAGAAATCAGTCACTGCTCTTGTTTTAATCCCCGCTCTTTGATTTCCCGAGCACCTCAGATTAAAGATAGACCTTTCTCCTGTACGTGATGTGGAGCTGTGGGCAGCACAAAGCCCTTTGTCTGCCAGGGCTGTGCTGAGCAGCCAACCCTCGTCCCACGGACAGTGCCAGGCTGTTCAGTGCTGCTGGAAAAAGGGCTCCTTGTCAGTCACCTGAAAAATGAAACAACTCACAGCACCGGGCAGGGGGCAAAAATGATCACGGGTTGAAAATAAACAGGGTGGAGATCGCTCTGGGCGTGCAAACACACGCATGCACAGCTATATTTGTGAAAAAAAGGAATAATACACACCAGCTCTGAATGCTCCACTTGAGCCAATTACACGTGAGCACTCTCCTGCATTATGGATGCTGGGTTTGTTGAAGCTGTGGCACTCCGGAGCTCAAGTCCCTTTCAAGATAACTTTTGCCAGCCATGCGTATCCCAGCGAAAACAAAAAAAAAACCCCAAACCCAAACACTTCCCGCTCCTATCGCCTCACACCCGATCTATTGGTCCTTCAGAGTCAGACATCATTATCACACGATGCACAAGGCTGAACACGTTTTAAACAGATGTTTGACACGGTGCAATCAGTCGCAGTGCAGCTAATATTGCTGGTACCGGGTGTACGGTGGCAGTGCCCCCGGGCTCGTGCAGTGCCGAGATAAATGCGCTTCCCGGGTCACCAGAGGCACTCCTTCCACCTCCTGCCTCACGATACTTCCAAGGAGCGTGTTATCTCAGGGCAGCACACGTCTGCTGCTACCTGGCTGTTTAATTACTGTACACAAAATTCCCAATCAGAGTAATTGGCATCTCAGGGTAGGGCCGCGCGCTGCGGGGTCCTCCCGATGTAAGTGAGCAACTGATGCAGGAAAGGGAATGACCTTGATAGAGATTTCTCCCCAGAACTGATGGCATCTCATGACTTTAAAAGCACAGCCTGATGGAGAAAACAATGTGAATATTTTAATTACATTTTTAAGCTCAAAGATCCACAACAGTTTGCAATTTGTTTTTAACATGTAATTTCTCTATACAAAAGGGGGGGTTTGGGGGAAATACACAAGCCAGGATCTCTCAAAATACTCTTTAGGCCATTTCTTAGCAGTAGTGAATGCTTCAGTCATTCCTAGTGATAGATATTCACTTTATATAAACAAACACACACATTCACACCACGCTTGGGGTATGGGGGATCTGGTACTGAGTCTCCAGCAGAACCAGCACACACCGAAAAAAAGTTTGCACCTGAATGTCTGCTCTCTGTGGTTTGAACATCTAAAATATCCAGCATCTGCTACAAATACCCAACATTTCTTTTAGGAGAAAGCTGATCTCGGAGTTGAGATGCATTTCCTCCTAATCAAACCCATTCCTACAAGCAATAGGATCCCTGATCAGTTGCTCTTATCTATCACTCCAAAAAGAAGTTAGGAGCAATCACCTCAATATCCATGTGCTTCCAAGGAACTCCAAAAAAAACCTCAGTAATTCGGTCTTGTCTAACTTTCACTGATTTTTTTAAACACTCAAATACTGTGATGCATCCAGACACATTTACTTACTATACATCAGGAACTTTGTGGGCAAATGAGGAACTTCATGGAAGCAGAAGGCTTCATACAATCTCTGAGCTGTTCTGAACTATGACTGCACCACCAGTTCTATCCTGACCCCAAGAGCAATTGGTTCTGACTTGTCATGGGATGAAAATCCATCACTTGAATTGCTTGATATTTGGGATGGCAATCCATTATCCAAGCTATATTGATACACAGCACACCAGACAATATCTCTACCATAGCTCACTAAAGGAAGAAATGGAATTTAAAAAATAATTTAAAAAAAATTAGAGCCCTAGAGAATCAATAAAGGTGATTTACTGCAGTCCCCAACCCAAGAGCAGGTTCATTAATGCCTAACCCCACCCTGAGAGATGTTTGTGCAACCCATTCTTTTACATAATCAAAACTGCCTTAGCATAAATGAGGAGCCAAGACACAGTAACAGTTATAACCAAATAAAGTGACTAAAAGATTAAGAAAGTGGCAACACCATCAATTAGCTCTTAAAGAGCAATAGTCAAAATATTTTTTTTATTTTTTCCTAGAATCAGGTTATCTTCTAGAGGCACATCAGCACTTCTGATCAATTATTTATGAATACATGCAGCTTGAATTCTGATTTTTCTGTTACTTGGACAGTGTTCTTCAAGACAACTAAACCAACCAGGACTTCCGTAAAAATTGATTTTCTCTTTTATCCTTCCCTCTTTTTTTTGTTGATATCTCCATATGTAATTAAAAGTAATTTATGAAGATACCTAGCTCTACAAACAGGAATTTATTTAGTCCCTATCTACATTTACAGGTCAAACTGCCTAAAAGGGAAAGATTTTCTTGTGCAAACCAATGTTTCTGAGGTCATCACATCCATGCTGAAGGCGTTTTAGGGGTTTTGCTTAAGCCTACAGCAAGTCTGACAGCCTGACTGAACATCCCCACTGTCCCATGGCTCTGAGATGGTTTAAAAAGAAAATTACACTAATTTCTAATTTCTAAGGGGCAAATTATTTCCCCTTTAAAGGAAGGTAGTTCACACCAAATAAAGAGGCTGTTTGTAGGAGCACTCACACTCACACACAAAAAACCTCAACCCAATGCACAAAACCCCAAAGAGATGAGCAAAAACCATCAAACCCACATCCTTTTATCTCTTGGATGGATATTTTTCAGCTCTAAAAGGTGTTGCCACAACTCTTGCCCACCTGTGATTTCTCAGTGTCGCTTTCCATTATGATCCTTCTCAGCTGCGAGAAAGGAGAAGAATTATGAGCTCTTTCACAGAGGATTTCGTTTCATTTTACTCAGGATGAGAAATTAAGGATGCCCTGACTGACAGCATGTGGTTTCTATTTCTGTTTAGAAGCAGCCTTACAACAGTAGGTCAAAAGGATTAGAGGAAGGTCAGTGTTACTGTTTCTAGAGGAAACCAGGAATTGTAGATTCACTTCAATGTTCTTGCTCTCCAAAGAAAGTGGAAATCTTGATATAACAGGGTTTTTCAAACACCTGCTCTTATTCACTTTTTCTTTAGTAACTGAACTAAAGGAGAGAGTTGTGGGATTATTTACTTCTTTTTGCTCTTTCATCCATTACTAAATAAGCATAGTATACAGAGGAATAAAGTTAATTTGCTGTCTGGTATAGGCTCTATTTTTTTTTAGCTACAAAGCAAAGAAACAATATCAGTACAACACACATACTCTTTAAGGCATGGAGAAGCTATAATTTCTCTGAGCAACATCACAAATGTCATAATAGAACAAAAAGTTCCCCGTTGTTCAGTGTTTCCATTTTCCAGTCTCTCACAACTGCTTGATCTTGCTGTTCATGAGCACCACTGGTGACAAAACCTGCTCAATTTATGTGGTTTTACGTCAGTTATTGATTTATTGACAACTTGCTAATAACTGCCAAACTTTGACCTGTCTACACAGATCAATTCCAACAACAGAGCAGGTGAACCTGTATTTTGGGCACTCAAGAAATGTTAATTTGTGCTCACAAACATCCAGGCTTCACACTGTCATTTCTTTTCAAGCTGAGGCCTTTTTCCAAAGTTTCCCTGCAACTCCCTGGTTTTTGGTTAATTCAGCTGATGATTGACTCCCTGTTCAGGGTGATGGGTGTTCGATGTGAGTGGAGAAACTGCTCCTGCACACAGCACAGCAAATGGGGCCCATTTGAATTTTCTGAACTGCACAGTGCAAGCTTCACTCTATTAGGAACTACTTCTCCTTCCAGAAAAAAATTTTAAAAGACTGTAATGCTCCAGTTGCTTTTAATGGTTGAAAAATCACGTTCCCCTGAGTGAGAAGATAAGCTGAGAAGATTTTTAATTAAAGCTCACTCTTCCTCATCTTTATCCCAAAAGTCTGTTTCATGCTAGAAGCCAATCATTCCCTGACACTCCAGACGTCTTGCAGGCTACCTGGGTGCTCTTTTTCATAAAAAAACAAAGTTACACATCCCAGACACCTCCTAAATTCACCTGAACAGATGCATTTGTGCCAACCAGCCTGCAGAATGATGCTGTTGCTCTGCTGCATGGAATGATGCATGCATTTTTTTGGTTGATGCATCCAAAAACCGCTCCAGCAGGGACATTCCAGTTGGGAAGGGCTGAAGTTAGGGGTGCCCCCTGAGATGCCAAGCAGAATAAATGCTTTCAGCAGGCTCCAAAGTATCAGGTACACACCCTCAAGTTCTTGGTCCTGGGATGATTTGGCCCTGAAAGTGCAGATTTGCAGAAGGACAGGTGAAATGAAAGAGAAATTCCAGGGAAATTAAAGAGAAAAATGAGTGGGAATGGACTTTTACATGGATACATCACAGCAATGCAAACCTCCTAAAGAATCAGGGCTCGTCCAGGGACTTCCCTGAAGTTGCTCAAGGCATGGAATTTACCCAAAAAGGCCAGGAATATCACTGACCAGAACTAAACCAAATTTAACAACTGTTAGGTCAAAACCAGTGCCAAAAAATTAATCCAGTACTGTCCCAACCCCAAAACTCTGCTTCCAATGGCAGATTGCAAAGCACCAACCTGCTCTGCTCCTCCTCCTCCTCCTCAGTGAAAGCTTCCACAGAGCTGCAACACCTTTTTTGTACAGATTCCATGGGTGCATTTTGCTGTGCTCACAGCCGTAGGAACAACAACAAAAAAAAGTGGGCAAAAGTCTTGAGAAAATCTAGAAACTCACTTATTGTTGCCTTTAATGGCAGTGTATGG
The DNA here is from genome assembly GCA_013397175.1 of Platysteira castanea. Taxonomy (NCBI): domain Eukaryota; kingdom Metazoa; phylum Chordata; class Aves; order Passeriformes; genus Platysteira; species Platysteira castanea. Next base: position 74,843 of record VYXC01011447.1, read on the forward strand.
TGTGTAAATAACCTACTTTTGTGGGGTTTTTACATGAAAGCAACTGAAGAAGCAAAAAGAGTATAAAAAGAACCAGCTAAAGCCTAGACAAAGAAGGTCTGTGTACTAAAGCAGAACACTTAAATACGGTGAACTGAGCTTTTTTTATTTGCCTTTTCCTCAGTCTGTGTTTATATCGGGGGGTTTTTGGAGGTGAGGAAGGCACCAAGGCATCAGGGACATAATTTTTACTGCTTTTTTCCCCTCTCCCATTTTTCACATATGTTTTGTTTAGATAATGATTCATTTGGATTGGCTGGGTTTTTAATTATTATTTTTACCACAACCTTGTTTATGCTGCAATTTTCATGATTTTGCCCTGAACTCCTTTGATTACTCATCATATTTTTACGACTTTCATTTGCAGCACTGTTATCTTTTGATCTTCTGCTGTTTGCCCATATGTTTAAAGATTTCCAAACTAATTAAGACAATTAATTAAAAAAGACTAATTGCACTCATAAATGAGTCATGGCACTTCAGATTAGCAGGTGGCTCCTTTCTGGTTTGGATACATAAAAGCAGATGAAAACGTGGCAGACTTTGTTATATTTAATGTGCCCACTTCCTTCCAGACTGCTCCTCTTTCAGTTAATAACAATAAAACCTATAAAATCTTCAGATTACTCCTCTTTTTTTTTTGCTTTTGCCATTTCTCAATTGAAATCCCGGCCATTCTTGGCTAAAAGTTTCCAAACTGTCTTTCCTAAATAATTTGTCACTTCTACTTACAGGCTTCGAGGTGCCTGGAAGAACCAGAGGATCAGAAATACTCAAAAATAAGAAGAAATCTGCTCCTCATTTTGACGTGCAATCAATGGCAAAAATAATTTTAAATGATTTTTTTTTAAGAAAAGATGCGTAAAAAGACAGATTTTGTTCTTATTTTTTTCTATATTTCCATGTAAATCAGATATACATCACTCCTATTCCTATAGCCAAAATTTTTTCTGTTCGTTTTCACATATTTTCTCCAGTGCCCCAAAATTACTTTTCATAGTGCATAATTAATTTCTAACCAAATGTATTGAGGATATATAGGGAACCAATTTCTTTGTTGCTCTGACAATCTATGACAATTTTAGCATGGCACAAAAGAAAAAAAACAACAAAAATAGCAGTACAACCACACGTCAGTGTGGGAAATTACCAGTTTATAGATGCCTGAGGAACTTTAAATAGTTATAAATTTTATATCTAAAATAAATACACTGCCTTGAAGTTCATGAAAACAATTTCACATTTTAACTGCTTGGAGAAAAGAAATTCAACATGAATCCAACACTGACCACCCTAAATTTTATGGCTTACTATATAAAACTTTTCTATACACTTATATGACACTAACTCTGCAAAAGATTATCTAAGATTTATGCAAGTAAATTTTGTTTCTATTGGCCAAAATGGTTTATTTGACACTAACTTTTGGAGGGTGCAGCACTTTTAAGTGGAGGTATTTCAGAGTAAGTGAAAGGAGAAAAAAAATTAAAATCAGACCATAGAGATTAAATTATGTTGAAGCAAAAAAGCTGAAGTTCTTCCCTACCAAATTCTGGTACTGTGATTGCCTTCAATGCATCTGACTACATCATTTTGATGTAAAAATATAAGAAAGTAGTGAAAATTTTGAGATGGTGCCTAGCAGCTTGTGTTGTATCATGCAACCAAAAGCCAGTTAGAGAATAATACAGACAGAATTGGACACAACATCTGTTGTTTAGAGTAATGTGTGAAGAAAATGAAAGAAAAAAGTCAGCTGATAGACATGACAGGGTGGTGATGATCCTGATTTTCACCTGCATCCAAGAGCAAGAAGTGCTCCTCTCCCTCACTCTGGCTCCCTTTTATCTCATTTCTCCTCCATTCAGAGACACACACTAAACAATAGGGCTGAAATGCAAAGATGTGTTGCTTTTCAGATAGCAGTAATGAGACAGTGTCCTAAGACCCAACCACAAATTAAAAACACTGCCATGGCATTCAAATTAGAAAAATGTGACACCAGGGGGATTTCCTGAGTTCACAGGTTTTAATATATCCAGTATATTATTGTGAATAATAATATGCTGGTATTCTAAAATAACTTCAGACTGTCTGTGCTGGTAAAAGCACAATAAAAGACACTCTCACACCTGCTAGGTTCATCAGAAAGGAGGGAAAAAAGAGCTTTATTTACATTTATCATACTTTATATGGTTCTCAACTCCACAAGGGATTGGAGGACATGTCACTTCCTCCTCAATCCCACTGGAGAAAAAAAGATGCTCATCAAACTTTCTGTTATCACAGAAGGAATGAAAAACAGAAAAGATGGTTGAATAAACATTGGTCATTATTTACATGAAACTGTGTGAAAATTCTTTGACTCCAAGTTTATAACAGAAGGCTTAGCAAAAAACAGGACAACAACTGTCTTGTCTTTAATTCTTATTCTAGATATCCATCTTCAGCAAAAAATTTTAGATGCATAAGGACTTGAGGATTTCATGAGTGCAGATCCATAAAAATACCTACTTGCTGTTCGATAAAATCTAAAAGTTACGCTGGCCCATAAATTTGAGTAAGTGCTCTTAGTGCGGATGCTATTGAGCACCAGCATCCTGCATCAGCTGTTTAAAGCCCTGCTGTAAGGAACGGGATGACTCAGGGAATTGGTAATGGGATCCCGAGCCTTTCACCCCGGGGTCAATAGTTATAATCTGAAACAGACGGAGAGAGCCCGGGAGTCAATGCCGTGTCAGCCCCGGCTCCTGCCTGCAGCCAAGTCCGTCTGTGGCCTCCAGACAATCCCTGCACGAGAAACAACACAACCACAACAGGCGGGAGAGAAACCCCTGGCACTGAGAGCTGGCACCAGCAAAACAACGGGAAAGCCAAGAAATCGTCTGGGGAAATATGTGGTGCTTTTAAAATAAGTAAGGGGAAGTGTTTCAGGAAAGAAGTTAAAGGAAAATGGTTTGCAGCAACTTTTCATCTTTCTATGGCACTGACAACTCTTAAACCTACTTGAAATTTAGTGTTTACCCCTCACACAAAATATCAGCCAAGCCAAATTTTGTGTCCCATAAATACTGAGCAGAATCCATAACCTGCACACATCAATACACTCTGTGGTGTCACCTCTGTAGCTACACACAACCCTCAGCTGCCCTGACACAGCTCACACCTGCAGAGAGATGTGTGTCACCGGCACAATAAGAGGCATTCAGACTTGTTTTCAGACCTGCTAATAGCACAGGAGGGTTTCCAGGGATTTGTTCCATGTTCTGATCTTTGTGCTCCGTTGTGCACCCTCAGCCTGTTGCTCCATCACACCCACCTCCACTCCCAAGGTGACAAACTGCACTGCACAGTGCTTGCAGAGCTAAAATTCCAAAATACTGAACGCCACTGCTAGGGCAGTGACAGACTTTGCACTATGGAGAAGCTAACAATGAATAATTATCAAAAACATGAAGGAAAAAAAGCCCAGTTCAGTCGTTCTGCATTGATCTGAAACATGCTTAACCTCACCACCAAGAATATGAGAGAAAAACACCTCAGAGGTACCTTTATCTGGGACACGTGGTACTGCTGGGCAGCAGCTCTTCTCTGGAAAGAGGATCTGGATTAATTATCTGGTGTTCATTGTTAAACTCCAAGAACAAGTGCTGGGAGCCCTGTTAATCTTTAACCGTGACAACACTAACAAATCTATAAATCTGAAAAATACTCCAGTGTCTCAGCTCACCACGCACTATATTTTAATCACCAGGAGAAGTGTATCAGACTATCAGAAACTTCCCTACAATCACATAGATGGACTTCTACTATTACACTTGATACTACCCTGAATGAGCCAATATGATTTCTTTAGATGTTCTGCACTTTTTAAATTTATAAAAGTTCAGATATGCTAAGCAGGAATCATGAATTTTTAAGATAACTTCTTTTCCTTTCATACAACCTGCACTATTTACCTTGATTACCAAATGACCGAGCTCAGCTAATAGAAATTAGACATGTTGGTCCTCTCTAACTTCCACAGCATTTTTATTTTAGAGTGTTTAAAGTATTTTTTTTAAGTTTATTTTAAAGTTTATTTTTATTTTAGAGTATTTAAAGCAAGACATTATAAGTAGTAACGATTTTTAATATTTTTCTTCATGTCTACGGAAGTTTTTTTCACTCCTCAGTTGTGACTCATCTCTTGTGAATAATGAATGTGAGTAAAACGTACAGAAATATTTTTGTTAAGTGGAGATTAGGTGAAGAAAAGATAGTCAAAGCTTATTCTTTGAATGTAGAAATACTCTTTTGGTGATGAAAAAGAAATGTGTTTCTTAATTTTCAATATTTTCTCCTATTTTATGCTAATACCTACAAAGACTGACAGGTTCTGTACGTAGAAATAGTTTTCACTAGAATAGTGAAGAAATTAATTTTTTGGTTGAGTAGTGGGGTTTTTTAAATTCCCTTTAAAATGAAATTTCAATAAGAGAAGAATACAATTAAAAAATAAAAAACATTTTTAAAAATTCTTAGGTGGGTTTTTCTTCCCAACCCTGCACTGCATTTTGGAGTAGGCAAAGACATAAGGAAAAAACCACTTTGGAGCTGGTGTGATATCAGCCAGTGCCAGTCAGCTGAAGAGGCATTTGTCTTTCTCAATTCTGAGTTTTTTTGGTGCAGGCAGATTTATGAGGTCAACACCAGGATTTTGGCACCTGTTTTCCCACCAGTTTTTTAATGAGAGCAGAGCATCCAAATCCTCTTCGGACAGCTTTCAAAACAGCAGCCCCAACTCCTTAATTAAGCTTTTTGGGGGACACAAAGTGGCTATTCCAGCGCTCAGGGCCGTGAGGACCTTTCCAGGGTGGGACAGCCACAGGACAAGCACAGGGGGAGAGGCACAAACCAGAGCTGGGGTTGTCCCTGAGCCCCCCACGCTGATGGATGGACCCTCACCCACCTCTGGCCCATCCTCATCCTGGCAATGATACCCCAGCACAAGTGGGAATTAGGAATTCCCACGCTGGCAGCAAGCTCTTGGTAGGCAAAACAAACCCAAACACCTCGCCTCAAAAACCTCCTCCCAGCCCTGAATCACATTTCTACCCTCTGGAAATGCATCCCACCCACCGTGGCATCAACTGAGGTCATCCCTCCAACCCCACCCCTCTCATCTATATTGTATTTTAAGTTTTGACAGGCACATATAGAGGAAAATGATGTCCTGCTACTTAATGTGTTCAGTTTTCTGAATTTATCTATTCATGTTTGATCTTCTGCTGTTGCACGTGCACCTTATACTCCTCTAAGTGCTTTTTCCTGCAGCTGCATATTTTAGATGGCTAAGATCATACCTAACTGGGTTTTCAAATTCGACTTTGATCTGGCTCCGGAGGTGAACTGAATTGTCCCCACCAGGATTGCTGCTTCCTCAGCAATCCTGGCCTGTGATAAAATGGGGGAAGGAACGGGGGCAGAAAAGAAAGGCAGAAAAGAGGAAGTGGAGAGGAAAACAGACAGGGACCTGTCCCTCTCCCACAACAAATGCATCCTTGCTGAGCTGAGGAACATCGTTCCCAGAGGTCAGCACAAATACATTTCTCACTTGCATTTGCCTAAACCAAATTAGCAGCTGCTTGTTCGGTTGCTGGGATATTTTTTAAGCAGTCCTGTTTGCTATTCATAATCTCCATGAAGATAATTCATGGCATTTTGTCCAGCATTTTCAGGCTGTGGAGCAGAGCTGGCTGAACTCTTTGCAGAGGGCACTGGATTAAATGCAGGTAAGGGTTGTGAATGGTGAGCTGTAATTTACTGACTGCTGCAGGGGGAGACAGAGGGCATGGTGTGGTTTTCAAGGCATGAATTAGAGTCCTCTGGTGAAATGAGGGTGCTTTGAGCTGATTAAATTATACAAAATGTGCACCTGGCCCACATAAAGATCTGATGTCCTCTCCCCGGAGTTTGACTGATAATATAAGTGATGTACATCATAATTTCTGCATCATCTGAAAGTTTAATACGTGTAATTGTGAGCTGCTTTTCTCCTCTGAAATTGCAAACACAGCGAAATTGCAGGCTTGGTGCCACTGATGAGTCATTGTTGGCCTGCTGGATCTGTATTACAATGGCCATACACAAAGAGAACCACGACACCCCAGTTTACCATCATTATCTGTTTCCTTTCGAGTTGTTTCCACAGCTGAGCAGCTCAGACAGAGCCTGGGTCAAGTAGCAGGGGGAGGAGGAGTTGAAATGGCAGCTTTTAGGGGAGATGAGTTAGGTATGACCTCAGCCATCTAAAATACAGAGCTATTTGCATGACAGCTGCAGGAAAAGGCCCTTACAAAAGTATAAGGTGCATGTGCAACAGCAAGAGATCCAACATTAATAGATAAATTCAGAAAACTGAACGCCTTAAGTAGCAGGGCATCATTTTCTTCTACATATACCTATTGAAATAGAGAATACAATACAGAAGAGAACTATTTTGCTAAAATGGCATTTAAAGATATCTTAATATCCACTGAAAAAAGTCAGTTCAGTTGTTGAAGCACTCCATTGCCAATGATTTCTTCTTTAATCTTGTTTTCATCACAGCTCCGGAAGTCTGGAATGTAAATGTAGGCACATTATTCTCTTCAGACACTCTAAATCTGAATTAACAAACCACAAATGTTCTAAACTGGAGGTTAACAGTGGTTTTTAAACAGTTGCAAGAAAATAAATTACCAAAATAATGTATTCTTTCTTCAGAATTAAAATGGGGGGAGCTGAGGAGAAACATCCTTATTTACCAGATCAAATAGAGTAATATTCATATTCTTGAACATTATAATAAAGAAGTATTTGGGCAACCAGTGTTATTGGCTTCACAAGAAAAAAGGGGGAAACAGGCACAGATTTTGTTCCCATTTTTGCTGATGTAACAGTAAACCCTCTTTTGTTAAAAAAAGAAATTTTCTTCTCTAATGTATAAAACCTTCAAGGTGAGGAATTTATTTTAGCATAACGTCATCCTAATTAGAAAAGGATTCCAACATATTCCAACACATTTCAGCTGATACCAAGGCTTACCATGATTTCCTCCCCAAATAAAACTGAAAGCCATTATTTTCTCCATGAGACAAAGTGCAAATAAGGAAATCTGAGAACCTGTACAGGTCAGATTTAGGGTACAACCAAAAACAACTCTTTTAGTATATGTTGTAAGGACTCACCATTTGTTTCTTCAGTGATTGATACAAATGGAGAAGTTCAGCTTAGTAGATGGAAAATCCCATGGAAATCCCTGGACAAGTGCTCTAACTGGAAAGAAAAGAATTGTGTATTGCATTATTTTTCTTCAGACCATAGAATCAACTGAGAGACAAAGTGTTGGTTTTGGAGTCTGGGTTGTTGTTTTTTGCTCTGAACTAGACAGATAAGTATATTAAATTAATATCTATGAATAAGAGCTAGTTAAATTTTAAAATTATTTCAGGGAGAGGACACTTTCATGATCTGAAAAAAGAAATTGAGGCCTGGCAATATATGGCTGTGGCATAAAAAAAAGAAAAAAAGGCTTATTGTCACTTGGTAAATAAACATTTTCAGTCTTCCCTCACAGTGACACCAGTCTGGACAAAATCACTGCACTCCAGCTGGTGCTTTAGCAATCTTTTTTTTTTTCCTTCCAGATTAGGAGAAATAATCAGAAAATATTAGCCAAAGGAGCAAATGCACATGTGAAGCGTTGAAAGTAGGCTGGTCCTGGGAGCAAATAATGAACTGGACAAAAAGAACATTGAGCCATACATGAACAAAGAGAAGGACACAACTGCTTATTTATTAAACAATGCTCTGCCTGCCTTACTTTCAGTCCACAGTATCTTAAAACAGCCTCACTGGGACCGTTACCAGAGCAAATTACTGCTCAACATGAATAAATGTGGTGAAGTCTGGGTCTAAGTCCTTAAGTGGTTTGGGTTTTAGTGGGGTTTTTTTAATGTTTTAATGTGTTTTAAATTGTTTTTTATTATTATGCACAGCTACATCATAGGGGCAATTCTCTACAGAGGAGGCTGAGCTGAGCTCTCTGTTGAAAGGTCAAGGCTTGCGAGTGTTACTAATTAGGGACGCAGGCCCAGAGTGAGTTATGTTTCCTTAGATAAGGAAAAGGAAAGAGAACCTAGCTGTTGTTTAACATTACATGAAATCACTTGTGCTTCTCCGTGGCTAGAGTTTAAAAATATCATGTAACAGGCGCCCTGGTTCTGAAGCTGCTTTCTGCCCTACCCTGTAGGTGCAGAATCACAAAGGAAAAAGGCAGGTATACACTAGGCTGCTTCAAACTTCAGAAGAAAGCTTCTCTATCGCAAAGGTTTTGTCAGCCTCCCAAGAAGAGGGGCTAATGTGGGATTTCTCTATCAGAATGCAGCTCAAGGAATCAAATGTCAGCGTGGAGGAGGAGGTGATGAGAATGCAGCGGCTACAGAGAAAGCAGGAGGTGATACACAGAAGCTGGAAAGTCTATTTTGCGAGGTCAGAGAGGTGACAGTTGAGACCACTGGATCAGAATGATCTTTCCAGGCTGCAATTCTCATCAGGGTGAGGGATGCTCTCTTTGAAGGAAAAAAATGTTACAACTATTACATGCTACAGCTGGTACTCAAGTGCAACTGGAAATGAGAACAAAAGTTCACTGCTGGTGCCAACCTCTCCTTACAATATCAGAAATCCCTGTGAATATTTGGGATTTGGGAACTGATGGCCTCCGATGGCCATCCACAGGCTGGTTAGACAAAGGGTAATGCCTGCTGCTCAACATTTTGCATTTGGTATGGGCTCACACCTTCACCTCGTACCACTCTCGAGCAGGTTGGCTACTGAAAAAGTGAAACAAAGCTTATTAAAAAGGCAATGTTAAAAACAAAATGCAACTTCTTAGAGAATGAAAGTTAATCGTTTCCTTCCAAATCACAAGTTAACCCAGCAGGCTGAGATTCACCTCTAAGACAAACACCCACACCTGAGTTCCTGTTATTAAGGTGATGGAGACTATGATAATTTACAGAAGTGAAAGCAGAGGTTGCACTCCTGACAGCTTTAGATTGCTTTGTCTAAATTAATAACAACTCTGAATAAAAGCCATCAAGTCCAGCTGTACAGTCTCACACTTAAATTTTCCATTAGTGTCACTGGCCTCCCAGGGGTCTCTTCTTGTACTTCATCTGTTTATGGACAAGGCACAAATGACCCTGCATGCATCAGCTGGTCTCAGCGAGCATCTCTCTCCCTCTCCTCCTCTGCTATCCATCAAAACTCTTCCCTGTGATTACACCACAGGCCAGAAACACAGTCATACCTCGAAATGCTAAATGAAAGCCCTACCAGCTAATCTGGAAAGCTTATTCCTGCGGGCTCGGTGTGAAGCAGGGGCACTGCAGCTGATGAGGCTGTTGCACCTGCGTGTGGGAGCGGCACAAGTGCCTCTTGTGGACAGATCCCTCCCGCTTTCCACTCGGCTTTTGCTTTCTCCTGCCCAGCAGGCAGGGAGTTTATGAGAAATAAGGGGTGTGCGTGATGAAGGCACACACAGAATGTGTGAAATAATAAACCTCTCACCTCCACTCGAGTCTCAGAGAGGCACAGCTCCCGTCGTGAGGCTCTGGATGTGGTGCTGAGCTCTGGCTCAGGGATTCTTGCTCAACCCGGGATGGGGTTCACCCGGCTGCCTGGGGAACACCGATAACACCAGAATTAGCATCACCTCTGAGAACATCTCTTTATTTTTATGGATAGATTCATTTTGTCCCTGCGACTCAAAAGATCAAAGAATCAGCAAGAGATGTTGTCAAATGGGTGTTTCTTGATTATATTAAAATGCTCGTTTCTAGACCTGTACTTGGGTCCTTAAAGGAGTTTCAGGAAGGTCACTGGGAAAAAAATGCTTTTCAAATACATACATTTGCTGAAAACTAAGTAACTGAGTGACTGATTAAGGCCTGAAATTCAGGAAAAACTGGGCTTGGCTACTCCCCATCACAATTCTGCTGAGGGACAAGAATTAGCCTTCAGAATGCTGCCTGCTGATCTGGTCAGCAGCCTGTCCGTGGCATTTACTGTTACTGCATCGTGTGGCCTGATGGGTTTATGATGTGGCCAAACAAGCCCCAAAGAGTAAAACATGCCTACAGAAACTCATTTCCAGTGTGACCTATGGCAGGATTAAAGCGAGGTCTCCAAAGGTGACAGGGGAGTGTATCCATCAACTCCTCCTTGTAAGCACCCCCTCAGCCACTCATACCCAATACAATTAATTGCCAAATCAGCTTATGGACGCAAGATAATGAAATATTATTTATTGATTTGCATTCTCATCGAAAGAGAGGAAAAAAGCCAATCAAGCTGGTCTGGTGTGGAAATTTCAAAGCGTTTATCTCACATATAGTTAATACCCTGAAGTTTTATTGACACCGTAATAAAATCTTGCAGTCCATAAATATTACGATTTCTCCTTTCTGCAAAAGGAAAGAATTCAGCACAACAAAGCATGCATTACAGATTCTGAAATGCACACTCATTCCAGATTTTAGAGCACCTGTTCATCCTCTATCACAGAACTTATAAGAAGCTTAAATTAAATTGAAATAAAAGGCAATATTAATTTAAAATTAAAAACACCCTGTTTCAACACATGCAGTGTCAAAATACCTTCAGTTTGCACTGAAGGAGGCCTTCCAGGCAGAAAAAGCCTCAGAGGAAAAGCTTTGGTGAATGGCCTAAATAAGGGTTGAAATAACTCTAAAACAAATACTGGAAACATACCAAAATCCAGCATTATTCAGATTCTGCTTATTAAAATTTCTTTACAAAAAGAAAACTTCAGAAAAAAAAGCAAAACAAAAGCGTATTATAAGACAGCTTAATGGGCTGTTCTCGACTATAAATATAACTGTTTGTCAATATAATTATGCAAACAGATCTAGGCTTTTATTGAAAATTCAGCAGTAGCAGGAAAATGCCAGAAAGAAGCAAAGTCTCAGCACCAAGCTCACAAAACTTTTTGCCATGCTTCTCATTCTATTTGGAGACATCAACAAATACTGCTAGAGTTTCTGGAAAAATTTCCCCTTGTCCAAATGAGTTTAAGATACAAAAATTAAAGCACCATTGGAATATTCAAGGCAGTAACAAAAATCAGGATGGAATTAGTCCAACGAAAACTTTCACACAACCAGGGCATCTCACTGTTTGTCTGGATTTAATTTTTTTTCTCTTTTTTTTCTAAAATTTGCAATACTTTCATCAGACACAATTTTGCTTGATGCATTTTAGAATCACAGTTCAGGCAGTGATTCTGCAGAAGCTGTACAAATACCCTGAAGTCTAGAGACACCCTCAAGTCTCTGACTTCAATGCAAATTAAGGCTGTTTTTGAATGGGTACTGCATAAAATAGGTTATCATTGAGAATATTTGGAATATAAAACTCACTTCCCATTTTCGTCCTGCAGAATTAGCATAACGTTCATTGCTCCAGTGAATATTCCCTTTATATTCCTTAGAATATTCATGAAAATTAAATGGAAGAGAGGTACAATCAGCTTCATTGAAAATTCAAATGAATGTTTTCTATTTTTGGCAACATTCCTCACACATCATTAAAAACCAAAACAGTTATTCCGTGCAAAATGCAAATACAAATAAACAAACAAAAAAATGCCCTGGGACTCCCTCTCCCTGCCATTGAAACTGTCCCCTCCTGCCACCCTTCCTCCTCCTCAAGGAGGAAGATTCCCTGGTGACACAAGGGCCACATCCTTTTGGGACTTGCTGCTCCCAAGAGATTTGGTTGATGTAGGCCAGCAGCTTCCAGGAGAAGAAAAAAGAGTTAAAGATATGAAATGGTTGCATGAAACAAACTGATACCAGAAAGAATCACAACCTACTCCTCCCTTTATTGATTTTCTTCTCCCCTGTCAGCTTCAAGTCACGTACAATGGGCAGGTGCCTAAAAATGGCAAAAAGAAATTCAAAAAATTAATTTTATGATGCAGTGATACTCCCCAAAAGGAAAGCTGAAAAATAAGTGGTTGTAATAAGCCACCTAAGGGCTTTGTAATTTAATTTTTTTCCAACTTCTGCTACTTAAAAACTGCTGCTGTCTTCAGACACCACACTTTTCACAGTAACGTCAAAACTATCTTTTCACATTAGGACTTGAAACCCTTGACACGAAAAATAAACTGAATCCAATAATGAGGTCCAAGAAAGCAGCACATTCGTGTTCCACGTCTAGGAGAGGGCAAGAATTATGCAACACCTTATCCTGGCCAAAATCAGGTCAGAAACAGGTGGCAACAAGATCACCAGTTCAACCCATTACACTCACAACTTGCTGAACACCAAAAATCAGCTCCCACCCTCCCGGAGTGAGAGGAGGACGCAGCCTGGGGACACCTGAGTGTGTCATGGTGTGCAGCAGGGAGCTGCTCTTCCAAACCTGCAGCACAGTCTCCATAGACAAATCATCCCCCTCCACCTGCAGGCCCACCTTTCCTAACCTCAGTGCACACTAATCACCTTTAATAACTTCTCCCTGAATAAATATTTGGGCTTAAAATATGAACTATTAAGAGAACACCTCACACCATAATGTGCTTTTTAGCAACTCAGTGGAGGCCACTGTCAAACCACAGCTTGGCACCAGTAGCCATGAAAGGCTGCCCGTGATCCATCTCAAATGTCAATACATCATTTCAAATGTTCTCACTCGGAGCTGCTTGAAGCATCCAAAGGCAGCAAAATCAAAGGGAATACTCTCCCTTTTTCAGGGGCAAAAAGAGGAGCAAAAGTATAAAGGCAATTAAGTTTCCCCCTAGAAGCAGCCCCTTCACGTTAAAAGGGTGATACTTCAAAAGACAGTGAAGAGGGAGACAGTGTGAGTTTCAGACAAGTTGAGTGAGGAATCCAGGACAGGGGAATAGGCCTGTCATGCTGGAAATCCAGCATTTCAACTGGGAGTTAGAAATTAGAAGCAAACTAGAAGCCAAATTAGTTCTTTCTGCATGGTGCCCACCTAAAAGAAGAGCACCCAGAAACCACAATACTGGCAAAGGCAGCCTCATACTCCTCTCCTGAGGGATTACCTACAGAACTTTTCCTCTGGATTTCATCAAAATTTTAGTTGTGACAAAAAAGGACAGCCCAGCCAGGACGTGCAGCTGATACTGGCCTAGAAATCAGATTAAAAGTAAATAAAATTCAGTGCTTGGGGGCAGAGATTTCTTCAGGCATCTCTCATGGCCCCAGGCAGAGAGCAAAGATCTCGTCTTGCATTTCCACCCCACCATGGTGGTACCATCATTACTGAGAGCAGCCAGGGGCTGGCATGGGAGGAGCTCCGTAATTCTGAGATCTTCCCTCGTGCTCCCTTCCTCTCTTCCATGAGAGCCCCTCTTTTCCAGGCCACTTTCATCTTCTTTTCCCTAAAAAGTCAGCCAGGAGCACAGCTGGGATGCAGGGGCTGAGTCTCTTTGGGCTTTCCACCCTCTCTCTCTCTTTGAAAGCATCCAGGGCTTTTGTGATGTCAAACCTACAGAGACAAGGACAGGAAATCTGTACCAGCTTCACTTAAAAGAGAAAGCCCCTGGGAAATAGAAAATTCTGCACAGAATAAATATCCAGAAAAATCAAACAAAATTTCCCTTTGGAATTTTTTTCCACTGGTTTCTATGTACTTGCACAAAGCCTGAGACCACTAAAATTCATGTGGTATTTGGGAAGGATGCAAAAATGAGCATAGAGGAACCAAATACCATGTAAAAGTCTCTATTTCTGGTAAGACTGCTCTGAGTTTATACTGCCTGTCATTTTCATCTGTGTAGGAAATTATCTATAGCTTTAATGTGAAATTAATGGAGTTGAGCACTTCTGGATCATTGGCAGTGGCTACCATGCTGCACAGATATTTTTGTAATGAAATTACATTAAATCAACAAAAAGCTCTCCATTTGGCATAAATTTCACAAGCACTCCTGAAAATAAAAAGGAAACACTTCACAGAATTAAATACAAGTTCAACAACTTAAAAAAAAATATTTGCGGAGTGGGGGAGAAAATAAAGTGTTTATATTGAATATATGTATCCATATGCCAAGCATGTATTCTTTGATGTTATTGAATGCTTATAATCTAGGAACAATATGACTGCTTTTAAACTTCATCCAAGAGTCTTAAACACAAAAGTACTTTTGCTCTTGCTTGTTCTGTTTGTCATTTTTACCCATCATGAGCATATCTATTATCCCACACTATTAAAAGTTTCTAATAGTTTTTTATTTTTCTTTTTAGAGACACTGCCAGGAAATATAATAAACTCCTAAAAGGTGAATTTTTTGCTTATTACAAGCCATTTCTGTAAAATGTAATCATATTTCAATTACTAAAAAGAAAAAAAAAACCTTTTTATCAAATTCAACATTCCCTTAAAATAATACTTCCAGATATGACTCAAAAGCTTCAACTTTTTTGTTCCATTTCCATGAGGGTTGAGGTAAAAATTCCCAGAGATGAATGGGATCTGGAGGTAAGAAGACAATGGCCACAGAGCACCCAGTGATTGAAAGGCCGATGAATATCTGAAGGCTTTTATCACAGCTTTATTTGCTGCTTTCATCCTCAGGCTTCTTTTCCAAAGTTCCCTCACTGCAAAAAGGGGCAAAATTAAAAGGATGGCTCATTCTAAGTGATTTTCCTTGGAAGTGCTTTATATAGGCTGAAGACCCATCCTGAAACTGTCCCTACCCCTACAAATGCAGGAATAGATGTAAACTGCTGGAATGGGCATAGTGCAAGAGTTTCAATACAGTGCAACATCACCACTGCACTGACAGCAGCAGGAAACCTGATGAACTGCCAATGGATTTGAAAATTGATGGTCTTATTAAAGCTCCTGATGCTGGTGGGATCAGCCAATGTGGTTTAACTCAAAGGATATTTTAAAGATTTTCTATTTAAGCTTCAAATTCACACAGCTTTCAGGTTTTTTTCAAAGACTTATTGATGTCTTTTGGGGGTTTTTTACATCTAGTTTTCTTTTTTTTTTTTCCTTTCTGCTACCAAATTCAATAATGATATCAAGATACGTTTTGGTTTTGCCTTTTCTCAGTTTCCTCTGCTTTTTTTCTGAAATAACCTTTCCTGCTATTTTATAAAAAGCAACTTGTACAATCCATCATTTCTCACAATAAGGGACTAAGATTCCAATTTCACAGAAACGTGACTTAAAACATGGCTCTTTTCCCCAAAAACTCCAGCAGTCATTTTTGTACTGCATCGGTTCCTTAGGCCCCAGTTGGGCCAGAATTGAGATCTGCAAACACACAAATGCAGGGGGTTCATCTTTGAAGTGGTCACTCAGCATCACCCAATAAAGGGCTATCAAAAAGGAAAAGTGCTTTTGAATTTTTCCTCATTTCCATGTGGTGCAGAAGCACGCCAGCTTTTGCTTAATGTTAAGACACCCTTCAAAGCTACAAAAGTTAAAACATTTCTTAATGCTGTATACACTGAGACAATTGGACAATACTTCAAAGCTCTTGGGTTTAAATCTTTCGGTATCACTACCAGTCAAGTAAAAAGTATTTATACAACATTGTCAAACAAAAGTTATTTTGCAGCTAATCTGACATAGTTTTGGAACAGAAGATAATAAAAATCTATTGCATCCTGTTTATTTTCTGAAAAGGGTGAAACATGATCAGATGGAGCATTTTAGCTCTGAAAAACCTTAAAAACACTGACATTGTTTACATGATTTCGATATCGAGTATTTATCAGCTCTAAACCAGGAAAGGTGCAGAATAAAATTCAACAAGCTTTACAAAAGAGTGCAGGAAGGGATCTGATAAGGCCTGCTGAATATTTATCAAGCTCTGAGACTCCTGAGCAACTCCTGATGGGGCATGTGAACCAGAAACACTAAGATGTATTCCTCTATAAATTCATATGATCGAGAAACACTCCAAAAAATTAAGATCATGTTCTGCTCAGCAGCCTCTTATTAATAGGAAAGAAACTTATTGCTGCTGATTGCTTGGCTGGGAGCTGGAAATCCTTTTATTAATTCATTCCACTACTACCGAGAAGTTTATGTGAGTGTTTTCCAGGCATTTGGGAAGTGTTTAATCATCAGCCTTTTTACATTCATTTCCTTCTAACTCAGCTGCTTTAGAACAAGAGGTAAATGCATCTATGCCCATAAATGTTCGGTCTTTCCTTTCCTGCATCACCTCCTACTCTTGTGACAGCCAAAGACTGATGGAATAGTCCACACAGCAGCCTGAAAAAATAATATAAAACCCACCATAAAACCTACCTGTCCCTGCTGCTTATGATCCTTGTAAATATCACTGCTGAGTTTTTTTCTTTTTAATTCCATGGTGGTTTTTAATGCATGTTTTGGAAAACTAATAATTCATCTTTTCCGGGCATATCATTAGTTTTATGAAGTAAAATCACTCACTTCACTCTATGTGATGTACTAGATATTTAAATAAGCTTCTAATTAATGAAACAGAGCAATTAGCAGGATATTGGGTGAATACACATGAAACTCAAACACCTGAGTTTTCAATGCAATCAACAACAAAAGTGTTGCCCTCCAAAACAGCTTTTCAAGCTTTCCTTCAACAACTACTTCCTCATAAAAAGCAGAGACATTCACCTTGAATATGACGTGTTTGTCAAACTGTCTGACATTGGAAATCAACCTAGAAAAAGAAGATTTTAGCACTATTTTTTAGAGCTGGATATCTACCCTTGGACAGAAGCACACAGGAGCTGGAAGTTTTGACAGCTCAATAACCCATTGACCATCTCCAGTTGAGGAGGACAAGAACCTCTCGGGGCTGAGACTGAGCCCTTGGGTTGGATATGGGGTCATGCAGCCCTCCAGGTTTCTGAACTACCTCTCTCAGTGGCCAGCATCAATCTAGGTCTCAGTAAGAGAGAATATTTGTTTTGTTTGTAGTCAAAAGAGAACTGTCAGGCACTGTGGAGTACCGGGCACAGACACTGCTCAGTGTTCCCCACTTTAGGTGAAATGAGAAATAAAATTCCCAGTGTAACATAAAGACGGGCATAAATTGAAGGCTCTCTGTAACTCTGAAAGATCCACAGCATTGCAAAATTAATTTCAAAACTAATATCCTGCCTCATCCTCAGCATGATTTTTCTCGAGTTTATATTTCACCGATATTCCATAACAAAGACAGTTTTAATTCATGTTCCTGAAATCAAAGAACCAAAACCATAAAACTTTGTTACGTATATTTGATCCAGTCTTGTTTGGATTGCACGGAAATATAATGAAAAACAACAAAAACATTATCGTGACAGGTAAAGTCTCTTTGTTTCAGCCCCACATCCAAACATACCCCGTGTAATTCCATAAGGTTACTTGGAAAATATGACTTTCCTCAGAGCCACACAGCTTCCACTGGACAGCACATATATTCCAGTTGTCTAAACACTAATTCCTATTTAAATCAGTAATTCACTCTTTCTCATTCAGATATCATAAATCAAATACAACACTAACCAACAGAGATACCGTTTCTGAGCAGAGACTATAGAAGCAGCAAAGTAGCTTCTATTTTTTAGTTCCATTTTCTGTTTTCCAAGCGAGTTAAGCAGATCCTAAGTGTCACTGAAAATGACTTTTGAAACCCATGCAAGAATGTCAGCAACTCTACTGCTTGTATATAATTTTCTGCATCCTGAAAACAGTAATTTACGTGGAAGTAGGACTGAAATGTCATGACACAGCAGAACTACAATTGCTTGGATGTTTAAACTGTGCTTTTCCTGTTTTTGAGTGTATTTTGGTTCTTTTAAAGATGAGATTATATCCTAAATTCCTGAGGCTTATGAAGATTACTTTTAGTAGAATTGCCAAAATTCTTGTAGCTTTTAGCAGCAAAAGTTTAACAATTACACTATCAATAAAAACAAAACAAACCTTAAGGTTAATTCCAGCTTCACTTCTGGAACAAAAGCAAACAGATTTGATTTTCACTTGAATATTGCAGGTTGGAATCAGTAGAAATAAAGAATCATCAAGATTGGAAGAGACCTTTAAGATCATCCAGTCCAACCATCCACCCAGCACTGCCCCTGTAACACCTGAACAGTGAAAAAATTTGTTTAATATCTAATCTGAATTTCCTCTGTCTCATCTTAAGGCCATTTCCTCACATCTGCTCACTGCAGGCATAGCAGAAGAGAAGGAAAGCTCTTTTAATATAGTCAGTAAATAATTTTAAAAATCCTCAACTCAGCACAACCTGCATTTTAAAAGGGCAGAAATAATCAAAATAGCAAGAAGAGTAGCAAACTTTTCCAGATATTACTCTGGCTAATGAAGTGAGAGGTGAAAGTAAACTGTCTGAAATATATTTTGCCATAAAATCGCATCCTGGAACAATCTCCTGCCAAACGAGGAGATAACAACAGAGGCCCTGAAGGATTTGTTACTGTGGCTGATTTTGTTTAACGGGTTCATACAAATTGTTTGGAAAAATGAAAGTGGCTGTAGGTTGTCAAAAGCTGCAGATTTATTAAAAAGAGCAGTAATGGATGGAAGCCTATCAGGGGTAGGAAATAAACACGAGGAATCTGAACAGAGGAGGACAATAGGGATTGAGAGATCATATGCAGTGTCAGGAGATATGATATAATGCCTTTAGGGAGGCCCAGCAAAGGATTAAAAATAACTCAAGTTTGACAAGTCACAGAGAAGATGAATCATGGCTAATGACAAAAAGAAACAGCATGAAGGCAGGATCACACAATTTGTGTCACGCAGCAGTAAGGAAGTCAAAAGGTCGGCGAAGAATTGGGAAGTGAATCAGGCAGCTATGCCATGGATTCTCATCAAATAAACAGTTTTCAACTTTTAGGAGAGCGTTTACAGACTTTGTGTGCTGTTAAAGTGCAGCAGTGAGTTTTCTTCTTCTTCTTCTTCTTTTTTTCCTTTTTTTTCCTTTTTTTTTTAATTCATCTTCAGTCTATCCTGGATTTTCCTCTTTTTTGCCATCAAGGCAGCAGAACACAATTGGAGAAAACAACACCTGGAATAAACACTTAAAACGAGAAATTGGTCAGTGCTTACTGTGATGCACATACCAGGGGCAAGGGAATTGCAGTGAAATTCCTCTTCTCTCTTTTGGCAGATGATCTGTTTAAGAGACTGCTTTACAAAATGCTCGCTCTGTTGTAGTCAGTTTCTTTGGGAATGTATTTTTCGTGGCAGGGAAAATGGGGAAGGGAAAATGGGGAAAGGAAAATGGGGAAAGCAATGCTCTCAAATCTCTGAGAAGGGAAATGTGTCACTGCCATAAGAGGCAGAGCAACAAGCAAACAAGCTCTGAGAATTTCACAGTTAGAAGACAAAAACGCTCCATCCAGTGAGATTTTAGGGCTCTCATCTTTTCAAACCCATGCACAAAAATAGATACTTGCACCCTCTTGAAACCTAAATTTTTTTCAGAATTCTTCGTACAATTTCTTACAGTGCTCACCCTCAGGGCTTAGTCCTGTATTCCATTATAATAATTCTCAAGAACTACATGTAGTAAAGTCATGTTTATGCCACACATTGAATTATTTGTACTTACCATTACCAGTTAGAAATATCTCTTATGGCAAAATCATACAAAAAAAAAAAAAAAAATAGAACAGTTTTTTAAACTGCCAAATAACAGTTCAGAGTAAATATATTTCCCTCAGAAGACTAAGATTTTCTTTCTTTTTTTTTTTCTTTAAAATCTATACACTGGCTATGTAAATTGCATAGTTTTGAAGTAAAGCAACTTCTCTTTAACCTCAAACTAACTCTCTTTAAACTTTAACGTCTCGTTAAATATTAGCTTTTATTCAAAGAGCGATAAGATGTATTTATGTTACTTAGACATTAAAATACATCCATATTTTATTTTATTTCATACTGCTGGGATTTATTGACATTTTGAGTGTTCTCAGAAAATGAAATAAGAGTTCCAGGTTTAGTGTCGGCAGGGCAGGCTACTCCAAAATCAAAAACCAACCTATTAATGATGGAAAAAGAGCTTTTAGTTTGATGTGTCTGTAGACTCCATTCATGCACATTACACTTGAACCTGCCTGTGAGTGAGTGATCAGAAACAGCAGAATTGCCAATAAAACCAAATTATTACAAAAACCTCTAAATGAATTTTTTTCTTATTTCTTGTTTTACTGTGAAGGTGACCAGTCTATGTTGCATTATAAGTTTTTTTCTGGGCAAAACTGAGACTAAAAAATGGTTTCAATTAGGAAAAAACCGCAAAACTTCAATTCTCCATCCTTATAGGTAGAGTGATAACCACACAACACCTGCACATATTAAGGTCATTTTCCATCCTTCCCACAACTTCCATGGACATTCTCATGGTATAGAATATTTTTTTTTTATTTTTATGATAAGTAATCATTTAAATCTTTCACGTAATTAAAAAAATTATCATGATACTCCTAAGGATTGCAGTATTACTAAATATGCCAAGGAAAAAAAGTCAATTAATTTAAAAATAGGGCACCAGAGAGGCAAAGCAGAGTTTTCTGCTGTAAGCTCTGCATTCCAGTAGAGCACCTTGATTCACTGGCAGGACATTTTTCTAAGAGCAATAAACATTAACTGCAAAATATACAGGAACAAAGCAGTAGATTCAAGTTCAGTTACTGTTTCTAAAGACCTGGAGCTACAAACATTAAAATTAGGATTATAATTCAGCTTGAGATAGGGGAAAACCAGCCAGGGGGGTGGCCCTGCACATACTCCTTGCAAGGGACCATTCAGAGCTCCAAGCTTTGGTGATACAAAAATAATCAGTAACACTCTTGTGTCTATGAATTTTGTCCTGAACAGGGCTCAGGCAGATATTCCTTTTAAAGCTCCATCAATAAATAACTTCTTTAATTCCTCTGTTCTGGAGTTAAAGCTTGGATCCTTACCTAGAAGGAACAAACTTGTTGCAAAATAGCTAAAAGCCATCATAATATTTCTTTAATGAATGCAAACCTTATTGACTGGGGGAAAATAAACCGGAATACAAATCAATTTGTGACTGACTGTGCATTTCAGTGCTAATGCTGTACAAGATAAGCTTAACAGTACTTGGGGATAATTTGTGCTTTTCATTTGTTTTTTGGCACAATCCAGGGGTCAAGTTTTATTTTGTTGCAGTTCACAGCACAGCAGACCTGAGTAGCTCAATAATTTTTTTTTTTTAATATATTTACCTATTTGGTTTCTATATCTGGCACAGGGCAGACCCTGCCTTCTCTTCACAGAACCATCCCCGAGCACCTTTTCAGCTATGCCCACTATACCAGTCCAAATATGATCCAAAATTGGGGAAATCAGCAAGAAAAGTGGGAAGAAGTTGGTCTTTCAAACTTATCCTGCAGCTACACCTCAGCTCTGGAAGTAAAGCTGTCTTTTGAGTCCCACCTGACTGCAAATTCTCATTAACACTTGGCAGTTTGAACAACTGCAGTGGTAATTTCACGAGAAGATTTGGCATTAACAAGAGACCAAGGAATAAATAAAGGAAATTGAAGAGTTTTTTCTTCCCTGCTTCTTTCAGGGTTTTTTTTCCACTGTTTAATGCCACCTTCTATTGTACATATTCGATTGTCCCCCAGCCTTGCCCAGGATGGTTACAAGTACAAAAGTGCCTGAAACTGAACACACACATCTGCTCATAAAACGACTGCCAAGAGAAGTTCCTGTATTGATGCAGAGCCACTTATTGTCCTGAAAACTTGAATTTTAGCCCTTTTTTGAGGTCCATAATTTTGGACCGGATTATGGCAGTATGTTTAAATAATTTGTCCCAGTTATCTAAGAAATTGTGTTTAAGAATTTATGGAAAATACTGGGGAGGAGGGAAAGGCAACAGTTATGATTATTAAATTCTAATTCATATCATGAGACTTAGGCTGTAGAATTCTGTCACTTGCATAAACACAAAAGAGGATGCAACACATGAAGTTAAAGACCAATCCTGTGAGAATCACTGGGATGGCTTTGAAGATGGGTGGCACCAGATGACAAATGAGCCTAAACTTTAACACTACATCTAAGATATATTAAATATTGGTCCCATTTCTCTGTCAGCATACAAGCTGTTAAAAGAATTACCACTTATGGTGCAAGGAATCATGTGCCCTTTTGTCCCACATGCAAAGGAGAATTATTGAAATCTGATGACAACAAGCAGATGAAGTGAGATGCTCTCAGCTCAACATTGGCTGTGACAGGCATCTGTACAAGAAACTGATGATGGATGAAATCAGATGAACCTCAGCCCATACCAATAACAAATCCACTTTTTTGCCTTATTTTTTCATTGTTTACTAGGGGGAAGAAAAGGTTTTTTAGGCTAATGTATCTTTATTATCTACTTTTTAACTCTTTCAAGGAGTTGTTTTCCTCAGCTGTTGGACAAACCCTGCTCGTGCAAAAAATAAGATATGTACTTTATAAAACTTTTTTTTTTAATCTACTGAATAGATATTTTTAAATAGCTGCTGCCTCTCTTTCCCATTAGAGCTGGCCAAATTCTGTGCAACCGATTGCTTTATTGTGGAGTCCAACTTTTGGCTCCCTGGTGCCAAAAGGCATAATAGATAAACAGCTGGAGCATTCTCTTCACTTGGAGATTACATTTGCCAAGAATGCTTTTGACTGTGAAAGCAAACACACACACAGACACGCACAGACAGGCACACCAGGGAGAGGCTGAGAAAATCATCTCTGCAAAGCTGTAAACGCTGCTCATTCCTTCTTTTGGGATGTCCTGTTATGATTAGGACTGGGCTGTGGGAGCAACTCGTAGTGCAGGAGAAAAACCACGCACGGAGGTGGAAAATGAATTCCCCAAGATCATAAAGAGCAGCTACAATGTAGACAGGAATGGAAGGCAGCAACATCCGTGCTCTGATTTCCACACAATTCATTCATTCTCTCCCTTTTCCTGGGAAATTTGGATTGCACATTTAACTCCTCGTGGATTCTGCCTCTGGTTCAGCGCACATTTACTATTGTGTATTCCTCCACACATGTAGGCTATGAAAAAAGACTTATTTCAGAAAACCTCCATATGCTACAAGCTGAAATCTTTAAGAAGGGAGAAGCAATGGTACAAAGAAGAAACGGAGTTAATGCAACCCACATGATGCAGGAATATTTTAGCAGCTGCACTTCAAACCAGCCAAGTGCAGTGGCAGCAATCAAGACCAAGGAAATGATGGGGAGATGTGACTGCTTGGATTTAGGATTCCAGGAGGAAGGTCTGGAGACCACTCCCATGTAGCCAAGAATTAGGGTTATATCAAAGATGACATGCAAGCAACGTGTCTGAGTCACTGAGAGGATCTCCAGCAGGAAAGGGTGAGGGATAGTTCGAGCCAAGATGAAGGTGCCACCCTAAAACCTGCACTGAGGAAACCCTCAGGGGTGGCAGGAGGGACAGTTCCAGGGAAGTACGCAGGAAAAGAAGGTTTGGAGAGAATATGAGGGGAATCTGAAGGGGAGGAGCTGCAGACAGCACACACAGAGAGGTCAGTAAGGAATTGAGAGGCGAGGACGGATATGGATAATTTTAAGAGATGGAAACATCAAGTTTAAAATTATAGTTGTTGGATGGGGCTCTGAGCAACCTGAGCTGGTTGAAGATGCTCACTGTAAGGGGGGGTTCCACCCTCAAAAGACCCTTCCAACCCAAGTTATCCTGTCATACCATGACAGATTTCAACAGAGTGGACTTTTACTGGGACAAGAAGCAGCTTGATTAGAAGAGGTCTGTTAGGATGTGCACGAGGAGGAGAAAGGTAGGCTCTGAGCTAAGCTTATTGGGAGTTTTAAGGACAGGCATTAAGACCATCTGCCCCAAAGATGGTCTCCCACAACCAAAGTGCTTGCCCAGCCTGGGACTTTGCATAGACCCAGCCTTTGTTAATACGTGGATCAAACTCACAGACGAGCTCCAAGTGTGAAATATCCCATCCAGCCTGCAGCACTCACCAGCCCTGAGACAGAAATAATAGTAATAATAACGTGGTGAAATGGGATATGGCACACACCACCTGGCAGCTGTGCAAACAAGAAGAAGAACCCTATGAAGAACATTATTACACGTTTGGGGAACTGCTGATTACATTGCATGTCTAAGGTTAGACATTTTGGTGTGTAAAACTTGAGAACGCAGTCTAAATTGTGGATAATTTAATAGATTGCACATGGACTTCCCCTCCAGTTTATTAATTCTTTTTTTATTCAACAATACATCCCTTTTTAAAAGACTTTCCTGCTTTTATGGTGAACTACTTAAGCTGTAGTTTCAAACACATGAAGCTGAAAAAAGAATTATTTTTCTGTACCAGTAGGAATATGTAAAATGGTTGGGTCCTGTCAAGGTGTTCAGAATTGCCATAGAGCTGAGAGATCATATTTCAAATTAATCTATCACCTGCACAGATGGCAAATCCTCTTCCCCTTAGAAAGACCAAGGGGATTTTTATTCATACCTTTTTGCCTTTCCTCCCCCCATTATGAAAGAGAACAACAGAAAGCGACAAAGGAGAGTGTGTTAATAAAAAAAGCTCTTTAAACCAACAAGCTCATGGATTTTGAAGGACTGCCAGGAGAGTCATTAACAGAAAAATAGTCAAAAGGCACTTAAACGTGTTCTCTGACTTCAATAGATTTGTTTCTGTCACCTCACAAGAAAACAGAACAACAGAGAGCTCAGCCTCATCCCCTGGCTGGCTCTGTGTGCTCGGCAGCGCATTTCAATTACCCACGCAGGCCTGCCTTGGCTGCCAGAACTGCTCCCTCTCCATCCAAGAAACCCTCATCTTCCCTTCCCCTATCTCACATGGACTATTTCTGCTGTTTGAAGCTCTGACTTCTCACTTCTTTAAGCCATCTCTATTTAGCAGGGCAGTGTTATTTCATCACAAATGACTTGTACGTGGTCCCCTATGCATTCCTGCATTCCTTTTTCAATCTCCTCTCACTTCCTCATGCCAAACTCCTCATCTCTCTGAAATGCAGTGATGTGTACATCGCTCTGGTGCTGCAGCAGATGGTGCTTGAGAGATGAGAGATCAGGTTCACAAATAAAATGGACCAATCTAAAATTGCAGATGATTAAGTTTTCCAGTTATGGAGGAGTTGTTTGAATTAAATGCCACAATAACTTGGAAACTGACCTCAAGCATCTTGAACCTGTGGTTCTACAGGCAGCTGGCCTTAGCATCACCAAGAAAAAAATTTTTCCTCTCAGTACCCCTATAAATGTAGGATCATTATCAGCTAGTATTGATTCTCCTGTTCTTTCATGCTGTCTCAGGATTTAAAAGCATTCCTGCAGAATGTGGAGCTGTAGAAAATTTGTTTTCTATAGAGTTCTGTTTCCTCAGGTCTTCTGTCACCCCCACAATACCCTTAACACCTTTTATCTATCTCCTAGCCTAACCCTATGGTTTTGCACCTCATCTCATCCTTTTTGTGGCTGTCAGTATCCCAGTTCCTTCCTTCTGGGTTCCTCTTCAATACTCAGATTTCTTTCCCCTACTGCATAAAATTTGGGGCTTGTTGACTCCCTTGTTGTGACCAGTCCAGCCCTGTGCACTCCAATCATCCTGATGATCACTGCCTTGCTCCTGCCTAGCATCAACATGAATTGAGTCTCTCTTCTGATCCCAGATGCTGACTTCCACAAAATTCTGTCAAATCTGGCATGTGGAGTGACTGCTTAATCCTCATTTCCTTAGGAAACCAGCTAAAACGTTTCACTTCCTTTCTCCAAACTGGATTAAATGACTGCAGGCTGGATGGTGCAGCAGCAGGACAAACATGACCTGGTCAGGAACGGCGCCGGGGCTCACAGGTGCTTCTCTCCAAGCCTAAGGAAAACAGCTCACGGTGTTGACTCATCTTTCAGCCCTCAGATTCTCCGAATTGCCCAGGGAATTATTCACCCCAGCTTGCTCCTCCCTCCCTCACTCCTCTCACACCTACTCTGCTCTGAATTTGCGTGCAGCACCTTTCTCCTGAAGCACCAACAGTAACAAAACCAAAAGGTTTGCTCCCATTTCCACAGCATCAAGGACAAACCCTTCTGAGGGTTGGCTACAGCGCCTGGAAGACAAAACAGAAGAACATTTTGAAGTCCAGAATGATGAATGAACATGTAATAATCAGGGTACCACTGCAATTAGTGAAATATCCTGCAGGGGAAGGATGGACCTAATGCTGGAGAAGAGCTGAAATTGTTCAAGTATTTGTGACAAAATACAAAAGGAGGATGGATGGATCAGCAGTAAGTCACAAGCTGACCAGCACTGTACTCATTGGCTCTTAATTTAACAGCAAAAACCAGGTTTTTTTGCTGTACAATATATTTTTAAAATACACAGAGCATGTAGTACCACAGCTTTTCTCCCACTGAATTCAGCAAAATAAATGGCATTTGAAATTACCTTAGTAGCACTCAAAACTCAACATAATATCCAGTCAGAATATCAAAACCAAAGATCTGAGCTGTTTGAACCAGTCTAAAAGACAAAAGAAATATACAATTAAATGCTGGCTATAAGATCCTGCTTTTTAAGCAGCAGAGCTTGGATGTGCAAGGCTGAAAAAACAGCAGCTCTGCTTCCCCAGATCCTGTCAGCAAAATATTTCAGAGAGGTTACAAATCTTAATTGGCCACAGCACCCCATGTCAGGAAAGGTAAGCAGTGCCACTTGTGTGCCAAGGAGGAGGAAAAGAGGACAATGGGAAGGAGCAAGAGGTCAAGCCTGGGCAGCAGGACAGCCTGGATTAACAGCCAGGCATTGCTGGATCTCAACCCAAGCTTAAAAATCCCAGCTTCGACAACAAACAAAAAAATTGGTGGTCAAATGTGATTGAGTTTGAGAGACTGTTCTGTAATCAATCATGACAGGGTTAATTCTCCTAAACTCTCACTAGCAGATGCTAATCTACCCTGGAGTTCATCCATGATTCCAGGATAATTATGAATGTAAATCTCCAAAAGCAGTTCCTAAGTGAAGAATTGTGTATAGCTTTCTTATTTTAGTCCTTTGGTCTGCCTCCCAAAATAATGAGGGACACACACACACAAACAAAACCTTCAGCAAACACGTCCCATTAAAAACTACAACATGAAAACCATCACACCTAGGAGAGGTGGTGACTGTACAGATGGATTTTAAAAAACATTTGAGCTCAACAAATTTTGAACAAACTTTTGTACTGCCAGAGGAAAAAAAGAAACCAAAACCCAAGAAAATCAAAACACAAAAAAGGACATCCCAGCAATCCAATCAACACACAAATAACACATTGCCTAAAAGGCTTCTACCAGTGTTTGGAGAAATAATACTGTGAGCACACAGTCAAAACCCCGGTGCCATAAAGTCCTGCATAAAAGGTAGATGAAAGAGGAAATGGGTAGAGAACTTAGCAAGAATGAGAAGTTCTGGGACGAAAAAAACCAAAATTTAAATTATGGAATTAAATAAAAAGGGGAGAAAGGGTTATAAGAAGTTATCTCTTGCTGGTGGACTGATGTCAGTGAAACATCTTTGTAAGTGGAAAAATTCAGCTTTTTTCCCCCTATAAAATACAAATGCTTTGCTGCCTGTTCTGGAGGGATCACCCTCACACTGTGTTCAAGTTGCTTTTCCCCACTCACCAGTAGACAGGAGGGGTTTTATATCAAGCACAACACATGAAGGCAAATGAACAAGCTCCAAAAACCCGAAATCTCCTGGAGGGAGCCCATCACAGCATGAGGAGCTTTTCCACACTGATTGCAGTGGTTCTGAGAACAAAATGGTCAGGACTGGAGCATGGCTGCTTAATTTCCCAAACAGAAGTAACAAAATTGTTTTTCTGAGTTTTTTTGAACTTTCTTGGCCACATTCCCTCACTGGCCATGACAAATACAGGCTCTCCCTGAGATAAAATTTTCAGAGCACCTGTGCACTATACTCAGGCCATTCTCCTTCAACTGAAGCATAATTTGGGGTATTTTCTCTTATCCCTGGACGTCTCTTGGGAAACTTACTGAACTCTTGATAGTCTTTGAGACTTCAGTTTTGTTTTCAAGTTAATTTAAAGCAGGGGAATGAATTTCAAAATGGTTTGGGAGGGGAGAAGAGAGAGAGAGGATGGGACTGAGAAAACAACTAACCAAACTTTGTTTTCTTGGGACACAAGCCTAAAAAGCATCTCTTGGGAAGCTGGTTTCAGAACATAAGGTTTGAGTTTGGGGTCTGTTGCAGCCAGCATTAGCTTAAGTAACAAACTAAACCTAATAACTAAAAACCCAGTTATTCTTCAAAATAATTTGAGAATCACAAGGAAAAACTAAAAAAAACAGGGGGGAAAAAACCCCAAAACACCCAAACAAACTGCACCATTGCACAGTTATTCAGTCTTTCTAAAGAGAGCCAAGACTCTCCAAAGGTCCTTGTGGTTTCACCCACGCTTTTTCAAAGCATTTTGATCTTTCTGAGTGATTTTGGTTTGTCAGAATTGGAGGTAACGAAAGAAATGTCAACACACATGGATTTGAGAGACTGGAAAACCGGCAGAGAATGAAGAGCTGACTCCCTGGAAGTGACCAAAACACAATTATAATATTGGTATTTCTGCAGTCAAACAAGCAACTGGTTGCCTGGCATCAAACAGAACAATTTAATGAACGGAGAAGTGTGAATTTGCAGAGATTTTTTTCCCCAGAAATTAAATAATTTCGTTTCAATGGCAGTGAGGTCAGCAAAGCATAAATCCAAGAATACATCTCTAATTAAGTGATAAAGCTAATTGGATCTGAGTTTATTTCCTGATCGGAGCCTGCACTGCTGAGATAAATGCTGAGGAAAAGCTGAGGGCAGGATTTCTCTTCTTTAAGCTCCTATTGAGGGACAAGCTATGATTTGATTTGATCACAGCACTATTTTTAATGTTTAAGATGCCTGGAAACAATAGAGATGACATTACTTTCATCAGTTAAGGAGATGTAAAAAGCAAGTGAGCTGACATATGACCATCACTTGATTCTCTGAGGGTTTTGGTATTACAAAATCTGAATGAATGAGGGTCCACTGATATATAAAGAGGTGTTGTGCTTGCTGCATCTTACATAAATCAAACTTCGTTTTTTCTAGTTAAAAAATAGAAAAAAAATATTAAAACCACCACAAACAAACAAGCAAGCAAAACCCACACAACGCAAAAACCCCTAAACTTTCTGGTATTAACCAGAGTCAAACAAATAGCTTAAGCACATTTCTCAAATAGGCACTGACTCTTGTGGAAAATCTAATCTGATTTTACTTCGGAAGAAAGAAGCAAAAAGCCAGTGAGGGAGGTGATCCAGCTAGTATTTTGCTTAAGGACATATTTCCCTTCAAGTGCAAAAACGGTGCCATTGACTTTGATATTAAAGCATCACACTGGATTGCATAGAAGTGCTAAATTCATTGCAGGATCAACCCCTAAATCTCCAGGTGTAGCAGTAGGAAAGCAGAGGTGGATGTGAAACCACAGAGCTGCAGCAGAAATGTCTGCCCAAGCCTAAAGGGTTGGCTCTGAGAAGCAGAATTTCCTCAGCGGTCTCAGTAAGGGGTTAACTCAGATGCCGAGCAAATATAATTTAGATGCCAACATTGTTAATTATTTAATTGCTCATGAAAGCACAATTGGTGCAGACTCGGCTATGGATGACATCTCTTTCCCAAGGCGAAGCTGGGGGGAAGGGAGGTTTGCTTTGGGAAATATCTCAGTCTGTATTGCCCCTACAGCCCCCCACCACCACGACTGCTGGAGGCAGCCGTCCCAAACTCCCCATGGGGAAGACTCTTCCTACAAAACCCATGGATTCCCACAAATCCCATGGATTCACCCACAAAACCCATGGATTCACCCACAAAACCCATGGATTCACCCACAAAACCCATGGATTCACCCACAAAACCCATGGATTCCCCCACTCCCACAGAAGGGCCCAGGAGTGTGACAAGCTCTGCTTTTTGTCCTGGAGGAAACCAAAGCCATCAACAACACCCATTTTTGTGTTATGCGTGGTAACGTCTGGTCAGCAACCATTAGACGTTTCCTGGAGTAATTACTCTTCCTCACAGATTTACATTCTGAATTTATCCTTCTGTGTTCATCCTGAATGGGATATATTGTTCTGCCAGACCTCTTGTTTGGTTTGATTTTTAACCACAACACCTCTAAGCTGATTAAGAAAAAATATTCCTCACTGGTAGAAGCTTTTTTTCGCAAATGATTTTATCCTTAACTGAAACAGAAATTTTCACAGAATAACTTCTTGGGAAAAATATTTCCTTTAAAATGATGTCTGGTGATGTATACATAAAATAAATATTTAATCTTCAGAAAAAGTGAAAGACAAAGTGAAAAACTCACATTTTTCTTTTCTGTGATCTCCACGACTTTTTCTCCCTTCCAAGAGAAAAATTCAGGCTGGGGGAAAGTGCCTGGCTATCTGCTACAGCTATTGCCACACACGCATAGCTTTGAAATTCATTTTGTTATGGTTATCAGACCTGTTTTTGTGCCACATTGTAGAACATCCTTTAGAGTTATTCCACACCTAGCAGGACTTATTAGTGGACTTGTCAAAGAAACCCAAGCTAAAGCACAAAACAAAAAAAACCTGTGGTTTTTAAGCTGATTTTAAATCATGTATGATTTTTTTTCAAAATTCCTGTTGAAGTTTTTGTGTTGCCGCTTTGAAATGAAATAATTAGCAATTTCAAAATGTATTTTTTAAATTTCAAGTGAAATGGCATAAAAGGTTTTATGTAATGGTAATAATATTCAGGATGCTAAATAGATGAACTCACTCTCCCTACATATTTCTGTCTCTCTCTCCACATATTTCTGTATCACCAAGTCCCTACAGGAATCAGACTTGCTCTGCTTTACACTGTTTGCTGAAGAGTGGAATTAGACTTAAATAAACCATACCCAGTCCCACCAAAGATCTCAACAATTTCCTATTTAAATCACTTCACAGATTTACGATTTATCCATACTTTTCCTCAAGAGGTTTGACTTATTTCCAAATCAGCAGGTAGTCTGATAAAATTTGGGCATTACAGGTCAAAACCACATAGCCAAAAGTATTTTGGTGGAAGGATTTCTTTGAGGAGAAGTGAATTTCTAGTGCAGATAAGCTTTTGTGAATACTTCCTATTATCTCATTAGCATGTTTTCTGACCTCTGGACTTGGAAATCTCTTGCACAGTCTGGATTTCTAGTCTCATTTAAACCTGCATATTTAAAAGCAGGATAACTGATTAGCCAATGTCCTTTGTGCTGCACAACCACACATTTCACCCTTTTATAACGAAAAGTGTAATCCATCGCTTTTTATTTCTCTAACCTTGCACTGACAAAAGCCTCAGTGGGGTAATACTCTGTCTTTTCCCTGCAAATTCAAGGACTTTGTTTTTTCCACAAGTAAAACAAAATTAAAAACACACTTTTGTCCAAAGATGTTTGCTGGGCTATAGAGAAAGAGTTCATATTTCTTTTATAGGTGAGCTATATTCAGAGTTTAAGTGCTGTCTATAAACCTCATTTCTTTGAATCATGATGCTAGTATGGATTTCACAGCATTCACAAAATGTTTTTAAGTAATACAGATATTACAAGATCACAAATTCATGTTCCTTTGTATTGGGTCTTCTCCCTGTTCAAGTGAAATGAGATTCAACTTCTACTTCTTATATTCTATTCACCATAATTCAATAAAGTTAGATAATTTGAGTTAGGAGATACATTTTTCCCCCTCAAACCTCCGAAACTCTAAATATTTTATAGTTCAAATTAGATCTTGCCACGCAGCTTGACTATTGTGAGGGACTCACAAAGTATTTCTAAAGCGAGACCTATTTAGAAAGAGTTATGAATTGCATCCCTTACTCTGCTTCTTCTGTTTCCTATTTTGAATTGTAGGACATACATTTCTCATTCTTTCAAAGCCACAAGTACATCATTCAAATTTTCGTGGTCGGTCCAATGCTGGGAGAGTGACATTAAAACCACTTTTATACGGGAAACTATCAAAATTGGCTCCACTGACTTCCATTGCTTTACAGATCACTTGCTGCAATTACAACGACTTTGGTTTTTTAGTAAATCAAGGAAAACTAAGCAAAAGTCCCTCTTTTAATTCTCTAAACTTAGTTTTTGTATCATTTTGAAATTAGCAATTACATCTACAAAAATTCTATAATAATCCAACAATTTTTTTTCTAAAATGAAACATTCAATAAAAATAATTTACCGTAAATTAGCATAGCCATTAATATACGAAATTATAAATTTATTTCTACTAAAACTGTATTTTTAATACTGAAAACTACACTGTGGTGTAGATTTCAGAGCAGGCTTTGAGAAATGCAACTGTCTCTTTCACCAGAGTTTCACCAGGGATATCCTTTAAAGGGTATGTGCTGATTATCACTGCACAGGCTTCAATTTGTGACCTGCACGTCAGAATTAAAGCTGTGGAGTGAGATGGCTCAATTAACCTCATCTGCAAATAATTTACAACACAGAACACCACGAGTGTGATACCAATCCCTGAATGTCTGGGATTTTTCCTGTATCAAAGTACACATGCAGTAATTGCTATTAACTGCCATTAATGCTGCTGGTTTTAAAATGGGATTACAGATTTCACACTGGGGAGAAAAAAAGACCAAAGACACTTTTTTGTTTTTAATTCTGTTACATCCATTTGAAAAAGAAAATTAAGGTTATCTAAACTGAAAACAAGGGCCAGAGAGTCATCAGAAAGGGGACTCTCTCTTTTATCCAACCTGGGACTTAATTAAGTTGTGCAGCAGAATATTCCTGTTTCCTGACACCTCCAGCTGATCCCTTATTCTCTTATTCTACCTCTAAACCCACTCCTGTTCTCTGGGGGAAGAAGAGGGGAGCTACCACGGTTATGAAACAAAATAAGAACAGGACATTTTTAATTACTTACATAACCATTTGAATTTCGTTGGAAATACAGTTTAAGGAGCAGAGCAACAAATGTACAGTGAGGAGCCAATTAAGTGACGCCATGTACCACTCTGTGTCATTGTCATTTTTCCCAGCTTTCGTAAGAAAACAAATGTAATTTTCAATTTTGTCGAGTATAAACACGAAATTCTAATCAACTGATACCTCATAAGTCACTTGGTAATTGTGGCTTCACTTGAATGTTAATTCTAGTTTTAATTTTTTTTCTTTGCCTGCTGCTGCCAGTAGTTCTCAGCACTGTTCTTTCATGTGCCTGCCTTTAGGATTTCCTGGAGTGAAAAGGAATATTGTGCCTTTAAGCCAAACTCCTTGTGCGTGTGAACAAGCAAATATTCCACAGACACCTGATTTATAAAATTGCACACTCAGCCTGGTAACTTTTCCTCCGCCCAAAAGCAGAACATGTGACAAGAGAGAGGTGGAGGGGAAAAAAACCCCAAAAACCAAGAAAAAGAGAGCTCCAGCCTTCTCCTCTGGTTCTGTGGGCTGCTCTCCTCTGGTTGCGTGACCAAAACGAAAAGGAGAAGCACGACAGATCATCTCTGAACACCCAGCCTTTAAATATGCAGGAGCCTCAGGCACGCAGGAGCACGGTAGGCAAATGCATTATCCAAATTGGAGGTGTGCAGGCAGCAGAGAGCAAACCCCCTCACCCCCCAGCCTCCAACAACTCCTTTCAAGCTCCCAGCTCCTTTGCTACAAGCAAAAATTGAACAAATTAAAGGGTGAAGAACAGCTAAGCACAGCTGATGTATAATTTGCGGTCGTAACAAAGCTGTCACTTTTCGTGTTTATCTAACGAGTGGTTGACTTGCAAAGACCATCAGGTACGTGCTCATCTCATCTGTTTGCACCTGCCACCTTTGTGACAGCATTTTAGAGGCAGAAAAGGGAAAATAATTGTTATTTAGCTCTTCTATATTAAACCAATGCTTTTTCAAGCTGCTAGACAAAACTCATTTAAAGCATATATTGCATCTACGAAACTGTTGTTACATCCGGGTAACAAAACTTGTAAAAAATAAATTCTCCACTTAAATATAAAACCCAAGGATGCTATCGGAAAGAGATGCACTCTGCAAAATGCACGGAATAGAAACAGGTTTTACCAAACTCACACAGTCATTCCAAGTTCAGCACACTGGGCTGAAAAATAGTTTCAAATGTAGGAAAGCCAGCACTCTCCTGGACAATTCCAACAGTAATCTCCCTGCACAGCCTCTTGGAGCACCTGATAAGAAATACAACATATTCAGCCTGGCTTCCACCAGCAGAAGCAGAAATATGCTCCTACATGCAGGTGATTTGCTAAGCAATGAGTATCAAAAGATGACTTCCTCCCACTGGATTTCTCAAGGGAGCAGGTTAAAAATATGACTGAGTGCTCTCCAAGCTCCAAAACAGTGTCTCAGATTCCCTTCTCTTTTCCCCATCCCCTGCTGGAATCCCAGGTCAAATCCCTCCTGTCACCCCCGACCCCATCATATCCATGCCAGACACTTCGTTTTTTAAGAAATGAAGGAGATTTTAGTATTATATTGTGATGGAGAGAACTGAAAGTGTAAATACAAGAGCTATTAGACAATAGGGGGGAAGCAAATATCATCTGTAGACAGCATCAAGATGGTACAAAGTGAGAAAGAAATAGCAGCATAAAACATAAACAAGGTTAATCACAATGATAGCAAAATTCAGTTCATGATTTCCACAGTGGTTTGGCTATCATTAACTAAAAATGCCTTGTAAAGAGGTTTCCCATTACACAGTGAAATAATCCTAGCTGTGTTTCACAGCTACTACAAAGCAAATTCCCCTCAGTTCCTTAGCTAGCAGCAAAGCTAAATGAGGTACAAAAAACTCAGCTTCAAATTGTCAGTGAAGCGAATAAACCAGAGATAAAAATACAGTCTCCGTCACAATATTTCATTTTATGGTGTTATAAAAGCCAGGTATACTAATCACCCCAGCAATTAGATGAAATCACACTTAAGTGAACAGTTAAATATAATGAAATTCACTCCTCCTCTACCTGCCCCCCCAGCCAGAAAAAGAAAGAATGAACCTGCTTCAATGTGTTAACTGCAGGAAATAAATACCTATTTAAATATTTTATCTATCAAAAATATAAAACCCACAAACAAAAGAAACCCTCATGATAATTACAGACTCTATGGATTATGAACAACTAAAACAATACAAGATATTTCACTCCACAGCATCACAGAACATTTGTTCTCCTTCAACATTTGCACACAAAGCTGCAGAAGAACTGCGCCAGGGGACAAACTCCAGCCCCTACTAAAACAAATTATCCTGATGTGCTGCTCCTAATCAGGAGTAGCACATCAAGAGCATACACAGGCTAGTGCTTAACGTAGCTTTGACCTTGGCAACCTCTCCTAGAGGGGCAAAAATTAGGGCTAAAACCAGAACTTCACAAGAAAAATTGCAACTTTGTTCACATTGGCCTAAATCCTGCTGAGGCTTGCTTCACAGCCTGGCTTTGCTACGCACAATTTTTGTGAGATTGCTGCTGTTTGGGGGTTTTCTAACACGAGATTTTGTTTTAGTATTAATCATGCCTTCATTTGCATACAAAGGCTTTAAGAATGGGTAGCAATTGACTCCATTCCACATTCCCAGATTAAATTAAATCCAGGGGATTACCAAAACAGATATTATTTGAAACGCAAGTTGCATTATTTTATTGTGGACTGATAGATAAGTTCTGGTATAATAAAGTGAATTAAATGTTGAGTCACTTTAATTACTGTTAAAAACAGAGAAGAAAAAGCTCTCTGTAATTTCCAGCAAGTTTATTCCACTTGTCAGCTTTCATCCACAACAAAACTAAATCACACTTGTCAGATTTGCTATTAAGTATCTCATAAGTAGTTAATAAACAACTACTATTTCTACTTTCTCAACTATATATATATAAAAAATTAGTTTGAATTCTTGGATTTCTTCTTGTGCAAGTGCTTCATTCTTTTTAGAACAGGAGCAAACTATTGTTCCTGACCCTTCTATGCCTTATAATAGCATTAATCATGCTAAATTCTTTTGGTGCTCATGTGGATATAATGTAATTATAACAAATTCCTGAAGATAATTTCTTATTCCCCCTTGGTCTTTGGGAAAAATCTAAAATACACTGAATTTCTATATGGGAAAGCATGCCAGAAAATTATAAGCTAGAGGTTACAGATTAAATAATAAACAGCAACAAAGAAGAGTAAAAACTATTGAAATAAATGTTCTATATGATAAAGACCAATTCATTCCTAATGTATTTTCCCATTTTCATGTCACTACCCAAACCAAACAATATTTGGAGAACCAGATTCTGTATCAGTAGTTTATAATTTTAAGAGTTCTCCTCTCCTTTTTGTATCACATAAAAACCCTCACATGAGATATAAATTCATTTAGGAAATAATCCTTCTAAAACATAGGGAAAACAATCAGGCACTGAACTTTCACACTCTCAAATAACAAAGTCTAGCAAACGCACCAATTTAAGATACAAATAAAAGAAAAAATATGCAGAAAAAGAAGAAATCCTAACTGTTATTATGGAAGTTTAACATAGTGTATTTAGAAAGGAATCCTGTAGTAGGATTTCAATATGAAAAATGTACCCAGTGAGATTTAAGATATAAAGAAACCATTTCTGCAGCATTTCTCAGTAACAATAAATACTGGCCACCAGAATTTTTATAATATATATTTTAAAAGATATGTCCTAAACCAGTGTATTCTTTGAAATAAATACCATCTATGAGAAAATTATAATGTAACTGTGGTAGTTAATCCATAAAGGAGAAAAATTTTACAATTTCTTACAGCTGAAAAAAATTACAACGACTTGCAGTACCAATTGTCCAGAAGAAGTAGAATTTAAAATAAATGTTTTTAAAATGATGCTCCTATATGTAGCCTTTAGTATGATTCTCTTCCTCTTAGAAATCAAATAAGGTTCTACTGGAGATCACCAGGAAAGGATGGAAGTTTAGGACCAGAGCAAGAGTGATTTCAGAGCAGTGAAACACACAAAAAAATAATTCTCTGAGAACATTTTACACAGTGGAGGTCCAACACTGTCCAGTTAGCAATCTAACACAAACTACTGAACTTTTTATATGTTGAACAATGTCCATTAAAATGAAACATCATTAAGGTCCTAAGCAGCATCTCTTTGATTGTTTTAAAATCCCACCCCTGATCCCTTCATAATGCACCCTTTCATATTCTCCTGCATTATATTAAATATCACACACAGACAAAACCAGTATTTTAAAGCTCAACTGGCTGATGCAATACAAGTATTTAAGTTTTCATGAAAAGAAAAATCCTCTGCTGGAGAAATGGCTGATTATTGCTTAGATTTGGGATTAAAGAAAAAAACAGTGTTTAAGGCTATAAACTTCCCAGTAGCCAGAAGTATGATTTCCTCTGTTTACACGACACGAAGCAGAGAGGGTGCCCCTTCCTGCTCACACCCCGTGGATGTTGCTGCAGCAGAGTAAATAATTATAAACATTTCCCTTTGTACAGTCTGACTTTGTTGATAACAGCAACTCCAGCGAGCCCCTTGCTCACAGATCCAATAGTATGTGGCACTGGAGTATTTATTTTTCTAAGATGCAATTGGAAAAACTGCGGATGGGAGAGAAGCCTCTGATGCGTCAATACCACTTCATTTTCACCTTTGGGCACCACTAAAAGAGATGCTGCTCTCCAAGGTTTCCACCATATCGCGTGCAGAGCAGGGCAGGCTGAGGCCAAGTGACAGAACCCACCCCACGTGTTTGCACAGACTAAAAACAAACGGAATCCAGGCATCCCCAAGGAAAAACCAGAGCAAAATGGATACACACACATGGAAACAGGGATGTGCTTAAGGTAAACCGCCCCCCCCCCAAAAAAAAAAAAAAACCAAAATAAAAATCAGCTTGTACTGAGCCGTGAATCTGTAAACTGCTTTCCACAAGTCAGAGGAAAGCCCTTTGTAAAGCCAAAATCTTTGTAAAGAAAATGTCAGTGACAGAAAGAGACACTCAATAAATCCTTGCTTCCTCCCCAGCTCTCCGCAGATCAGGCACGGGAATTCCCTCCACTGACCTCTTTATTTGTGAGAAACTGAAGAACAAAATAGAAAAATGAAGCCTGGAGCTTCCCTTCTCCCTGACCTCTCACTCCCCAGCCCAGTTCCCCCTTCCTACACGTTTCCAGTTATTCGAAAGGGAAAGATGCACAAACCTCAGCAATGCATTCACATCTCCTCATTCTACAGTTAGGGGCCTTTATTCCTGCCTGGGTCCACACTTCCCAGCTATTTAGTTCAGCTCCTGGCTGTTGCTGTGGCTGGGGAGGCAGAGGAAGGTAATTCTGAGTTCCCAGACCTCCTTAAACTGCTCAGAGCAGCATGGCTAATCTGACCACACAATATTCAGAACAAGTGCTCGTACAGGGAACCTTCCCCTTTGTTTAAAAAAAGCAAAACAAACCAGAAAACCCTTCCCCCTCCCAGCCACCTTGCTTGTGCATTAAAAGCATTTTTTTTTTCCATACTGTGGCTTTTCCCTCCCCTCCACCCCCATCCCCATATGCCTCCCCAACAGCCTCTTTTGAGGGGCCTGAACCAGCTGCTATTTTTGCACATACAAATAACACCCCAAAAGTGTCATCTCCGTGCAAATAACAGGACTGTTCACATGAGGAAGGTGCTTGAGGTGCCCTTCACAAAGAGATTTAAAAGCCAAATATATTTTAAAATCTAATCCTTGGTATTTAGTTGCTTGTGGTTGAATCTATGGCCACGGCTGCATTTTGTGTGGTGTTATCTGCTTCTCCCAGCAAGCCTTCTCCTCTGCAGCAGATTTTGCTGCCATTCACATCAGGCTTCCAAAACACCAAAAACCAGCAGTGTGAGAGAAACTCTGCTGCCACCGAGGGCAGCCCAGACCACGCGCTGCCTTTGCCTTTCCCTTTACAGTGAATCTCGTGTTCTGCACCCCATTCTGGCTGCCTCAGAAAGGGAAGATTTTAATATCACACAAAAAGTGAGCAGCTCACATAACTGTCACCATTTTTTCCTTATACTGAGTGATATTAAAATAAATAAATAAATAAAAGGAGGAGAGCATTGGTTCTTTACAAGGAAGGAAAAAAGCAGCACCATTTCACTTCTGTCTGGGGGTTTTGCTTAACACCCGTTTGTTCACACAATCCTGCTTGCAAAAAAATATTTTTTTGATATAAAGGACATTGAATAATTTATGCAATATTTAATAATGCAGTAAACCAGGGAGAGTTCAGCAAGGCAGGCATGGCACTCTACATTATTTGCTTTGCCCGCCTTGCTTTTCCAAATAAACCCCCACCCTTAAACACCATTAGCACATGCAATATAACAAAAAAAGAAATAGAAACACTGCCTAATTTGGAAATTAAAGCATCCGCTGTTAGTTCAGAGACTACAGCATCAATTTTCCATGTCATGTATTTTTGATTAAAAAGAGGGCTTCAAGAACAGAATCAAAATGAACAGAACAGGATTTATATCAGCCTCCAGTTCATTCCAAGTGGGTCCAGAAGCCACAGGAACGAAGTCACAGCAGAGCATTAATGTGGTAATAAATGACTGATGGTTCTCCAGCCTCCTGCACGGGGCAACCTGAAAGCAAATACATTTTAGAATACCAATGATTGCATCAAGCCAAGTCCAAAGCTTTCACATTAAGAGACTCCTGACTTTTCATTCCTTAAAGAGCCGTAATATACACGAGCAATAGATCAACTTCCAGGGCAATTTACTTTGTTTTGTGGCTTTTTGAAAAGCATTTAGTATACCTTTTACTCCTTCCTCAAATCCAAGTTGTTCTCCTGTTTTGGCATCTCCAACCCAGCTTTTAAGAGATGTTGTTTTTCTGAGTAAGAACAGCAGGAAGAACTCCGTATCTACAGAAAAATGTTTAGAATAATATGTAACTTTATAAAGACCTCCATTTCTTTCTCCTATTTTAACATTCCATAAATATTTTGGTGAGCCATGCACCAAGGCCTGATTTTTAAATTGTAGAGAGATGAGGTGGTCTTAACATCTTTGGATGTTAAAAGGTAAAATACATAAGTCTAGGGTTTGAGTACTTTTGTGTCCTCCAAATTATAACTCAATGCTTAGTCTGTTGAATTAGCTCCATTGATTACAAGTTTTTTCTTTTGGGATTGTCCATTTTGCTGTTCAGGAATAAAATGTGTATTACTGAAACTAATGTGATCTTGCAGTTGTCCCAAATTTATTATTAATAGTTTGTGCTTTTTTTCCTTAAAAAGACCCAACCATTCACATTTAAAAAATGGGCTAGAGTCCTTAAATTGTATTATTTTGTACTGAAAAGGCAAAATATTACATATTTCCCACCAAAAAATTATGTCACTGAAGAACATACATATTTATATTCCATCTTTGTTTTTATAAACACTGGCTTTAAAGATAAAAAAAATATATTGGAAGTTTACAACTTTGTTTTCACCACCAGTCTCAAAATCCAAAGGAGACTGTTTTTACTTGGACTGCACTCATGTGAAAAAGTAAAAATTGAAATCAATCCTTATGGTCTCTCACCTGAGCTAAAGCAAGTTGTTCTATTTGTCAACATCCTTGTTTGAGAATTCCTAATGCAAGTTATGTTTCATTGCAAACCATAACATGCATTGAATGCCCAGATATCCCTTCAAACCAGATTTTCTCATGGATAAATTTGTTTCCAAATTTTATTTTCCCTGACAGATTTATTGTTTCAACCACTTCGGAAAGAGTTCATTGCTTCAATGGCTTTAAGTGTCTTCTCATGCCACAGGCTGACTCAGGGATGGTGGCTTCAGAGAACTTAAAAGTCTTCCTTCTGTTCAAAGAGGGGCTTTTGTCAGTCTCTACTTGAGCTTTTCCAGAATTTTTGTGGACTCACTGAGCAATATAACAAGCTCACAACACTCATAACGAGAGGCCAATAATAACAATTAAAAATAAGCTGCAGACTCTACCAAGGAGAGATCGCCAAAGATTAATCACTGTGGTAATTAATCTATTAGCGTTGTAGAAAGCACCAAAACACAGGCAATGCCTTTTCATTGTTGTATTTAAATATTTTATACAGTTCATGTTCATCAGTGTAGTCGTAAGGCACTAAATTGCAAGGGAGATGAAAGAGCACACCAAGTTCAATTCCTGCAAAATAAACAAGAGTGTGCAGCTGCTTAATGATTGTGTTTGTATCTAGAAAGGCTTTATCATTACAATGCACTCTGCTATTTACAGAGGAGATAAATCCCACTGGTTCTCAACTGAAAAAAAGCCCAGCCATTAGGCTAAATTTCAAGTTTGTCTACCTAGTTCCACATTTGCCATTCTGCAATCCATCCATTTCAGAGCACGCAGGGCATGCAGAGATAAAATAAAGGGCGGGAGGGCAGAGAAAGATTTTTTCCAGGTCTGAAAACAAGATCGTTTTGCGGGAAGACGAGCACGTAGGCTGCCTTTCTCCATCCCACAATCCCAGCCTGAAAAGCAAGTTAAAACCTGCAGATGGCCTCTTCCATTTCCAGCAAGAGGCAGGGGAGGAGGGAGATGCAGAGTGAGCAGCTGCTGAGGCAGAGCTAATCCGAGAGGACAGTTCCTGCTTATTATGGAGCCATTGCTGATAATAAAACCTGAATCAAACCGCCGGCTGCAACCCAACGGAGACTCCCCGCTTCTTTAATTTTTAAACTTATGGAAGCACTTGACACTGAGGTGGATCAAATATCCCTAGTTAGCGTGCAAATACTTACTTAAGCAGCCCAGCAGGCCCCAATCTGTGCAAAAATTTCAGGTGAGCACCGTGAAACAGCCCCTAATTACGATGTTCCATTACCCCTTTAGCCAGCGTCACAATTGGCCCTAAGTGGTCACGGCCGATTTATTTCAATTAGTTTTTCACGGGCTCGGAGTTATGACAAATTCATGTTTTGGCTGCAGGAAATTGGTGGCAATCACGAAACCACCAAAACATCAAAACATCAGGGAGTGCCCCTGCTAGCAGGGAATTGGTGGCTCAAATCCCTGGGCTGGCAGCGGGGAGGAGAGCCTGACAGAGGGTGGGGAGAGCATCACTCCAGCTTCTCCTGGGTGTTTCCTGCCCTTTTAAAGGCTGAGAAAAATTTTAAAAAGTGCCTCCCCTAGATGGCACTCGGAAAAGGATGTTGTGTTCTAGTGCGCTCCAGCAAAGAACAGCTCATTGGATGCAGAATATTTATCTGGTTTTTTGCCTTTTTGTCTCTGTCCACACAGGGGCTGCACATAAAAAGCAGTTGTAGAAGCTGTCCACGCACAGTTTATATGGGTTATGTCTAAAATGATTACATTAGGAAGTACATCTAAAAAAGCAGGAACTGGCACCACAATCAAAGAATGCCACTGATGCCAGTAAAAGAAAAAATATCACATTTCAGTCTACCCACGGATTCAAGCGCAATGTCAAATTCAGATGTAAGCAAATTTCTTCCTGAAATCAAAGGCACTGAATTTGACTCCTTGTCTTTTTAAATAACACCTTTACTATTTAAAAAAGCATCAGATTCACACTCTTTAATGTAAGCATTAAATTTAACAGCCTGAAATGTTTTCGTGGAGTCATTAATTTCAACAGCCTGTCAGGTAAATTCAAGTGATTGAAACTCACCTATCTTTTACAGATCAAAACACTACACTTCCTTCCCAAAGTTGATTTAAAACCATAAATCTTCTGGTTAGTAATTCTTTCCTTTCTTAGTTTTCCCTTTCTATACCATACAGGGGGAAAAAACAAACCTGACAGCACTAAAGAAAAATGTTGTGATATTAAATGCTAGTAATCTATGAAATCCATTATGGTGCAGTCTCATGGCATGATTATATTGATTTTCTGTAGGATATGCAAGCACGTGCCCTATAAATATTGTTATAAATTAAGTTCCAGGAGGATAATTTTCATAGTAGTACAAGGAAATTAAAGCTATGTGGAAACTTTGCTACATCCAGGAAAAGTATAGGGAAAAGCCTGGTTTGGTTTTTAAATATTGGGGACCTATTTTAAAAGTACCCACATGCCTCAAATTACTTCAACAGCTCACTGTTACTATTTACCTTCCAGAAGAACATTTGTTTTCTCAAAACATTGAATTTGTGTCTGGTAGAAGAGCTGGTTGATTATCTTCTGAAAAAAACCAAATTTTCCATTTTAAAAACATGAGCTCTTCATACAAATGAAACGTTTTTCAGAAACATGACTATTCTGAAGAATTTTTACACTGAAAGAACAAAAGTATCTTTATTTCTTTATATCTTTTAATACTTCACTGAGAGACACATATGCATATACAGGAACACTATGAAAACTAAAGGTTTATTTCCAAATAAGAAAGCATTAAAATCAGTGTTCCACTACAAAAAAACATGCTTCAGAAATTAATCATTTGGGTTCTTACAGAAAAGCAGTTCTTATCTCTTTCTATGTCTACTTGTAGTAAAATTGGAATAAAAAGACTAAATTTGTGGAGAAAAAAATTATACCCATAGTGACAAAATATTTTTTTCAGCAC
The DNA here is from genome assembly GCA_013397175.1 of Platysteira castanea. Taxonomy (NCBI): domain Eukaryota; kingdom Metazoa; phylum Chordata; class Aves; order Passeriformes; genus Platysteira; species Platysteira castanea. The sequence goes on from VYXC01011447.1 coordinate 118,655, forward strand.
AAAATAATCCCCAAAATAAAGTGACTACATATCTTTGATTTTCAATAAACATATCCTTAATTTTACCAGGTTTATTCAATATTTTTTTTAATCAATCTTCAACTTCAACTGAAATATATCAATAATAAACTTGATCTGAAGTTACTAAAACTGCCAGCACCCCATGATTAAGACTGTGGCAGAAGTGGTAACTCTAAAACCATATTTAATTTTATTCCAGCAAGATTTTCCAGTGGGAAGACAGAGTCTGATGTAATTGTAGAGAAAATAATTAGGTATTTGTTAATTTCCAGTCAAATTCTTAATTCTTTGGCTCCATGAGAGAAATATGGATTTTTCACAATGGTCATGAGCAACACTTCAGTTTGGGAGTTGTTTAAATATTACTTTAAAAATACATTTCCTTCTGGGAAAGAATATTTCTCAAGAGTTTTAAGAATATGAAAGGACAGCTAGAACATTAAAAAAGTTAATTTTCTAAGGATCTAAAGGAGTTGCATGGTTCCACGGCAGCACAAGACAGAGGTTCCTCATACCAAAAGTCCATATTCACACTTCAGAGTTCCTCTTTGTTTATAAAACAATGCAACTGCTTTGTAAATTTTTGTCCTGCCTTTAACTGAGAATTAAATATATGGCTAAAAGTTACCTCTAATAAATATTTCCCTGAATATTTCCCTGAAACTTAATCCTCTGTGGAGATCCAGGCACTCAGGAAGAATACATCATGCTGCCCAAATTAGAAGAGCATCACAAAAAGACATTGTTTAGATGTCAAAGAATTTTTTAAAAATAGTACTTTGTCAGTGAAAATACATCTACAACATTTTAATCACTGCCACCATAAAGAATGTAAAAATCAAACTGGGTAGAGTTTCTGAGAGCTGGAAAACATTTCCAGCTCCTCTGGCATGCAGGCACATGAAACAACTGCCTTGTGAGGGCACACCTCAGCATTTTCACGTCTTGAAAGTTGACAAAATAACATTTTCTGTTATATGGGAACTGGTTTCGTGGGTGAGGAAAAAAAAAATATTGAAAACTTCCATTACACTGCCCTCAAATCAAATGCTGGCTTGTATGTAGTACACTTCTGAGCACGTGCAACATAGGAATCAGGCAATTAGCTGAAAGTAGATGCCCTTTCCATCAAAAAAAAAGCTGAGTTCCAGTATCCAGATAGCTAAAATGAGAAACTTTAGCTGGAAGAGATCTTCCAGGTGAACCTGGCTAGAAGTTATCTAATTTCTAGTCACAAGTGAGTGATGTTTAGGAATGGCTTTAAACAGAGTGCACTGTGTCACTTCTGCAGCAGCCCTTTTGTCAGGTGCTGTATTTTGACAGAGGATTCCCATTACAGTCACTGCCCTGATTAATGTCAGGGTACAGTTCAAGAGCTTCAGATCCATCAGCAATAACTGGAAAACCCTGACTGTGTCTAATCTACATGTCCTGTCTATTAAGCAGAAGCTAAAAAATGAAAACAGCATTTAACCTTTAAGTAGAAACACAAAACGTCACCTTTAAACACCAAAGCTTGAGGACAAGGGCAGCTATTTTCTAAATTTTTGTTTGGTTGTTCAGGGTTTTTTTGTGAAGTAGCTCTTTCAGATGCACCAAAATATTGTGTGCACACACCTCCATGTTATTTTGTGTTCCACTGGCCATGGAAGTTGCTTCTAAAGGAATTTAACATACTTTGGTTTTCAGGGGTGCTGCATGCATGCAAATTGGTGTTCTGGCTCAGGGACATAAAACAGCCTGCAGCAAAGAAACGTCCAGACCAGTCCCTCAGAAATCCCCTGAGAAAGTGGGTACTCACAATATTTTTACTATTGTTCCTGGTTTTCTCCTCTGTTATGGCCTATTCTCCTCAAACTTTGAGTAGTTTCAGTACAAGATCCAAAAAGTATCCATATCTCTCTCAGGTTTTCATTGCTTTTTGTTGTTATTTGAGTCTTCAGCTTTCAGAATTCACATTCAGAATTTCCAAGCAATCCTCCTCTATTCTTTTCTCTGGTGTTACTGTTCTTTTATGGTCTCTTCCCCAGCTCAGGACTTACTTAAAGCAGGGAACAGCACGAGCCCACAGAGAATGGAATTTTCTGCTTTTATGGGCTGTTGGTCTTCAACGAAAAATTTCTAATATGATCTGTTAAAGTTTCTGCTGAAGAACTTCGGAGTCTGCCAGAACCTGACCTACCTCCATGTTTGAAAAGCTTTTGCAGCACACATTCCTTGTTCAGTCTTTGCAATAAAATATTCTGGTCCCTTTATGGCTTTTTTTCTTTTTTTAAAATTCTGTTTGCACAGTCATTAGTGGCCCTTCCTAGACACTTGATCCATTTTCCATATGACCCATTTGCTCATCTGTTTCTCCAACTGCAGAACCAGGGGTCAGGAATATAATATGCTTGAACAGGAAGTCTCTAACTTTTCAGTCCCAAACATTAGCAAAGTTACACCCAGGATTTTTAATTCGATGCAGCCTTACCAAAACACAAAAGTGAAATAATTTAAGGCAGTCTTTGGAAAATATAAAAAAATTGGAAACAAATAGGGCAATGCGATGAGTTTTAATAAAACACTGGGTTTCTTCAGGCTGAGTTCTAAACTGAAACCACGGCTTTAATCAACCCTTAATTACATAACTTAATGCACGCCAGAAGACAAATTCAGCCAGCCAATTAAGAGAAAGTATAAGTAAACATGGATTCATTTCTATGAAGAAAAACATCACAGGGAGGCCATCACTCAATTCAATCGCCTCCCAGACCTCATGAAAATGAAAATATTTTGCCAGGGTTGTTTTGCTTTCTGGTAACATAAGCATCCTTTGAGTTTTGACATTGTTACCTCTGACTATCATGCTTAGGTCTTTTGGGATGGTAGAAACTTCATAAAAGGTCAGATAAACAACCCAGGAAGATCCTCTCCATGAAATGGAGGGCATAAACCTGTAGGATATCAACTCAACACAAAACATTGATGTGGTCTTGTAGAAGAGGTTTTGAATTACAGGATTTGTTAAATCCAAAGAACACCCTGAAAAGACTTTTCCTGTCACTGAGTAGATTAGCAAACTTCTTGGTGGATTTCATACGTTGATTTCAAGAGAGCAGAAGGACCAGAAAGAGTTAAATCCATTTTGCTTTATGACATCCTAAAAAGATAGATGTGAATTTTTAGAGAAGTGCAAGATATCCAAGGTGTTCTAAATACAAACTCAACAACCATTAAAACTCAGATTAAGTTCTCAGAAAGTCTTTCCAGAAGTTCTCAGTTCACCTTCATTAGAGACTGACATCAGTGTAAGCAGCTATTCCCAGGAGAACTCCAACACTTACAATATCACTGAAAACTGTCTTTGCTCTACAATGCTGAGTAAAGGGTTAAAAATTGTACATTCTGTTTTCCAGAGAGTGGGAGAAGGGGAGGGAGAGGGAGATCAGCACCCTGATGTGTGACTGAGGGAGCTGGGTTGCTCCCTGGAAGGAGGTTGATGTCTTCTCCCAGGTTACAAACAACAGAACGAGAGGAAATGTCCTCCTGTTGTGACAGGGGAAGTTTAGATTGCGTATTAAGGAAATTTTTTTTAAAAATTCATGAAAGGGTGGTCAAGCCCTAGAACAGGCTGCCCAGAGAAGTGATTGAGTCAAAACTTCTTTCTCTTTGGGGAATCTCTATGAAGATATAAGCAAAGAGAACTAACCTATGTCTGGAGATGATATCTCTTCCATCTCAGATCGTTTTTTGAAAGGTCTAGAATACCAGTTCATCCCACATAAATTGGTGAGAATTAGAGGAAAAAGTGCTGTGTAATTACCTGAAGGTTTCCCTGACCATCTCAGTTTGGTAGAGAAAGATCTATTTTTAATTTGCCCACCCCTGTTCTAAGGAAAACACCCATGTATTTTTTTTTCTGCAAGAATAGATCTGAAGAAATTGGGATTCAGTTAACACAGGGCATTTTACACTAATTCATCCACAGCAGACACTTGTTTAATTACCACAGAAAAAGTAAAACAGTGGCAAATTCGAGGTAGGAAACCACTTCACCATAGAGCAGAAAATTTTGTAGCAATGAATTTCCATCGTAGTTTGTTACACAGTTGGGTGTTTGGGGTGGAATCTGTCATTGTGCTATCTGGATTAGGATTATAGCATTTTTGGGGCTGGGTGAGATAGAGTTCAGGTTGCTCAGGGTTCGATCCAGTCGGGTCCTGAAAGGCTGGAGATTGCTCTGAGAAACTCCTCAGCTTTCTTGGAGTGACAAAGGGCAAAAAATTTCTCCTTATATCCAACCCAAACAGGTTTATTTCAATTTCTGTCGGTTGTATCTCATCCTTCCAGTGTGTACTACTATGAAAAGCCTGGTTTCAAACCACTGAAACTATATTTTACATATATCCCTAACTGCACAGGATTTAGATCAATTCCTCCTTTCTAAATAGGGATTAATATCACTCAAATAATGCATTCAATTAACCAAATAACGTAACATGCCAAAAAGCCATAGTCAGTGTTTTAAAAACCCCAATCATTTTACCCTTAGAACAATTTTTGGAACCAGCTGTTTGGCTGGTGAAGGACCAGTGATACGAGCACGCTTCCAGGGTATGAAGGCAGAAGGCATAAAGCATAAATCTGGGATATTTACAAAGATTATAGGTACATAGGCTGGAGAGAAGATGCTAGAAGACAGTATTACCCAATAGAAAATCAAGGTAAAGGCAGCAAAAATCCCTTTTAAGCCACAATATCACTTTCTGAGTCTGTTCCAGCACGAGACTGGCAGCTCTTTCTTTGCTTCCTCCATCTCTAGCTGACACTTGCTCAAACCCCTCAAACAATAGTCTCCTCTAGCTGGAAGAATTATTTGGTTTATTGCTCCCATTATCACACAGTCAGGCCATGAGATACCAGGCTGTTGATTTCTGCCAGGGCACTACACAGAACATACGAAAACACACAGAGACTTCAGATGTTCTCAAAGTCACAGAAGAGCCAGAAAGCTCTAGGCCGAGACCACCAAAAAATTGATGCTGCTGGTCAGGAGCAGCCAAAAAAAATAAATTCCTCCCTCTCCGCACAGCACCAATAATTTGGAGCATATGCAGGCTGTATTCCCTTGGGACTCTGGATGCATTCTGTTTTCAGAAACATCCCTGAAGCTGCCACAGGGAAAATAGCTGGAGAGAGGCATGTGCTGCAAAGATGAACCAGAAATCACCACAAAACTGGAGAAGAAGAGTCTGGGGCAGTCCATACAACTCTGTCTGGTAACAATCTGCACTCACTTTCAGTAATAAGAAAAATTAAAGCTGTGCAAGACAGAATTTATTCTGCAAACCATGAGCTCATGTTAATGGCTAAACCTGACCACACAGCCACCAGCAAGACAGCTGTGGAAACTCCTGAGACATATGATCTTGTTTAGCTGCAAATGAAGAGCATCAATGCAGGAATTCCTAGGTGAAGTTTCATCACTAAATTACATCAGGAAACCAAATTAGGCCCCACAAAAACACAGCTATGTTCAGCTATTACTGATCAATAGCATTAATCCTGTAGCAGTGACTGTAGCACTTGTTTTTGCTGAGAGATGTAGCACAGCCTGAGACCAATAATCCTGTGATACAGTACACGAGCTTTCCAATAAAACATAGGGTAAACCTGTCTGGGATTGAAGAAAATATATTATCATTTAGGAAACTAAGTGCCCTAAAATAATTGTGTGGTACAAGCCCAGGCTCACCAGTGAGTATTCAGCAGTGATTCTCTCTCTGATCAAATTACAGAGCTTTTCAATAATGATTTTACGACTTCCATTACATTAAATGCCACGCTGCCTTTATCAACAAGAAAAACGGAACCTGCAGTGCCAAGTGCAAAATTTATCAGCCACCACCCCTGAGTGAGGAGTGCACTGCTGGTGCTGATGCTTTTCCAAACACAGAAATAAATTAAGGTTACTGGGTTATAAGTAGATCATGAAAAGGTTGACTCGAGGCATTATTCACCATCCCCTGCCTCCTGTCCCCGGGGGTGCAATGTGGCACAGGGATGCTTCTGCAGAGTGTCCTCCCCGGGTTAATCCCGTGAGGCTGAGAATGATTACTGAACATGACATCCTGCCACACATAGCAGCCTTTCTGAGCAGCCTGGGACAAATCTTTGGGCGCATCTTTGATGACAGACATGGCCTGAGAAGGAACAGACACCCCAACCCCCAGCACTGCTTGCAGGCAATACATCAGATTAAACCACCACCCATAAATTCATCAAAAGCCTGGAGCTAAGTAAAGGCTTGTACACCGAGTTCCAGATCAAACCTACTTTAAAATAAGATATAAATATGCCTGAATCTTTTAACCAAATTGCTGCATCCACTTAAGCATGTGTAGAACAGGAGCAACAGTAATGATCTGCTTGTAAGATAAGGAACGGCTGCAGAATATTTTAAAAACCCTTTGATGTTGCTCTACTACAAGATGATATCATTCCTATTGTCAGCCTGGTACACTCGAGGCTCTCTAAAAATTATGTACAGCTCTGACAAATGAAGGAAGCAGACTGAAATCAGCCAAAGGACAAAAACTGAGATGTGAAAGCACTTGCAAGCAAAGAGCTGAATAAACTTGATTTTTGGCTGAAAAGATTGCTTGAGCCTAGAAGTGAGAATTGTCAGCATGGCCCCTACTGGCAAAATTATCTTGGGACTTCATCTCAGAGCACATTGACAAATTTCCTCAAGATGGCAGGGAGGAATTCAAGTAGTTGATTTTGGAAGCATAACTTCTAGCAGTGAACTTTTCAAGCAGAATTTGATGGTGTGAATAGGGCATCCAAAATTGTGACAGCTTTAACGATGATGGACACATTCTTGGCTAGAATCCCAAAAAAGTCCTTAAGGAGGTAGGGACTACAGTTTTGGCATCTTACATTTAAGGGATATAAACTTCATGTAAAGATAATTTAAATTTTATGCTGTCCTGAAATAGTCCCAAGTAGACCAATGTAAATAATTTATTTTTCCAGTGATGAGCTAACCAGAACAGCAACAAGTTCACTCAAAATTAAATATTTTGCTTCATCTGAAACAATGGTTTTTTGATGCTTAAGCCTTCAATTTCAGCCCATTTTGAAAAGCAAACAACAGTTTAAACAAAACAAAAAAAAATTGCAAACATTTGTTTGCAAGGATAACTGTTCTTTTTTAAAAAGTACTTCTTGAATTAGGTAGCAAATAAAAGATTTTGTCTATTTTTTCCTCTCAGCAATTGAACGACATGGTAGAAAATAAACACACAAGGTCCTTGGGAGTGTCTGTGACTGCATCAAAGCTGGAACGTGGTGTGTTCACCTATAACTTACCACATTAACCAGCACTGGGTGGTTAAAACTTCACCCTATGTGTTCTTTCCTTCTTATTATTCCAGCAGCAGGAATTTTAATGGACAGAGGAACATCTGCCAGCTTGAGATCCTAACATCTGATTTTTCATTAAGTCAGACTAACAGCAGGGAGGCTTTGGCCAATATTTGCCAAAACAGGATTTTTCATCTCAAACAAACACCCACCCACCAGATTTCTGGTGAGACTGGGGGGAGAGGCACTTGGAGAAGCTTCTTCCTTCAGCTTTTCTCTTTTTCCCCATTTCATTTTACTTTCTTTTTTTCCTCCCTCCTTTCTCTAACGCCCTGTTCCAGAAAAGCAGGAGCTAGAAAGACTCATTTTCTACATTATTTGATTCCTATTTCAACTCAGTAGAACTCAGCCCCATTCCATCATTTGGACATGGTGGTTTTATATATAATTAAGAGGAGTTCCTAACTCCTGTGCCTGGGGGTGACACAGGGACAGGGGCCAGGAAGGCACAGGGTCACTTCTGTCTGCCCTGAAAAGTTGCTTTGGATTGGGCACACAACTACGCTTTTCCAGCATAACAAAAAGGACTAAACACGAATTAATCTCACCCTTTTCTGTGGGACAGAAAAATTTTCTTTCTTCTTCTCTCCCAAAGCTTAAATCCCTCTGATGAAGTACAGCCAAGGCAGCTGTGTCCTCCCTGCCAGGTTGCAGAGGTGGCTGGATACCTGGGACATGATGGGATGCCCATTTGGCCAAAAAGAAGAACAATCAGATTTTAAATATAATCCCGAAAATAAACGGTAGCAGCATCTCTCCACATCTGTTTGGCTTTTCCAAATCCTGATATATGATACCTTGAATCTCAGGGGTATTTAATTCCAAAAGGAGTTGACATAAAATTACTTTTATTGTCATTTGCTTTACTGTTTATCAAGCTAAAGAGACTTCCTACAGGTACTGCTAGGAATTTATTTGTCTCTTAAAAATGTCACAGAGGTGGTGCACGCACCTGGTTTCGAGAGAGAATGTGCGATACTTTATTCTTACACTGTTCCTTCTATCTTAGGGCTTAAAAATGCTTTAACTTATTACATCTTTGACAAGCAGTATTACCTCAGTTCTGGATGTAAATTGGAGAATAAAGCACTGAAATTACCTGGGCAGAGGCCTGAAAAGTAATTCAAGAGAAGAGTTTGGAGTCATGGTTTCCAGGTGTCCGGTGACAATCCTTCTCTTACAAACCCAATTTCTGTTTCTTACTCGGAAGAACAGATAGCAGTAGCATGTTTTTGTGGAGAAACAGAAGCCAGTAAGTTTTATATATTCTGCTTAAACACTCCCAACACCAATTCACTGTAGCACCATAATTATTGCTTATTAAGGCATACGGGTAGGTAGAATCAGAGAATATCCTGAGTTGGAAGGCACCTGCAAGAATCACCGAGTCCAACTCCTGACTCTGCACGAGACAACCCAAAAATCCCATCAGAGGTGCCTGAGAGCATTATCCAAAGACTTCTTGAGCTCTGTCAGGTTGGTGCTGTGCCCATTCCCTCTGAAGCCTGTTCAGGACCTGACCCCCCTCTGGGGGAAAAACCTTTTCCTGATACCCAACCTAAACCTCCCCTGACACATTGAATTCTTTAAAGTGAAGAGAAAGGACACAGATATCTTTTCATTACAGTTTGGCACACTTTCCTCTGCCACGGCCTACAGTTAAAAATTGTTTCCTTGCAGCTGCAACAAAAGGAGCTGGCACTCGATGATAAACGTTCAGAATTTCAGCCTCTCCAGAGTTTTAAGAGACAGATATTGACCTCTCCAGAGATAATTGAAACTTGTCTTCCCGTTTTAAAAAGAGTCATATCCCTTTGTAGCCTTCAAATGCATCAGAAGAAGCAACCGAATTTCTTGGAGGCAGAACATGAACCATCATCAAAAAATTTGAAGGCTGATGCTAAATCACTAAGTGCCAAGTGCCTTTCTTACTTTGGTTAAATAAACCCATCCCACAGTGAAAACAAGTGCATGGACCATCCATTTCAGTACTCCTTAGAGAGTGGATGCTAGGGAAATTAAGGGTGTATCTTTTTGCCTGCCAGCTGGAGACAAAAAGTGAAGGAAGCATCTACTAATGAGGTAGAAATGAGTTCAAATGAATTGAACATGATCTGATTCCAGAGTAGGTATTGTCCTCAAAAAACACCATTGAAAAACATCTTTTTTTCATCTTCTCACTCTTGAGAATTGAGAACAGCAATAAAAATACACACAGGGCCCTGAGCATCAGCTACCCACAGGCTGATGTAACTTCATAGAGATTTGGCACCTGCATTCAAAATCTAACACAGAGAGCTGCATTTGTAAAACCTGGAGATCACTAGGGCAGAAATAAATGGCAGTTTTGGAAGGTAATTAACTACTAGAAGTAAGGCTTTGCAACAAAAACCTGCAAAATAGCATTGATCAGTTTTGTGACACCAAGATATTCAAGAAATTTTTCTGTCGGCATTTAATCAAATATCAGAGTGAACTGATACCCTACTGAATAATATCAGTTAAATGGAGTTTAGGTGCATATCCTAAAATGTGTCCTTTTTTTCATATATGCATCAACGTTGCATTGAGCTTTACCCAAAACTATTTCAAGGCTCTTTTCCTCAGCTCTTGTTCCAAGGATGGCACAGGAGATTGTGTCACTCCCAAATAGTTTAGTTTGCTAAAATGGTAAGGACATGAACTAATAGCAAACAACCAATGAAAGAAAACCAAAACAAAGCAAGCAAATGGGAGAAAAACCAAAACAAACAAACAACCCCACGCAGAACTAAACCGGAACACCAACCCCCCTTACATTAAAAAAAAAAAACTCCAACCATGCACAAAAAAAAGTCCTACTTCTAAACATAAGGAACAAAAACAAAAACCCAGCTCCCAAAACAACTACCCCCATAAGGTAAGAAAGAAAATCCCAGATATTTTCAGCCCTACAGAAGCTCAGACCCACAGCATCACTCTATGCAAAGGAAATAACTCTAACAAATACACTTTCCTGTGGATAAAAAAATGCATTTTGCATTGACCTGCCTACCAACCGTAGGTAAATCCTTAGTTTTATAATTTAACTCCCATTTTCATGTTACAACAGGCAGGTAGCAAACAGATTCTTGAAGGGAGAGATCTGGAGCTGGCTGCTGGCAGTCCCTCATTTATCAGTCAAAGGTTTAAAGAGCTGTGCCAGTTTTGCCCTTCACAGTGCACAGAAGAAACCTTTTCTCACACTACACATGTGGATATATTTATTAAACACACACGTAATGCTTATATATTAACCTTTAATCCAAACTTTTTGTTTCCATGGAAACAGCAGCAAGCAACTCTGTGTCAAAGTCCTGATAGTTTCTTCATGAGCATCTGCTGGAAACACAGATTTAAAAGGACTGACAATGGCAGTGCAAATACTTCTCTTAACTTCAGGTTCTGATGTCCTTTTTTCCCAAGAAACATTCAGAAGTCCAAATGAATTTCTGGATTAACCTAAAATCCATCCAAGTGCATTTTTTGAGGAATGAAAATATGGAGACAAAAGGTTAGTCAAGACCTGCTTACCCAAAAATATTTTGTGCAGATCTACAATGCAGAACAGCAATGCCTGATAAGAATCTAAAACTCCCGTTTCCAAGCATGAACTGGTGCATTTGGATGCATTTTGAACACCTGTGGGATTGCTGATAGGATCAGAACTGGGAGCTACACAGGCCTCACCCAAAAGTGTCACACAGAAATCCTTTGATAAATACTGAAATATCAGAAGGACCTTCAATACAACTGCTCTTCTCAGTAGGGACCAATAAACGCACCTCAATACTTTGCCAAATTTCTGGTCCAAATCAACAATTAGTAGAGGAGAAACGAAGATATTTTCTAAAAATTAAGCCTAAAAAATGGAGTGAAACATATCCACGTTGAATGTTTTATGCTTCACACACTACTCATGCCAACATTGGTACCAGAAACAGTCTCAGGAGTCAGCAAGAGTTTTGTGGGGAAAGCAACAGGAATATTTTGCATTTATAAATCTCTCCCAAAGTCCACGCATGCCTTATTAATATTTCCATATTTATATACTCTGTAACCTAATATGCAGAATTTTAGTTTGCTGTAGCTTCAAAAGCATCATCCAAAGGCAACGTGTTTGGAGGAAAGAGCCCACCTAACATGTTCCCTGAACCTATTAGCACATAGAATATCATGTTTTAAACAGGAAAAGGGATGTTAAAAAACTATTGATGTCATATCCAAGTAATTAATACAGATAAAAAATGCGAACAGACCTGGGAAAATATTTGAAAATATTACCTTATCACCTTACAGACTGTTTGTGCTACACACCAGCCTTTAAAATAATAATAACGTTACTGAGAAGCAGCCTTTAACCCAAAGCTCTGCGTGTGTGAACTGCAGACTTTGAGCACTTGCACTCTTTTTGTGGATATGAAAGGGTGATATGTGGGCTTTGATCTTTTAATAACTCTGCTTAAGAGGGTTTAACTGTATGAATTAATCGTCAGGGCTTCTGAAAAGCATTAATTAATTCCACTCTGGAAATTATTATTATTATATAACCACATTACATAAGCCAGAGCATCCAAACTTTGCATTCATCTGGTGACTCCTGTGGAAATCTCGAGAGCTGCTCTGCATGACAAGGAGCAGAAAGCCCTGCACAATATGGTTGGACACTTAACAAGTGGAACGTTCAAATCGCATTACTGCAAACGTAACAATTTAGGGGACGCCCTCAAAAATTCAGTGGGAATAATTAAAGGAAACTGAAATATTACTCTTTTTTTTTCATTTTCTTTGAACTAAGTGAGTTAGCACGATATCCTTTGTATTTTTCAGACAGTATTAATTTTCAGGACTCTGAAGGGGGGAAGGCCTGCAGGGCAAACTTGAAAAAGATTAGTCTAATTCAAGTCCTGTGTACAGAAGAGAGAGTTTTATCTGTCAGTTTGAAAGAGAACTTTAAAGAGGTTGTGATATGGAGCGGAATTATCACCACTATTAATTGCACAGGCATATTAAAAAGACCCTGGAAAGTGACCTCCTCTAATACAGAGAATGCACGGAGAAAAATATGTCTTAATCTTCTTTTCTGCACTGAGATAAATGTCAAGTGTATCTATCACCTCAATTAACCATAGGAAAAAAGCTGTCAAAATCTAATTCTTTTTTTGACAAGGCGTTTATTCTGAAACCAGCAGAGGGAGAAACAGGCACTTGTATTAGAAAGAGATGAGTGTCAAAGGGTTCTGAAACACATGGTGAGTTTTCCATGTGCGAAATGCTGATTAGAACCATGGTAAATCAGTGCTAGTGTGTTCTGGGTTTGTTGCCCGAGCTACAGGAAAACTGAGGGCTTTGTGGCATGGTTTACTTCAGCGCTGAGGTTACATTAACAAAAGAATGTTTTCCAGCTACAGCACCATGCAAAATGCAAAAGATCTGGTGAAATGAAAGAACCTGAACTTCAGGAACGTTTAAGGCTATTTTACAGAATATTGTAAAACATATTTGTTGCGATAGTTTATTTGCTGTTTGATTTATTTTCCTTTAAATAGAAATGGAATCTTTTTGTGCCTTTCCCTGTTACATCCGTGTGATCTTCTCAGGGAGTTAGGATGGATTCACCTTTCATTAGCTTGAGTCACCTACGGAAGTTTTCTTCTGCTACCCTTGATTTTTGCAGGAGACCAATAAAAGGAATTGCAGAAAAACGATATTTACATGTTTTTCATAACTGAGCTTTGAAAGCAAAATGACCAACCCACTAATAAAACTTTCATATTAACAGCAGCATGAAAGAATTCTGCCCCGTAATTGGTACAACCACACATTGCTTCAGCAAGAAACCATGCAGAAGAGGAAAGCTGCTTATTTAAAGCAGTGCATTTAGAAAGAAAGAGCAATTTGGGATCCTGAGATTGCCTTAAAACCATCCAGATTTCCTAATTTTCAGAATTTGATGTGTGCCTGTATATGTGTGTGCGTTCAGGTGTATGAGACTCCTGCCTAAAACAAGAGAGTTTGAATTGTTTTTAGAGTTACAGAGAAGCTTCTTGTGCAAAGTATTAATTTTAAGGAAAGAGAGGAATGATTGTACAAATTGAGATGGAAATGCAGTAAAGGTCTGAGATTTTCAGCCTCCAGTGCCAAATCATTTCATATTTATCAGGAGGAGATGAGTCTCAGGGCAGTGTATGATGTTCTTTGCCACCACCCTTTTTTCCAGGAACAAACGATGCCCAGAAAAGCTGGATCTGCAACACTGGCAGTGTACGTGACCCACGGCGTTTGTCAGAAGACAGAGGTGCATTCAAGGATTAAATCAATTGCATCTCACAAAAAGGACAGGCTTCCCCAGGGAAAGCTCTGGGATTGCTTGTCAGCTGTAGCACGACTGAAAAACAACAGATCAGTCCTCTGCTTGTTTATGTTGTCGCATGCTTCTGAATTCAGTGGCACTTTGTCATCTCGTGTCACAACTGGCTCCCTCTTCCCATAAGAGTCATGCAAATAACAGATCCTAAAAGGGTAATAATACAAACAGGAGTCCTCAAACAGGTGCCTACTCCACTATTTTTTTTTCTCCTCCTGCTTTAAATATTACTCTGAAATAAAACTTGGCCAAGTCAGAATTGTGCCAAGTATGTTCCTCTACAAGAATCCCGTTAATATGAGCAGTGGATAAGCCATGCAGTTGTGGCAGCCACAATGACAGCACATGTATGTCTGCTAATATAAAATTATTCAAAACAAAAACAGAAGTAACATCAATATTTCTGAAAACAGATTATGGAACAAACTATTGCAACAAACTATTTCTAGAAAGTACAATAATGCAAGCAACCCTTGTGCAAATATTAATTGTAAAATAGAGGATTTTAGGCAATAAACAGACTTTGAGAACTGAGAAATTCTCTCTTTGCTTGATCTTTTTTAAACCCAGCCAAAGGGATTTGGATAGAAAAGTCTTGGTGTTCTGGATAATTATATGAATGAATTATAAGACAGTCAGGCATGCATAAAAATGTGTTTACTGTTGTGTAAGCATTCAATTCAACATCCTCTCCTATTTTCTAAGATGCAAACACTCTGGAGCACTCAGTTAAAACCAGTAACAGCAGAGATTCACTTTCCCATTTCCCACACATTGCGTCAGCTGTGCCAAGAATAAAACAAAATAAAAACCAACCCAAGAACTTGCAAGTCTTGAGTTCCAAGAAATAAAAGAGCTATGTAATGAAGCTTTAATAACACATTCTAAATTAGATTTAAACACACAGCAAAGGTCCAGAGCACCCACTGAGCCTCAGCAGCAAAGTGAGATAATTCAAATTTATCAATCCTGCTTTGGATTGCAGACTAACCTTCCTCTCAATGTATCACTTGTGAGGTCAGAATGTGCTCTGTGTTCACCTGGCTCAGCTAATGCACCACAGTTTCTGGCTCACAGCATTTTTGTGCCTATCAGGACAGGGGGCTCATCCCTGAAGGACAACAGAAGCTGCAGAATTCATGTTGGTGTTTTTAAAAGTAAAACCATTGAGGTGTTTTGTAGGGATGGACAGGACACAGCTGCCAGAGATGCAGCAGAGATTTCTGCCATGAGAGAAGGAGAAGAATGAAAAATACAGAAATCCATTCCCACCAGGACTGTTGGCATAAGCCAAAGTCCTCCACACTCAACAGGCCTCGTGTGACTTTGCAATGCAAAAAATCATTACAAAAACCATTACCTGATGGTACAGAAGCAAGGGTGGTCTACACAGGAGGTTCCTCTGCAGATCTGAGAAGGCAGCTTGCATCTGGTCAATACATTCTAGATCAGGAAGAACGTGAGCCACAGCTGCTCTTTGGTTGTGGCAGTGGAGCTGAGAATTCATCAAAACCAGCTCTAGATCCCAGCCAGCCAGAAGACAACATGACTTTGAGCCAGCTAGGGTCCCAATCCTCTCTGATTCCTGCTGCTGTGTTTCCCTTTGCCCCTTTTTGCCTCTCTTTTCCTGGATCTACACTTCCACTTGAGAGGATTCTTGGGAAATAAGTTTCCATTATCAAATCAGGGCACATGCTCAGCTCCCCTCATTGTTCACCATGTCACAGTTCCGTGTGACAGCTCTGCTGGTGCTGGCACTCATTTTAAGGCAGCATGAGGGACACTGGGCAGTGCAGTCACTGCTCGTGTGTCCCTGTCTGAGCCACAGCCCTTACCTGGCAGGCCACCAAGCAGCTTGCCTTGAGCTCGAGTTTCTCACCCACTTGATCACCCAATTTTGCTGAAGTTAATACTCACTCCTGACACAGGCTTTACCCAGCTATCCAGCGCCTGAGCAGGAACAGAGCAAAACCTCTGTATTCTCTCTGTCTTGAGGCACCTGAGGCACTGACAGGATTTAATTCACATGGAATAGTGGCATCATTATAGAGGACTGACTCATTTCAAACTCTTTTGAACAGAATTTCATAAAGCTCACTTGTATGTAAACCCTGAAGATTTCCTCTTGTTAAAAAAAATAGTTTACTCTTAAAGAGAATTATGTAAGATTTGTGGTGGTTGGACCACTCCATCCTGGGAAAGAGATAAGGTCTCAGATTTTAAGAACAGTATTCATATAACTTAATGAGTTCAGGGAGCTGGAACAGATATGAAGGCACTCTGAGGGGATTCTTTGGGAAAGAGATTATTAAGAAGCAGTGTATTTGCTTTAATCACGACTGTAAACGCCTGCTTAAAACACTTGCTTACTTCATACATTTTAAAATTAGGAGAACAAGGTACCTTAACTGCAAGGGCCATTTCTGCAACCTGCCATCAAAATGCTCTAAAGACTCCTCATTGTGGAGGAGCTTGAACATGATGAACAATTCTGCCACCAGCATACTTCTGTCACAGCCCATGGTTAGTATAACACAGAAATAAAAAGATTTAACTGGACCTTTTGAATCAAATACCTCTATTTAGCTTCTAGGTTAAACTACTAAATATTAAGCAATTGTTTTCTTTCACTGAAGATAAAACAAAAATTCTATCTGAAATGTGCAGTGTTTGCCTTCTCCACTTACGTTTTTGTCTCCTGAATTGGAAGATTTAAGGGGGTGACAGAGATGCAATCAGGATTAGCAACCCAATAAAATCCTACAGTGAACAGGAAAGCATGAAGATTTGTATAAATATTTGCAGAAAAGAGCAGATGCACAATCAAACAATCCAGAGGATGTGTGTACATTTGTTTTTAAAAGAAAGCATTTCTGTCCCAACCTCAAAAAATAACGAGACAAAGAGAATGCTTTCATCAGCTGGACAGCTCCAAAGTCCTTCAGCAGTCTGAGTTTGTTGCCAAAATAAAAATTATTCGGGAAAATATCTTTATGGAAAGAAGCTTCAAAGCATATTCTTGTCAGTGTATACTTGAAGGTCAGTTTGTCTAGAGAGACAATAGAGCCTGCACTGATAAATACTTATATAACACTGCCATAAAAGCAGCTATATTGAACCCAAAAAGCAGAAAAATCAGGTGAAATTGTGCTGGCATCATTTCAAACGTCCACACTGACACCAGCTCTGTGCCCTGAGAGCCTGGGCCCCTGTCTCAAGCAGATATCCCCAATTCCTGTGTCTGCCCCACTCCTGTTTGCCTCTGGTACGGTTTTGCAGAGCCGTGCCAGTTCCTACTGAGTGTGAGAAGATTCACAGAGTGTGAAATCTTGCAAACTAAATGAGCCATAGGAGCAGTTTGCACAAATCCCACATGATCAGCGTGGTAACCCAGTCACCTAGTATGTTATTTCCATTATTAGCAATAGCAATTATTCAGGCAAAGAAATGACAGAATGAGCCCCTGGCTCTGAATGTTTGCGCAGCGCCGGGTCTGAAGAAAGCATTATTATGTTTTTCCACGCACAAAGGACAACTGTATGCTAATGTCCCCCCTTTCCTGCACTAAGCTGCAGGGAGAGAGGCCTGTCAGGCTCCTGGGCAGCTCACACTGATGCAAGCAGGCGCTCTCAAGCAGGCAGGCTGTTGCCCTGGAATTTTGTCAGCCTTCTGGTTTTAACCTTGGAGTCAGATTCTTTTCACACGGATTCAGGTAAAGAGTAGCCAGTGTTTACTTAACGGTATTTTCTGTTTTTCATTCCTTTTGTGATATGACAACTTTGATGAGCACCTGTCTTCTCCAGTGAGATGGAGAAGGAAGCGACATGCTCTCCAATCCCTTGTGGAGTTGGGACGTGTATAAAAATAAGATAATGTCAATAAATCGATGTCATTTCCTCCTTTCTGCTGAACCTGGCAGGTGTAAGAGCCTCATTATTGTGTCTCCCCGGACACAGCAGGCTGCAGAAAATGAGTGGAGGCATCTTGAGTGCCCCAGACATCTGACGGCAGCTGGAAGAGAGCAACTTGTCAGTCAGGGGAAGCCTCCAGGCTGGGGCACAGTGCTGAGGAAAGGGGTTCAGTGGGAGCTTTCTGCCCCTCTTTACTGCCCGAGGAGGGTCCAGCCTTGCTGTCCAGCATGGGCAATCTTGGAACAGTGCCCCTATTTTGCCCTAAAAAGGCACCAGAGCAACCAGAAAACCCAAACTGAAACTTTCTCTGCCCCTGACCCCAGAGAATTTGGGCATTGCCATCTGAAGGTTTGCTGTGCTATAAAGGGAAGCAGTACAATATTTCTCTCTAAGTGATGACCACGCTGAAAACCTCACAGCAGACACTCATTGAAACACACAGCATAATAAAAGATTTTACCTAGAGGAAGACAAAAGAACGGAAGAACAGTTAATAAAAGTGTCCTATTTCTGAAGAAACTAACAAGTGAGAAATTGCATTTTCACAACTGAAGTGACCTGCTCCTTGACAAACATGTTGAAACAGGTTTTAGTTCTACTTCATTTATAGCTGCCTTCAGACAGAGTATTGTGTGCAGATAACAAGCACAAGTTGCTTGGGAGGTTTTGCTTTTGTAAGGGGTTAGGGGTTTTCTGGTATTAGGGATTTTGAGGGCTCATCTCCCTTGTTTTGTTGGGCTTCTTCTAAGAGCTGTAGTTTGGGTTTGTGTTCTTTTTTTTTTCTTCAATTAAACATTACGTCCAGTTAAAAAATTTCCAATAAATTTAGGAGAGGAAGAAAAGAAAACCACCTTGCAATCTAACATTGAAACATTTGTCAGCCCAAATATAGGCATTCATTTGGCTAAGTAAAGATGTCCTGTTTGCAATCAAAATCAGAGATGACAATGACAAGAGAAGTGGAAGGTGTAGCACAGGGAACTTTTGACAATCCATCACCATCTGCTCAAATTTCACCACAAAAAAGAAAAAAATCTGTGCAACTGAACCTTGAGGAGGCAGTATGAGAAGACTTTCAAATTCTTTAGAAAAAAGATAAAAAACACTGATTAAAATTCACTGTGAGTCCCAGTATACTCATTTTCAACCCACCAGTTTGAGTAAGTTTTGCAGAAAACCCTTTAACCTGTTACAGATCAAGTGTGAGAAAAACTGTGGGTTTATCTCTGAAGCTGAGAATTCAAGTAGTTCCACACCAGGTGAGTGCAATAACACTATTTATGATGAGATTTACCAAGATAGTTTCAGGATTAACTTCTCTTAGGGTGGCATCTAAATATTAAAAGAAAGTAAGCAGTACTGAAACAATGATTATTTTGGGTTCATCTCCTGCCTGTAACATCCCTTTGGCACTAATGCATCCCTTCCATATTTAATTATGGATACCCTATTGCAGGCACACCACAGATGAAGGACTGGGGAGGAGCCCTTGTGAATCACGCCACGTACAACAAAGTTCCTTTTTCTTCCCCTCTTAATGCCTACCTTTAGTGCTTGCTCAATTAGGTTTCCCTGTCAATACCCTAGGAAAATATGATGCTCAGACTGAAGGTGATCTCAGTGATGACATCAATACTTTTAATGTAATGAATATGAGCAATGAACTGCTCTAAAATGAAAGTCAGTTTTCTTTCTGCCTTTTAAATCAAACTTTCTCCTTTCTTTTTGTATGCATAAGGTTTGGGGACCACTCCTCACTCCTTTCTTTTCTGATTCATGCAAGGCTCAGCTGGGACAGGGGCAGGATTTGGGTTACAGGGCTGGCACACAGGACCTGACCCAGGAAGGACCAAGCATACACAGAGATCTGAGGGGAAATCCCACAGCTTCATTCAGTCTGGGGAGATCTCTCCCTTCTCCCAGCTCTGGCTGCATCCAAAGACCTGCATTTACTTCTGGGAAGGGACTGGAGCACACAGGCTGGGAACAAGAATCATGCTGCAAACCCTACCAGCCCAAAACAGCCTCAAAACCACAGCTGTGTCAGAAATCCCTTTGCTGCATCATTCCAATTTATAGGATCTTGAGCACTGCCTCATTACGTGTCCTAAATAGAGCTCTAATATTGAGATGTCTTGACTCATCTTTCATATCTGGACATGACCATGCATTGCTTTAACCAGCCTTGCAAACTACACCAATGTAAATAGAGAGGATCAGAAAGATCAAAGAAAGATCAGAAAGAGTTTCTTGGTGGTTGAAAAGACAAATAACATGTTTCTAAACATTTTTGGAAAAGGCTAAAGCTTTCCTATGTTTCAAAAACAGTAATTCTACAGACATTATTCAAGAGATATAAAAATTATCCTTCAACACAAGATTTTTAATCAAGACTGCAAGATTTAACTTTCTCCCTAAAAGAGGTGTTGTGCTGCAGTCGTCCTTCACTGGGCTTGGTAAAAAAAGTTATTAAATCCAACTGCATTTTAGGTCAAGATGAAGCAAAACAGCTGAAAGTGATCCTTTCCTGCTTTCATATCTATGTCTCCAAAATCTAGAAGCTTTTATTTGGTTCACTTGGAATCAAACGATCAGGAAGCAATTAGCCTTCTTAAAATGGAAAAACGCTATATCGTGCTCACTTATTTTTAATACCTCTTATCACATACAACAGGGAATAGGGAGGATAAAGGGAGAAAAAGATCACTGCTCACAAAGAAAAGCATTCATGAGGCAGATAACACAACACACCTCAGAGAAACCCACTGCTATTGCCACCTCATATTGCTGAGCTTGGAATTTATACACACCATTAGAAGGGGGTTTTTTTGGAAATTGCTGTCCTACTAGTCTCCTTACAGCCTTGAGGTCTCTCAGAGCACAAAGGGCTGTAACTGGATTACTCGACATCTTATTTTATACTGACGTGCCTTTGCAAGGCAGGAGCCCTTCATCCTCGGCATTACAGAAACACAAAATAAAGGAGACACACAGAGATACTCAGAGATGGGACAACTAACACTGGCCTCTGGTGGCCTGTGCAGAAACTGGCCAGGCTCTGGAAATGGTGATTTCTGAGACAGGACCATGCTGTCCTTTGAGAAGAGCCTACCCAGAGTGCCTGGGGCTGAGGTGTTAATGAACCACCTACCACTTAGGACTGAACAGCCCAAGGAACCCTGAGCTGGGGTTGGTTTTCCCAGGCCAGCCGAGTCACAGGTGCAGTTTAACCTCTCAAACCCTCCCAGGCTCTCTCCCCACCCTGGTTTGCTGCAGGAACAGCCTGCTCCCCCAGCACTAAGGTATCAGGTGTACTTTTGCTCGCAGAGTTGAGATGCCTCACTCTGAATCAGGCAGTTCTGCTACAAAACCTTATAGGGTTGGGCTTTGGGGTGAAATCTGCCATTTTCCTCTGCAATCTGAAATGCAGGGATGCCCAGCAGTGTGCAGCCAGAGGGGTGTGCCAGCACTCCTGAGTGTCGCTGACCCCAGCAGCTGGAGCCCTTTTCCAGGTCCAGGTTTGAGCTGCCTCCCTGCCAGCTCACAAGGATGCCCCTCCCTCCCCCGGGGCTGGAAACAGTATTGCCACCCCTTGTAGCATCAGTACAGCCCCAAAGAACAAAAGCAAACCCTTACCCAGCTTTAACACCTAATTTTAGGTAGAAAGAGATTTTTTTTCCCCGCCAGAAATTAACTTACAGCAGACTGGGAAAACTCTCCTGGAACTCATCCCAGTGCTCTGGAGAAAGTGCTGGGAACGCTCCCTGTTATCTGACACTTCTAAATGGAAATGTCTTTGTCCTGTGCGTGGCTTTCAACTCCTCTTTGCAACTCCCAGATAAGCAGGCTTGCCCCGTTACATTCACTGGGTCCAACTGGTGCACTTGCAGATCCCTGACACTTCTGTTTTATCGGGGGAACAAGAAGTCCCCATAAGCTGCCTCCTGCTAACCAGAGAGGAAGAAATTTGCCAAGGACCTTGTTAAGCCATGCCACAGGTAATTCGCACTGCCCAGAGCTTTGCAGGAGGGTGGATTTACTGCATCTTTTGTGCACAGCAATGGCCAATATCCTTGCTCAGCTTCCCAACAGCTGGGGAAGAATTAGTCTCACAATTTACTACTTATTTCAGCCGTGCATCCCTTTGAAACAAGAGGCAGGTTCCTCTTCTGCAGGGGTGCAGGTGAGAACACAGGTGAGAAGATCAGGTGAGAACACAGACAGCAAGGGGCTGGCTGGGACAGAGCTCCAGACCACCTGAGTGGTTCTCCTGGTGCATCTCCAGGACCAGCCACTTCTCCCTCATGCCCCAGATCCCCTCGTTGCTGCAGGCACCGCTCAGCACCAGCACAGCCACCTGGCAGCTCACAGGAGACGAGCTGGGAGGGCCAGAGCCTCCTGGCAAGGCCAGATCCAGCACATGGGCTTCCCAGGCACAGCTTGGATCAGGGGTATTCATCCTTCTGCTGCACTGACAAAACCCAACAGGCAGTCACACAACATCCTCATTGTTCATCCGGGAGAAAAACAACCTCCGAGTGGCCACAAAAGGAAAAATATGTATGGGCACTCATGGCCCAACATGTGCTTTGTCTGGTCAGCGATACTGCCAAGAAAGATGTGGCACTTGGCCAAGAAGCCTCGGCACAGCAACAAAACACGCTGAGAGCTCAATTATGAGGTGGCAAAAACGGTCACGGGCGTCAGTGACGGCGCGAGGGAGCGCGGCAGTGCGCGGTACGAGCTGCAGAGCCGCTCAGGAACGGCCCTGTCCGTCTGTCAGGGGCTCGCAGACGTGGCGGGGTGACAGGCAGAGCTGGTCAGCGTGACAGACCAGGCTTTCAGCACTTCATCAGAGCTGCTCGCAAAGCGCTGCCCAACAACTGTCAAGCGGCACAGCGCCGTAGGAGTTATAAAGACGTTTTCAAAGGACAATAATGAAGGAGCTCTGTGAATTGCTAGGAAGAGCTGCACTCAAGCATGAGGGGCTTGGCAGGGAATGAAGCATGGAGGTGAAAATATAAAAAGCAGATGATGAAAATAAATCCTTTCCTTCTACCGAGGAGATCTCATCCTGAATTTTCAAGGAGATACCAAGTAGTTGACGTGAGGGGCTCCGAGAACAGAGGAACCTGGATATGGGGCACGCAGTAACCACAGAACTATTGGGCTATGGGACTTTAGGTCACTGGGAGTGCCCATATGGTCCTCCCAGTGGAAACCATTGGAATTTAGTGCTTCTGTTATCACTTAATATTAAAGGAATGAACTCTGGATTGATGGGAGAAGTCCAGCCTGCATGGGTGCCTCATATTTGTGGGCTACTAAAATTGCCTTTACAAAAAGACCCAGAGGCTTTGTTGTCCCACGTTTCAAAAGCTTCCTCAAACCGCATTTGGAGATATTCCCAGCCTTCCCCAGTCCCCTTTCCTCACATTCCCAGTGAGGGAGCCCTGCTCTTTGCCTGAGCTGTACCATGGGCAAGTCTGTGCCTTGCTGATCCTGACTCGCCGGATCCACTGCATTTTTTGGGATGGTCTGGAAGGAACAGACCCACTGCCCAAAGCAGCTTAGTGCCACAGCAGCCCTGCCATGACCTCGCTGGTGTCCTGCAGGTCTGTGCCCAGTGGCAGCACTGCCCCTGCCTGCACCACGGCCACGTTCACCTGCCCCTGCTGCTCCCTGAAATGCTTTCACCTGCGTGTCACCTCTGATAACACAGCAAAATCAGCAGATTTTTCATCCCATGGATGGGCAGCATGCATTGGATGAGGAACAAAATCACGCTGTGCTGCCCCAGGAATACTCACAGTACAACCAAATAAAAAAGAAAATTAAAAATCAAGCTACAAACTACTATTTTCTGTATTGTCTAGAAAGCCAAATGCAGTGGCTGCAGCCACAAATCCCTTCCTTGCACTCGCTGTAAGGAATGGGCTGGTACAGCTGACACTTCATTAGTCATCCATTAAATACTTTCTACTGTTACAGCCCAAGGTGAGCCAGAGCCAGTTATCTGGAGTTTAGCAGATTAAAAGCCCTCTCAGTTCCTGTAACCATTCCATCCTGCAGTAGTTTAATTTCTCTAGGCCATCATCAACACACAAACCATTTCTGTAATCATATTTGTTTCTTCTACCTTCTATATGCATGCTTTCATTTAAGTCTTGCTTTCATTCTCTCTGACCATATCTTTTTCAGACTAATTTTTTTTTCTTTTTGCTACATCTCCTGAAGGAAAAAAAAAAGTTATGGAGGTGTAACCAGCATAAAATTGCAACCCATAAATTTTCTATAGAAATGCACTTTATAATGTGTGTAATAAAAAAATAGCCCCATCATGTCAAGCTGCTTTAGAGCCGTAAATGGATCAAAGTATTAAAACACTTTCATGAACTTGAATATGTAAGGCTAGCCAAAATATCCAGTGAAAGAAAGCTTTTTCTGATAAATATTAGTTTGATAGAAGTCTTACAGCAGTTTCAGTTGGGATTATAGGCTGGGGGTTTTTTTTTCCTACAAGTCTTGTCAAGAAGTGCCTGCTTAACTGGCTCTTCTGATTGAGGTTTAATCCTCTTGAAATTCATGTACTGCTTCTGAAGGTAATTCAGCACCTGAAACTGCTCCACTTCTTCTCAAGGGAAAACAGGAGTCAGTCAGTCTATGACATCTTCCACCAAAAAAAAAAAAAAAAAAAGGTTATATTTACTTGCAGCAAAAAGGCTGCAAAGTAAACATCTGTGTGTTCATGCGTGTGTACGCACACCATGGATATAAACATACGTGTATGGATACAGAATATAAAAATAAAAGTGTCTCATGAATAACTTGAAAGTCAAAGCTAAATGTCCCCCAGGAGTCTTGGTAGTTGGGGTTTAAGATAGTCTGCTCTCAGATGCTGAGTACCTCACGTAGTCCTAAAGGGTCTGTGATTCCTGCTTACCAAAAACTGAGCTTTCAGACATTTTGAATGAAAAAATAACTGTTTATGTGAGCAAAAACTGCTCCAGAGCTGCCACTCCCTGTATGGACATGCAGAGAGGAGTTAACATGCAGGAACACTGAGATCTGAAGCCAGGAATGCACTCCCTTGCCAGCCCATCACGATAGTTTTAACTACACAAAAAACCTGGAGATTTTGAACATTTAGAAGCATCACCTCAGCCATGGGATGAGTGCCCTCACAGACAAGAAACCCAGAGCTGCTCAAGTTCCTGCATGAGGACTGCAGTGACAGACTGACATGGTGATGTCCCTTGGCTCCTTCCACCCAGGTTTCAGCCCATCCCAGAAGCAGCCTCCAACCCCTCTGTCTCTGGGAGGGGAGCCACAGCCAGTAAACATGAGATCAGCTTGGACCTAAATTGACAAAATAAAGATGGGGAAGAGAGCAGAGTGCACAAATCCACCTTACAGAAAGGAAATTAAATGAGAGTAAGGAGCACTTAAGGGACCTGTCCCATCAGCAGAACTTGTCTATGAATGAATTAAATCACACACTCAATCCTGTAAGCCACAAGCCATTCGCTTATTGAGACAGCTAGAATTCCTCTTCAGGAGAGTGATGGATTTTCTGAACAGAAGCATATCTCAGACATTTCTATGGATATAGGTTATTCCTGAATACCAGAGCCATGTGATTATATTCCTCCTAATGAGAACTTAACTGTTTAGAAAAGCAAAATAAGTTCTCTGAGAAGGTATGATGTTATTCAATTCAAACCAGATGCAACAAAAGGATGTTTTAGGCATCTGAAGCTCCCCTTGTGATGGGCACTGCTAAGGCTTCACCTTTTCTTTTTCATAAACATTTGTGGGGTCTTTATCAAGCTGGACAAAGTTGCTAATCTCTAAATTTACTGGATTCTGTGCATTTGAACTGATCAGCAAATGTTTACTGCGTTTTTTGGGGAGGACAGAATGACAATGAATTGAAACAAATTTGTTGCTATATAAGCAGAAATTATTTATGGAAAAGAACATTGTTATTATTTTCTATCTCATACAAACCTTAGTTACATTCACTTTTTTCAGTTTTATCACTTAACTCCAAAATTAATAGAGAATTCTATAACGTGGTTTTCATGTGAACTAGATTGGGGAAATAAACTTTACAGCAGCATTTAAAAGATAATCCAATTTTAAGCATTAACTCACCCAATCTATCATACAAATTTTAGATTAATTGATACCAATTTACGTATTAGTACTTAATTCTGGCTTGATGGCCTCCAGGGATGTTTCAGAATCTTGCCAGGCTTCATTGATCATATCCTGATACCTTGTATCAGTGAATATAATCAGAATGAGCATATAAACTTACAATAGCAAAGCTGCTGCGTGGCAGGCAAGCAGAAATTGTTATAGACAGTTTGCACCAATTAAAGAAGTTCAGCCAGTTAACTAAATACCTGAGGCAATCTTTCAGCCTTCAAAGTTGGAGAAAAGGTCTATTTCAGCACCAAAGAGTAATTATATCCAGCCTGTGACTGGCAGTTGAGTTTACAGAAAGGTTAAGAAAGCCCTATAGGTCAGCACAGCCAAATAACACCGAGGTGGCTGCGCTGAGATAGCGTAGGAGAAAACAGTAATAGAGGAGCAGAAATGTCAACACTTAATCAGAGTCCTCATCATTTTTACCGGGCTGGAAGAAAACATTTGGTGCCCAGCTCTCTAACAGCCCTTGCAGAGCGGTACCAACTGCGTTTGGAAGTGATCTGGATGTTCCATTTTCCTGGGCAGTCTGCTCTTCCCAGCCCTCCGACTCTGTAGCAGTTACAGAATGGGCTTGTAGAACACACAGCACAAATTACTGGGTGTGGAAAACTCATGCAGCAAAGAGTTATTTCCCTGAACCCTCTCAGTTTCTTCAGGCTTTAATAACAGCCAAAAGCATTTCATGAAAGTTCTTAAGATAATGGTGGAGAGCTTAAGAAAAATATGGCTTGAGGCCATATGAACACTATTTATTACTTGAGAACAAACCAATTGGCTTAGACCTTGTCATATCATCATCCCCTGGTTTTACACTAAAGGAAAAGGCCATGCATCCACATGCTACCACAAGATTTCAGAAAGCAGAGCTGACCCATTGAGAAGCTGATAAAATCACAATTCCAGGCCCAGGATATCGTTGCCATCCCATCCAAAAGAAAGCAGTGGCCGAAGGAGAAAGGAAGTCACAATAACTTAGAGAGCACGTGTTGCCCTAACACTGCTCAAGAGGTGAATCACGGCACAAAATATCCCCTTTTCCCTCTCACTACTTGTATGTTCACAAAAGGGAACAATTCCTGCTAGATAACCCTGCTGTCCCACATGGGGCAAAAGGGAAGAAGGGTGGAGTGACTGAAAGCACAGTTTATGGCCCAAAGAAACTGAAAAAACAGCTTCTTTTGGCTAAAACAGCAGCAGTCAATTTGAAAAATCTTCCACATGCTCTCTGCACCAAGATGGCCACAGAACGACAACTTCTTGCTGAGCTCATGGGATACCTTCAGCCTCAAAAAAAAAAAGACCCAAAAAACCAAAAAGGAAAGGAAAATATTACCATATAGTTCTGAGAATTAAAGGACCTCTGTAGCACTGTCTGGAATAGGGAGCTCTACTGATTTACTGCTCTTAAAGCAGGCAGGGGAGAAGGCACCCTCATGCTAGATGAAGACATTAAGTGAGGAAATTACTGTTACAGGAGTGAATTAATTCTCATTGATCTCATTTCCTGACAGACATACCAGCAGTGAAGAGTTTACTAACTGTGGGTTCCTCATTTGTCAGGTATCCCCTCCTCGTGTTTTTACTGCAGGAGGAGAAAAATAGAACTAAAGAATGGAGGAAATACTTAACATTTCTTTCAAATCACCAATTAGTGCTCCTCTGAGGTAAAAGCTGTCTCAAGCTGTTCAGCCTTTAAAAAAGATTTGCTGAATACAAGTACAAGGATGGCATCATAATACAGAGAGGCTGCTGGATTAAATTCCTTTGACAAAATATTGCATTTCTTTCTCTTTCATTTGCTGGCCCTTTTAATATGCTTTGAGGGTAGCCCAATGAGTTTTACTTGAATATTTAGCTGCAAAAAGACAGTAATAGCAAATATTAAGACTTCGAGATCTTTATCACTTCTTACCTAAGGAAAATCTTTTATCACCATTTTGCTCAAATGACAGAAATAATGCTTTCTTGGCTATACATCTAGACCCAAAAAATTGGAGTTTGGGCAGAAATCAGCAGATTTATTTAACAGATATAAAATTCACGTGTCATATCTTGACCAAAAATAGGGTTGATATTCAAAGCAAACTTCTTAAATGTTATTTCTAACACTCCAGCTAGAGTCTACATCATCATTTGACCTGTGAGTAGAAATATTTGAAGCAAAGATTCAGCTCTCCTAACCAACAGCCTTCAAATATAGCAGAAACTCACTGTGCATAAAAACATTCCTTCACTTTTAGGTTCTATATCCATTGCTCCTGACAGATGACATCAGAACAGATTTTTTTTTTTTTTTTTTTTNAATAAAATACAAAATAAAATACAAAATAAAATACAAAATAAAATACAAAATAAAATACAAAATAAAATACAAAATAATCAGATGAGTAGTTTATTTATTTATTACATTTCTAGCTATTCTTTTTTAAAAGGAAAGAGTCAAAATCTAACTAGAACACCCTCAGTATTAAGATACTAAAGGTTAATAAAAAGACACCATAGATTCTATTTTATATCACCATTTTTGAACAGCCTCCTCCTTCTAGAGGAGGCACAAGGCTTGATCTTGGTTGATAGCTTGGGTCTTGCTGAGCTTTCATTTTTCCAGCCCTCTATAAATTTTTGGTGTGAAATTTTAATTGACTTAATTTCACCGAGTCATAGAATCGTTTAGGATTGAAAAGACTTCTGAGACCATCGAGTGCAGCCATGAACCTCACACTGCCAAGGCCACCACTAAAGCACTGCCCTGAGCACCACATCCACAGTTCCTTTAAATCCCTCCAGCATAGGGGCTCAGCCACTGCCCTGGGCAGCCCATCCCAGGGTTTGACAAGTTGTTCAATGGAGATGTTTTTTCTAATAACCAACCTAAACATCCCCTGGAGCAACCTTGAGGCCATTTCCACTTGTCCTGTTTGTTAATTTGGAGAACAGACCAACATACACCTCACTACAATTTGTTTCCAGGTAGCCATAGGATTCTTCTAAGTCTGTTTTACCATGCAGAACATAGAAGTAGCAACCTGCTTTGACATTGTGAGATATATTAAATACATCCGTCTAATTTTTTCTTTAAATGAGACCTATGAAATGCACCTATGAAACCCATTTATCCACGTGGATGCAATATGGAGGTAAGAATAATTTAGCGTCATCGTGGCGACATGAAAACTTTAAAAACAGCTTGCACCGTGTGTGAGGAACTGATGGGAAAATCTACATTAGCTGAAATGGGAACTCTTGTACTTTCTGCATTTCCTCTCTGCGAGGCTGAACATTTCTGGTAGGCAAATGGGTAATTTCCCTCAGCCTCAGTCATTCCAACACCCTGCCACTAGCAGTGTTGCCTGTCATAACGTCCCATTTAGTAGTACATTCAGACAGAATTTGGCCACTACAAGTCCATTTCTAATTGTAATAATGGTCAAAATAAAGGTGCAAATCTTGAGCAGCTGTGTCATCCACTGTCTTCTGCTCAGAGAAGATGCAAGGACAAGAAAGTCCCTCTCTATATTGGCAGTTCTGCTGCTGCCAGTGAAACCTGGATTGCTGGGAAACTTCAGAGAAGAAAGGAGAGAGTGTTCCAGTGAGGAAAAATTAATGCCTCGCATAAATAATACCTGAGCTTTGTAAAATTTGAGAAATACTATGCCTAAAGAATTGAGGTTATTTAGAAAACAGAGCAGTGTGTTGCCAGAGCAAAAGGACTTTTGAGGCTCTGGTTACTGCCACAGTTTAAATCTGCATGCTCACAGGTCAGCTGAAGGGAGCTCTTCACCACAAATACAAATATAACAGATTCAGCACTGAAAAGAATTCAAATACATGACCACCACAGCAGCTCCCTATCTATGAAGAATAAACCATTCTTTTCTAATTTACTCCTATGATACAACAATTAAAAGTTCATCTCTCTTCCCCATAGCACACAGTTCTGACAAAAATTTATTCATGCTATTTTGAATATGAGTGTGCAAGACATTTTAAATACTGTTAGATCACTTTCTACTCCCAATATTAGATGAACTTATGATAATTATGGTGCTTCCTAGCTGTGACATTTAAAACAAATCAGGACCTCTCTGTTAACCAGCAGGTCCAAGTCAGCCAACCACAGAACGAGAGTGAATCTTGAAGCACAGCTCTCCTCTCATTAACTCCTAATCAGTGCAAGTATCAATTTGTGGTACATGGTGGGAGAAACAGAGCCCTTCTTTTCAGTACACCCTTATACCAAGAAATCCAGATATTATGGAATGGTATTTGGGAAAATTAAGTTTTGCAAAGCTCTATCCCTTGATAAGAAAGAAATTGTGTGTCATAGACTCCGTAACACCAATTGTCTCCACATATCAAATCGTATCTGAGATACAAACATCATGAAGCTGGTGGCAACTGCAAGAGGAAAGCTCAAAACCAATGGCCTTTTCTACAGGGAAAAGAAAAGTGTGTTTGGGGAGCTGAAGAAGTTGATTATTTACTTTTAATTTAAGTAAGGTGGGTAAAGAGCTATGTCACTGCTTTTCTTTGTGTTTACTTCAGGTACCAAGGCGATGCTTGAAGGGACTTATACAAAATATGTGGGGTTTGTTCATTAGTGGGCTTATATTTGCAATTCAGTCATTGACATTCCGTGTAAATTTGAAAAAGAGATCACACTTTTCCATGGCCAAGCATTTTATATGTGGGAACTTGCTGAAATTCCACACATTTTCTTCTATGTTATTCTAAAACTGAAAGTTTTCCCTCACAATTCTGAAAGCTACTTGCTGTGTGGAAAAATAATTAATGGGAACCCAAATCTCAAGGAGTGTGGAAAGATGTTAAGAGTTCAGCACTGGAAAATCTTCCCAAGGCTGCTCCATATTTTCACCTCTCCAACAGCAACAAACAAAGAATTCTTGACTGGTCAGAGGGAAATCAGGAGGGTTGGATTGTCACCTACTCACACACCACATTGCACAGCAACAAAACAAATTAGGGTTGGTAAACAATGACTCCTGTGAGCACAGCAATTGACCCAAAAAATGGCTTCATTCAGCATTAACTGGGACTCCATCCCTGCACCAGAAAATACACATATACGTGAAGAATGTCTTCTTTCAGTTTCCTAAGAACCCTTTGCAACAAATTGGCTAAAATGGCCACATCTATCTTTACTATGAGGTACATGAGATTATTTTACTGCTTTAACTCACCTTAAAACACGGAAAGCAGAAAAAAAAGTTAAAATAATAGGTGTGCCATGTGGCAGAATAACTTGGATGTTAACTGCAGACCACTGAGAAGAGAATGAGTAATTATACTTAACTCATTGGTGATAACTCTGGTGCTCCAGCTCTCCACTGCCCTCCATCAAGAGCAATTCTGTTCAAGTTAGTCAGATGGACTGAGTTTAAATTGGTGTGAGATCAATATCCAGTTCAAGAACTAATGAAACCTAGTGGAGAGTTTTTGTAGGGTCTTTTATTTCCAAGGAGAAACGCCAAAGGGGAAGAGGGAGTGGTTTATTGCCAGCATTTAAAACTTGGCTCAAATTCAGTCCTTCAGTTTCCTCCATGAAACATCAATAGGAGAATTGATGTCTCAAAGTACCACCAGTTTGTCAGTGCTGTTTTGGGGGTCTTGCTGAAATTTTGTTATTTTTTGATGGGGGGGAATGGTTGTGCTCTTATTTTTAACACAAACTCCAGAATTTTACAACTCTTTGGAATGAAAAAAAAAATTAAGATGTTGCCTAGTCTGAGGATTTAAATACAGTTATTGATAAAGCTTTCATTTTTTAGCATTGTCTTTAGAATTTATTTCATTTCTCATTAGCCTGCTCTGATTTTGTTAGTAATAAATTCAATTAATATCTCCAGCCTGAGTCTGTTTTGCCTGTGATGGTGTTTGGTGAATGACCTCTCTCTCTTCTTAACCCATTAAACCTTTGTTATATTCTCTTTCCCTGGTCCAGTTGCAGAAGGGAGTGACAGAATGTATTGTTTTCTCTTTTTTTAGGGGGGTGTCTTTCTTTTTTGGTTTTTGTTTGGGTTTTTTTTAAGTGGATAGCTTGCCACAACAGACACCTGAATTTTAAACCCCTACATAAATGAGTAAATGAGCATACATTTACTCCTCAAAATCCTGACACCTGCTAACAGATTTTCAGGATGATATTTTCAGAGAATACTTTTGCATGTTAAAGCCAGGCCTTGAAGAAGCTGAAATTTTAAAAAAGTTAGGAAGTTTTTGTTTGCTTTTTAAATAAAATTAATTTTGGGAAAATACATTTGCACTCATCACAGGGGTATCACACAAATTTCACCCTTTGCCTAGGAACATTAGGGGCTCCACTGTATGGAACTGTAATTTAGTGTACAAATTACAGTGATATTTAAAACACTAACATTTATGCTAAGTGTATGTATAATCTCATGCAGAATTATATACTGATATAGACAATAAAAAGCAAATTAAAATGTTTCAGTTTTGTCTTTTAAAACACTTGAAAATACAGATGAAATCACACTCTGCCTGAAATCGTCAAGCAACCATACAGAAAAATCCTTCCAAAGGTGCTCTGGGGTGATCACTTCATGATCACTGCACACCCTTCTGAAAAAGCTCACTTTTCACATCACAAGCCTGCCTTGAAAGGACACACACATCTAAAAGCTGAATTTGCTCTG
This sequence comes from Platysteira castanea, assembly GCA_013397175.1. Lineage (NCBI taxonomy): Eukaryota > Metazoa > Chordata > Aves > Passeriformes > Platysteira > Platysteira castanea. The sequence continues at coordinate 151,276 of VYXC01011447.1, forward strand.
GAAAACCAACAGCCAAACCACAAAAGAGTCTCCCTGACAAAAAAGCAAAACCAAAAACCCAACCTTATATTAATCTCAATGTGAAGAAGATAGAGATACACGTGTTAGCATGGAAATATTGTTTAAGAAGTCCTGAGGATATTTCCATGCTTACAACCATGCTCATTGAAGTGGTTTGACAAACCAGGCAGTGCTTCCAGCGTGGGAAGTCTGAAATGATGGTGCTTATATCGACAACTACTGGCATGTGCAGAAACTCCTCATGGCTGCTAGACAGAGTCCTGTTTTCCTTGCAGTGATGTCTCTGGAAAATCCAGAGATTAACAGAGTAAGCTGGCATTTATCCTCACAGAGCTGTTATTAAATCCTGGTTTGCATCTCTTGCCCTCGCACAGAGTGGAATCAACTTTCTTTTTTTTTACTTTCAAGGGAATTATCATCCCGTAGTTTGTGAAAGATAATAAATCTTGGACAGACATAGGGGCACACACATCTTTGCAGTGCACATACGTAGTTATTTCCGCATTCATATACATAATATCTAAAAAAAATTCAAAATGCTTATTCCTGGCTTCTCCATAAAGGAAAACATTGTACTCTCAACATCACAATTCCCCACATGGGAATTTTTTTACCAGGCTCATACTTCCAAGGCAATAGTGCTGCACTAAGGTATATTCTTCAAAACTAGGAGGCAACACTGGGAAAAGAAGGCAGAGAACAAGAGTGCTTGTCTATTGAACTATTCTCACATTCTTTTTGGAGTTCACATGTCATAAAAGCAATCATAACATTTTGACTGAAAGCTTCTCAACATACAGGTATGCAAAAATTGGTTATTTTAAAAAGAAGTGTTTTATTGCTCTGTTGTATAGGCATTTTAAACAGGGAGAGAAGTGAGGATTTAAACAGGGAGGAAATTTTTCCTCCTGCAATAGCAATAGGAGGTTTTACTTGTTGTTAATAAAAAACATTATCTTACCAGAGAGCTGAGTCTTCTCATTTTCATTTATATAGGAGATTGATTAACACTTAGCTAATTGGCACATGCAAATAAGGATTAGCTGAATTAGTTTTTCTTTACAACTCAATGACTGTAATTTAGATAAAAATCTGTTATTTTTTGAAGGTAATTATCTGCCTGTTTTCAAAAATAACAGAGTAAAATATATTACTAATTGTATTTTACACGTGTTTCAGAAAATACTTAATTAACTTTACTTAAAAAGTAAGCACAAAAAAAGCAAAGCTTCACTTCACAGTATTGGAACCAGGTCATCTAATGAGAGAATAAATACACATTACTTCTAGTGAAGTGATGTCAAATCAGTAGAGGATAACTTGAGATGCAGTCACATCTGAAACGACAAATATTTCCAGTAGAAAACATCTTCAGTATAACTAGAAATAGGTGAGAATGCGGATTGTCTTTTGAATCCCCACTCTAAATGAAAGATAATTTTTCCAGCATGGATTTATAAGGAAGAAAGGTCTCCAGAGCGTGTGGCCTCCTACTCACCTGCCCTTCCCCATTACTCACGGCAAGGCCTACTTCAGAGAGCAGCTTGGGAATGCCTGTGTGGCTGGATGGGACAGGGCAGCTGTTTTCAAGGCGTTTTTTGTGGTTTGAAGTTCTTTTTTGGGTGCTTTGGGCTGAGTGAGAACAGGTGGTCAGATGCGGGTGTTCGGCAGAGCAGCAGTACGAGAGCAGAGACCTCACAGCAGTAACTGTGTGTGGCTCAGCTCGTTTTATGGCTTAGGAAACAATGCAGCCTGACACAGAAATTGCTCCAAAAAAACCTTTCTCTTTGCTCTCTTCCTGCACTGTTACTGGAGGGGTTCATACGGATGTAAATAATTAGTTTTAATACTCATTATCTCACATAACCAAAGCAGCTACATCATGTACGTGACACTACAAAGATTCAAACTTCTATTATCATCTTCCAAGGTTTATACTATCATATATTTTAAATATTTTAGTAGAGCTTCTCATGAAACACCAAGCAATAGACCAAAGCCAACTCCACTCAAGAGCTTACAAGATAATATTTAGAATTCAGAACAAGCACTGTAAAGCTTCAGTGACCCATAGGGCAACAGCTGGAGCTGTGAGATGCAGCCTCTGGTACCGGATTTGAATGTTTCTGTGAGGTGTAGTTACTGTCTCTCCATTTTTTCCTACAGCAAATTCAGTGTACTGCAGCCTCAAAATTATTAAAGTGGTTGAGTTTATCCACCGGACAGTGAGTGGTCACCATAATGAAACAATTTTGGAACTTGACTCAGCCTATTTCCTTCACACCTAATTCAACCCTCCATTCCCTCCTCAAATCCTAATAAATAGGATATCCTCTAAAATTAATCTCCACAGATTGCCTCTCTGGCCAGGAGGATTCAGGTTCCAGAGATCTGCCCTGGGCACATTGGCTGTCACAAACACAGCTGCCAAAATTGCATTCTCCACTTATCAGTGCTCCCACACCCTGCACATCACCCAGCAGACCCTTCCCCACCCAAAGCAGGAACACCTTCATCTGCTCCTGAAGGCAGGGGCCATTCCTCATCCTCTCTGCTTCGAGGTGGGAGCTCCTCAGAAAACCAAGAGGGTGAAACCACTCTAGGGATGCTCTCTGGGTGTTTGCCCACTTTCTCTGCCTTGTATCATATCTGGCTAGCTTGGTTATTTTTCTCTTTAATAGACAAGGGAAAGAATTGGATTATCACGTCCCACTTCATGGGAAATAGCCCATCCAGAGCTAGCTGGGGAGTCTCTCTCTCTCTCCTTTCTTTCCCTCTGAAGGCCCAAGAAGGATGACAGCAGGTTGTCCCCTGTCTGGTTGATGTCTGAGGTGTATCAAGGAAGAATCAGCCTGGCTGTAGCCACACAGACCTTGCTGACCACTTTCTGCACAGTGCATGCAGAGTCTCTGTTGCACACACCCTGCATTTAGTGCACAAACTACTGGCATTCCATTAGATTACTCCAGGTATCTTCGCAACACCCTGCTAAAATCAGGTTTAAGCAAGTCAGCACCAAGATAACCAGCTTGAGGTTACTCTCACATCCGAGCACATCAATGACATCTTGCATTCTGACTGAAACCTAACTGTACTTCCTGAAACAGCTTCTGTATTTCCTCCAGAGCTCAGCGTAATCACGTCCCACAACGCTACTCCCACAGTTTAAAAACACTGTGAACATGTCACAAGATGAAGGTGTTATCTCCGAACAATAAAATATTAAAACCCGGGCACATGCTCTAGGGCAGAGAACTTCCCACTCAACCTCTGCACAGAATCAACAACTGCCCAAATTCAATTTAAACATTTCTAAGTTAACAGCGTACAGGGCAGATCAGAATCAAGCAAGCTCCACACCAAACAACTTGAAAATGTTGCCAGGAATGCAGGGGAAATATGCTCATTCCCCTTAAAGTCTAAAATAATTTAGAAGCTTTAACTAAAATGTCAGCGTGTGTCAAGAATTATTAACTTATATAATACTGCAGCATTTTGCTTGCCAGATAATATTGTAGCAACTTGGCATTCTAACTGCTCCACGCTTCTCTAAGTGTTCTTACATGACTACAATAACTCAGCGTGATCGACACAGCAGTAAATTTTCCCCTGTTTAATTTTCACTTTCCCTTTTATTCCACGACTGCTATGAGCACAGCTATATTTGGTTACAATACCAATACTACAATGGCTTAGATTAAGGATGCTTGTTTTCAAATACCCAAGCTAAACTGGTCTTTAAGGAGTTGAACACTTCAGCACCCATTTAATCAAATGGCTCATAATTCCACACCACTAACTTCTACATACATAATCTTATATAAACCTTTGCATCCCTGTATGCCTTGAAAAATAAACATTGGCTCAACCACCTTTTTGAGGGTCTGAGTCCACCAGGACCTCACTTTGACAAACACCTATTAGCACATCTCAGTTTTCAAAGGAACCAGCCCCAAGACCCTACAACATTTTTGGTGATTACTGCAAGAATATTAAGATAGATTAGCATCCCTTCCTTCAGTATAAATATAAGCCTGAGACATCTGGACCTTAAAACCTGGCAAAGAGTGGACAGAATTATATTTAGATTTAGGAAAGTTGTTCCATAACACTAAGAATTTGTGAACCAGCTTTGATCTAGACTAACAGTATATAATAAAGATTTTTCTTTTTATTTTCTTTTCCAAACACCACATAGAGGTGCCTGCAGTTTTCTACCAGACAGTAAGAATGCCATACTGAATTACCCCACCCATTTGCCAACACCCACTGCATTTTTAATTGCACTTCATATGTTCCTTTCAATGCCAGCTTTGAAATCTTTCCCTGTCTTGGAGATGAGATGAGTGGGAACTGGCAGAGCAGCAATGAGGACTAAAAGAAAGCTCTGTCCTAGAAGGCAGAGCTGGAGTACCATAAATATCTGTGGGTACAGACACCAAACTCCTGGTGGTTTACCAGGATGATCACTTGATACATCACGCTCTTCAAACTTACTCATAATTTATGTCTGTTTTTCTGGGATGCTGAATTCTGTGCCTGCATTTTCGCTCTCATTAACTACTGTAAATTAAACTAATAAATGGAGAGTTAAATAACTTGCTGGAAAACCCTTAGGACCACTAACCAGGTATCAGGGTTTGTAACCTTTCCTAAGCCACTGGGAATAGAACAGTAAAGAACATTTTTATTATCTCTTGGTTGTTAGATATTTATTCAGCTTTAAAACAGTGACACTCTAAAGGGTCATAGCAAGCCAAAAAAGCCCAACCAGAGCCAGCTGCATTCAACCCACATTTCAAAAAGATACAGACTTAAATTCAATTGATTTTTTAAAAATATTTTTAATCTTCCTTCCTAAATGTATCACATAATTGGATATTGAATATTTGGGGTTTTTTAATAGGAAATAGAGCAAATTGATATCCTGACACAGAAATCAATATATCGTTATATGAATTTTGCTTTCAAGCTACCAACAAGCAAGAGAAGACTGGAGATTAAGAAGGCAGAATTTCTTTGTGGCAGCGTTTCACTTACTGTTAGAGGCAAGGACAAGAAATCAGGGTTAGGAATTGCTGAAATGGGGGTAGGTAGGGCTGTGCAGGGTGCTCCAAACCCATGGAAGCATCCTATATCCAGCAGGATTTGATTTTACCAGGCAGTGCATGTGACTTGAGTTGGAACGAGGTGATCTCTAAGCTCCCTTCTAACCCAAGCCATTATACAATAAATAGCCATTAACCAGAAATGGCATGGGATGGTGAAAAAGCCTAATGAAAACAGGTCTTTTTTCACCCTGGTTTTTCCCCAGTTAAAAAATGCACATTTGAACAGTCCTGTCACTTTTCAACTCAAAACTAAAAGAAGGGTTTTGAGCCAATGTGCTACAAATATGACACCTGGATTTCTGCTGCATGCACCAGCCAGAATAGTTTGACTCGTCCTCCTCGGTGTGAGTGCAGGCAAACATGACTCACCCACACTGGTTAATCCCAGGGATTCAAATCCCATCCCATAAATATTCCCGACATCAGCTGGGGAGATTGATAATCTTTACCTGCACAACCAGCACATCTTCACCAATATGAGCTCCCATTTTAAGGATTTCACACAGTCACCCAGAATGAAAACACCAGCAGATGTGAACAACTTCAGGAAAAATCCACTCATCTAAAATGTGACATTTTTGGTCATGTACTGACCAGGTAAACAGATCACACTGTACTGGAATCTCTGCTTAACAACATGAGCAGGTTTTACAACCATGTTTTTTTCAAATTTGCTTGAGATGAAGGTATCTGTGCCAAATTTCAATTCAGAAAAAGCTTCCAAAGCTGAGATATCATCTAAGTAGGAACAATGAAAGAATAAAAACCCACGCCGCACACTGTTATAAAAATCTAAACTTGAATTCAAAACACACACACAAAAAAACCCAACTAAACCTAAAAGACTAGTCACACATTAAAAAACCACCTCACATGGCGGGGGGGAATAAAGACACAAGATGGTCACACAAAGATTTAATGTGTTCCACAAACAGACACCACACGAATCCAGAGCAGAGACTGAAAATGCTGGAATGCAGATTCCTCCCTGTGAGACTTGCATGTGAGTTCTGAATTTGAAAGCCAAGCTGAATCCTCTTTGCAGGAAATCCCGTGTTCAAATAATATCAGCCCCCTATGCCTTTTCATATTAACGTACAAGAAAAACTAAATTTTGTAGGACCAGAACCACTATAAGGTAAGCCTGAGAGGGAACCCACTCTGCCCCATACATAATTCTGGTTTGTCTCTTAAGTAAAAGTCACACAGAAATAAGGAAAATCCAAGTAGCTTGCTAGAACACAATCACAAGAAAGTGGAGGCATGAATGTAAAATAAACTTCTGCAAGAAAAAAGAAAATCACAGGGGTCAAAACTGACAAGTTTTATATTCATGATTATGAATATAATTATGAGAAGTCACAGCTACATCTCTTTGTGCAGAGATCAGTAAGAAGAGCAAAGTGTGACAATGCAACATCTCAGCAGACTGCTCTCTGTAGTTTTTGAATACGAAGGGAAGAAGAATTTGGATCTTGGCACACTTGGCAGGCAGCTCTGGATCCACGGTGCTGAGGGAGGAGATGCAGCTTGGAGACCTCCTGCCTTGATCTTTGTCATGTTTCTGCACAGCTCACCACACGGACGTGCTGCTGGTGTTCCTGCTGCTTTTACTCTGAATGTCAGCAAGACCCTTCCGCCCTCCTCTCCTCACTGCTGTTCCCTCACACCCAGAATGTTCCTTGCCCACTGGATGCAGATGTCTATGCGTTATCACACAAAGCAAAAAGCACATTCCCTTGAAAAAATCACCTAATACTGATTTTCGTATTCTGCACTTCCCCCTCCACACTGTTGGTCAAACACAAATGTTAATGAAGCATCAGGTAGACCCACCTGAAATTCTGTGCTCAATTGAAAATACAGTTTCTTTTCTTTTTAATTTCTCTTGGTTGTGTTGTTCCAGGGAAAAGTCTGAAAAATGCGATCTGGAACAGCGCTAGAAACCTACTCAAAGGATAAACAGAAGTGCAAGAGACCTCTGCAGCTCCTGGACTCCAAACCCAGAACTGCTGAACCAGACTTCTACACATTACATCTGGTTAGGATTTATTTCATTTTTAAATTTCATTCTGCTTCATTTTTTGAGCATTTTAATGTAAACATTCTCCTGAAAAGAGCAAAAACTGCAGCTAAGCCCAGGAGGATGCATGTGTGAGGCTGAGACAGCTGCAAAGCTGAGCAAACTCTGCTTGTGAGAGCTGCTGAGGAGATGCTCCTGCAGTTCACAGGAGCAGCAGTTTGCTGAACCTGCATCCTTACAAGCCATGACACATTTTCCTCTGCCTGTAGGTTTCCATGCAAGACAGATGTGTGTCTGTAAATAGTTAATAGATCATGTCCCTGCTATAAAGGCAGCTCAGCTGACAATAATAAACAAAAACGTGCAAACACAGCACATGAGAAAATGCCTGAAGATGGTCCAATTTACATTAAAGACAGAGGCTCTGACCCTGAGCATATTGCTTTCTTAAGGGTCTTTCTTATTCTTTTATTCTGTCAGGCATACCTATACATTTCACACAAAGTAAAAAAAAAAAAACTTCAAAAAATCTGACATTACCTTTTATTTCTTGGGAATGAAAGAGAAGGTGACTCTAAGGAGCTCAACAGACTTCAGCTGAAGTTGGATGCTTCAAAGTTGTTATGTTGAATGTAAAGACAACGACAACACTGCCACAAGGACAAATTTTACGTGCTCATTTAAATGGGGAATTTTGTTCTACTCATTGACATTATCTGTTTCTTTCACCCAAACAAGGGGTTTGATTGGCAAAGACATTCCAACTCAAACATCTAGTTCCAGACATATTTGGGGAGCTGGAGGGCAGGAAGTAGCTCAGTGGTTTTGCAAGACCTTTATTTAGATTTTAGCCAAATAACATGTTGGGATGGGGTTTTTTGGTCCAGTGTTGTCATTTCCCATCATCCCTGTCTCGACACCACACAGAGGGGAGGAGAGAATTGGTGTGTTCCCACGAAAGGCAGCTTGTGGCAGGCACTGAAACCAGCAATGTGGCAGATGTTGGATGCTCCCCCTTCCCCTCCCCGGGCAGGGATCTGCCCTCACAAAAAAAGAGCTGGAGCAGAGTGGAGTGAGCAGTGGCTCCTGGTGGCATCATTCCCAGGTGGGAGCTCCTTCTCCTGCCCCTCTGCTCCTTTCCCTTCCTCACAGCCCTTCACCCAGCCTGGATCCTGGGCAAGCTGCTGCTGGAGCCCTCTCCTCTCTCTCTCTCCCTAGGAAGATGCATTTCCCTCAAAGCTTTCCCTCACACTTCCTTTAAGTTTCTGACTATGGCTCCTCTCATGCCCCCTTTCCCACTCACAGGACACCCTGGAGCTGGAAGTGGAATGTGTCCTCACACAGCAAAACCAGTCTCTGTTCAATACCTCCCCCTGAAAAGAAGTCCAGGTAACTAATAATAAAATAAATGTGTTTTCAGGCTAAAAATGCGTCCCACCTCTCTGTGCACAGAAAATACACTTTGAGCTGTAGCACAAGCAAAGGTCGGATATATGGGATCTGAAGTTCTGTTTTCAGAGGAAGAAAGGAAGGGGTTTTTATCCCCCTAACTGTACAGCATAGTCCATGCTCATGGGAGGCAGCCCCGAGGAAATGCACGGTCCCAAAGAGGGATCCATTGAATCCTATGGGCATCAATCCTGTTTTGCTCCCATTTTATGTAAGCTGACTGCATAGGAACTCAGCTCTCTTATGCCAGGCATCCTTCATGCACTGTAATTTTAATTCCTGCATGGATTACCAGCTATAGTTTCCTCCAAAGTTATTTTTCCTTACAGAAAGATGAAGAATGTCATAAAAAGTTTCAACTCTCACTCCTTAAAATGGGTTAGCAGAAATTAATGTTATCTGGGTATGTTTTGTGATTAAGTCTCAAACATCTTTTCAGATAAAAGGAGTTTATCACTTCATACTTTAATAACAGCTGAGAGCAGCAGCCTAAAGCTAAAAAATTCGTCATCATGCCAACAAGAAAATGATCCAGAACCATCTTAGACAAATATCTTAATAATGAAAGCAAAACTTTTGCCCTCTCGCTTCAGAAACAGAGATACACTAAATTACTTAGATCCTCATTAAAGATTTACTCCAGAGGAAGGAGGGGAAGAAAAGAACCAAGGCAAAAAGTTGCAGTAATGTTTCAAAGAAACTTCCAGCAGCAGATTAAAGCCTGAGGAACATCAGCCTTCTCTCCCATTTATAACACAGGAGTGCTGGTTTTGAGCTCTGGCTTGGATTTCACAGCTGAAAAAAGACCACACACAATTTCAAGGACATTGTCAGGAGCTCACCTGAGCCTAAACAGTTCTGGTAGGGCCAAACACTCCATATCCTGACCTAAACCAGGAGCAAGTTTTAAATTTGCTGTAAATATGCACAACAAATTTAGACGTGTTAAGCATTTTAAAAGTTCTGAAAGGGGGGAAATATATAAATTAAAATAAAATATGGGGGGGAAAGTCTGAAATCTGCAGATGGTGGTTGTTTGAAGTGCAAGAACATCAGAAAACTGAGGTAGCACTACAAAGTCTGCTTGGCCAGGAGCCTGTCAGTGAAGAGGAAACAAAAATATTTCAGCTATTGCATTTCTCCTGGTAAACTAGTTCCCCTGAGCTGAAATGCTGCTCATCCCAGCTGCAGAATCGCTCCCCCAAAAACATCCCTTCAGCCCATTTTCAGCTTTGTTTAACCAACCAGCTTCACAGACTACATAGAAAGTGTTCCTAATGCCACTCATGTTCAAGTCCTTTTTTTACTTTAATCCCTGCTGCAGCCCTGTGTCATATTTTGCATAGGTCGAGAAGAGATCTATATGAAATATAGGCAGTTACATAAATTGTGGTCAAAGACTTCCTGACATGGAGATCTATGAGGCTGTGGGATATTCTCCCAAAGGAAGTGGAGGAGACTCGAACAAGTGAGACCCTGGAAACATGTCCTAGCAGGAGAATGGCAGACATTAACTCTGTAGTAACTTAAGGAATATTGCTTAGAGCAGCTACTCCCGGAATTTCAAGTTTGTCATGGTTACTCTCAATAGAAAGGCCAATTAAACACTGTAAAATCCAACAAAAGACCATATAAATCTATTTGCATGGTTTCCTCAATCTTTAATAGCTTTTTGCAGCACAGGAACCAGATGTATTTTTATTGAACTGGGACCTTAAATATGGTGTAATCCATATGGCCAAAATAACTAGGTAATAACGGTGCATTTACTGGGGGACCATAATAATTATAGGATATTTCCCTTTATGACGTATAAGCAAAAGTTAACCACAAATGTAATTTATAAACTATTATTTTCGTATATGAAATAAGCTACAGAGTAAGTGGCAGTGGGACTGCTCTAAAAAAGACATTTCAGGAAGAAAAGACGTTGAGTATGGCCGTAGCTGGATCCTGTTTATTACCCAACTGAATAATAAGGAAGAGACCCCACTCCAAGCACAGATCTCCTTCCCATCCAGAGGGAGGGAAAGAAATCCTCACCCCCCAAAATCCCTCGCCAAGGCTGGACCTACAGGAACCACTGCTGGAGATCTGCAGTCCAAGTGCTTCCAGGTTTCAGCTCAAGGACTGGGAACTCCTGACCACATCCAGGAGAGCCACACGCAGAGCTGCAGCCCTGGGCTGTTTGACAGAGTCCTGAAACCTTCCCCTCGCTCCCGCAGGGGAAGTCAGTGCAGGCTGGAGCCTTTCAGGCAGTTGGTGCTTGGCTTTCATTCCTTCACGTATTTAATAAAAAATATTCCCAGCCACACCTGCCTTGCTCCTCCCTGGACTCTGTTCTTTGCAGCTGCCCCAAATAGATGTTTCCAGGAAAAGGAAAAAAACCCCAACCCTGACTGCCATCCACTGCTCTCTATTATTTGTTGTGCCAAGCACTGGTTGGGTAAACACCAGCCACGACTTTCTTGTTTGTTCCAGCAAACGTGACCCTTCAAGAAAATCATTCTAATACAAAGTTTCTAATCCAAAAGTAAGAGGAAAATGTTTAAGCCTAATTGCGCCATTCTTTTATTTTTGTAGACATGAGCATAATATAAGAGTAATCTTTAGTAAAAAGTAACATTTTTACTCAAGTTTTACCCTACAGTAAGGGTACTAAGTGCTGAGACAGAGTTTCAACATTTCCAAATTTAACCTCTTGTCTCATGGGATAACCATACACTCAACATGGATTGTCTCATGTTTCCCAGGATCCAACCCAATTCATCAAGGTTTTCTGCCTCCTTTTCAGATTATTACTAACTGCTTTTAGGGTTGGGCTTGTTTTATTGTTTGGAGGCTTCTGATTTTTGCTTATTATGAAATTCAGCAGCAGGATATGTGCATTTCTAGCATCAGATTTGTTTCTTCAAGTTCCATTCAGAAAAGTACACCTGAAAAATCGTTCGACAGCTTCCAATGAATTCAGATTGAATAATAAAAACAACAATTTAAGTTTCTCATCTGCACGTGAAACAAGATCTTAGAAATATCTCAGGCTCTTTCTCCCAAGAGTTCAGGTGGCCAAATTAGCCAAACAACCAGAGTAAGACAAATCTCTAACTCCTTCTGAGGGTCTTACCTATGCAGAAATTGTATTAAGTTGTTTTTTGATGCTTCCAGACTTACTGATAGCCTAAAATGTTTTACTCTTTGCAGAGCGCAGCAGTCACAGGAAACAAAGATTTTTGCATTGTAGAGGGGAGAATAAGGGGAAACATTTTTATGATTTCACTTTAGTTTCATTAACTCAAATGGTTGACTGAAGGATTATGAAAATCCTTTGCAGTAACAACTTCTCAGATGATCAACTTCTAACAAGTCTCTTCCATGGAATTAGTGTTCTTTCTTTCTGAAAACCTAACTTTAAATCATATACAGCTGTCATAAAAGGGGATAAATTATGTTAACGCCTCGATTTAACCCCAGAAGAGAGGAGATGGCACAGAGACCAGCCCAAAAACCTCGTGGCAGAGCGTGTGGCCAAGCTGAGAGCCCAAGCAGAGTCCCACTGAGCTCCACCACAATTTTTAAGACACAGCTCCACACCCACCATGCAGGAGCTGTGCTGGCTCCCAACCTGTTGCCCTGGGTTTTGCTAAGCCTTCTGTTTTTAACCTTGGAGTCAGATTCTTTCTCACACAGTTTCATGTAAATAATAGCCAATGTTTACTTAACAGCATTTTCTGTTTTTCATTCCTTTTGTGATAAGAGAACTTTGATGAGCATCTTTCTTCTCCAGTGGGATTGAGAAGGAAGTGACATGCTCTCCAATCCCTTGTGGAGTTGGGAATTGTATAAGAATATAAAATATGTAAATAAAGGGGCTTTCCCCTCCTTTCTGCTAAACCTGGCAGGTGTGAAAGCGTCTTTATTGTGTATTCCCAGACACACCCAACCAGTCCATCAGCAGCATCTCCATCACCTCACCAGCTCCTCTGACCTCAGCCTGAGCAAGTGGCTGCAGGTGAAAGGCTCCGCACTCCATCCCCCCTCACACGGCACCCGCTCCTGCCAGCACCCAGACATTCGTTGTGCAGCATTCCAAACAAGGGCCTGCTTCTCTGTCACCATTCAAAATCAATCCTGCAACGAGCAACCTCATAAAGAACAGCTAATAATTAATTACACTCCAATGCTCTTCCAGCCAGCTCCCATACATCACGGGCCCTTGGATGCTTTTAATCAAAGTGCTTCATTATCATATAGCAATGTATCACTTCTATTTTCTTTTTTTTGAAATAAAGGATGACATTTTTATAGCAGTAACCTTAAACTTTCCAGCCACACATCTTACTAGCAAAGAAATGCCAAGAACAACTATAGATATTATAATAAACTTCTCTTCCCTTTAGTAAATGAGGTGGCATCCACACACTTTGGGGATGGAAACAATGGGTACCATATCAGCTGTGTATGGAAACAACTTTAAAATCATTTTCCTCCTGCCCACATCCAGCCAGATTCAGTCCCTGCTCTGTCAGCAGAGGGTGGTGCTGCTGAAGCCCCCGGTGCAATGGTACAAACCAAATGCTACTCCCCACATTCACCAGTCTCATTCAAACCTGGACAAAAATGGTCAATGTTTTCACATTCGTGCAAGGTGCTTTCCTGAGGGGGCACAGCACAGGGGAGAGCACAAGACAGGAAACACAACTTGCAAATTTGGGTTATGAGACAGCCATGAGGTAAGGATCCTTCCTGCTCACCTGTGCCATTTATTTCTCTTTGTCTGTCAAATAACCCAGACCCCTTCCCCTATATGTTCAATATGGTCCCAACTACTCTCTGAAATGCACAATAAATGCTGTTTGAATAAAGTCCCTCCTAAACCATTCCCTGCCTCCACAAATGTCTCTTATCAAAAAGTTGGCCTAAAAAAATGTATCCCTGAATCATTTAGGTTGGAACAGACCTCCAAGGTCCTTCCCTGGACACACTCCAGCCCTCAATGTCTTTCTTGCTGTGAGGAGCCCAGAACTGGACACAGCACTCGAGGTGTGGCCTCACCAGTGTCCAGTACAGGTGGCAATCACTGCCCTGGTTCTGCTGGCCACACTATTCCTGATCCAAGCCAGGATTCCATTGGCCTTCTTGGCCACCAGCACCACCAGTTCCTTTTCCTCTGGGCAAATTTCCACAAAAATCTTTGTGGTGAGGTTTTTCACATTTATTTCTCTCCTGCTGTTAATCTATGGGTAGTTAATACATATTTTTAAGGGAATTATACACATTACAGAAAGCTCATTTATTTTGAAACATAGTAGTAATCTGCTAACACTCTCACAGAAAATTAATCACCCACAAGCAAATTCCTCTAGCCTCTCTGTTCAGAAGTCAAGGCTAAACGGCACACAAAATTCATATTCCAAGACCACATGGCCAGTTTCATGTTCATCACACGCTTCCAAATCTGTTTGGGCTCCTAATGACAAAAATTTCTCACAGGAAAAATTACGTGGAATACAGCTTTATAGATCCCAAACACTGAGCAAAGTAAAAAAGGTTTCAAGCTAGACAGATACAATTTCTTAAAGCAAGTGATACAGAAATCATTCAACTGTTGGGCCATAGGACCTTTTCCATTTCTTTTTCAAGGAGACAGAAGGCAAATACCATTTTCCTACACAGGGTTAAAAACTGTGCTCTGAAGGCCAGTTTTTACCAAAGTGATGCACAGCTTCAAACCTTTTTGTGGGGCACGTGGCCTTTGTAGCATGGTCAGTGACTGCCCCTGCAACAAGGGGTGCCCAGAGCTCCCAGAGAGCAGAAAAGTGAGATATTGTCTCTATCAGCTCCCATCATTTCAGAGATGTTAGAACAAGTCAAGGAGAAAACCCTTCCGCCAAATATTTGCATGGAAGTTCCTTCAACAACAATGCCTCACAAGTAAAACCTCACAAGTCCTCAGCTGCAAAGTACTTCAAATAGTGTAAGTTAAGATGCCTTTCCAGTCTCACATAATGCTCCTCGGGGGCTGAGCAGGCAGAGGATGGAAGTTTCTGCAGCACCATCCACTGCTGGTGGTACTTGGCCTCAATTCTTGGCTGCTTGTGACATGAGAATGGGCATTCACAGTGTTCAGGAGTAATCAAGATGTAAAATAAAGTGAAGTATTTTAAGGAAGCTTTCTGGTCTCCTCTGTCCACCATGAAACGAATTTTAAATTCCCCTTTAGCAAATAAGTTATTTTTCACGTAGATGGGAATAGAAAGGTAAGGAAAAAAATCAGCTAATGCTGAAAGAGTGGTACTTAAAAGTAATGTGCTGAAAACACACACATTTTTACCTTTCATCTTAACAAAAAAAAAGTGTTAGCATACAAGCCAACTGGAGAATCTGGGGTATTTTCTGTCAGCTCAATCATATTTCCTGTCTTACAAGTAATTGTTATCTGGGTTCTGTTAGCATTTGGTACTCAGACTTTTGTTTCTGGCACCGTCATAAAATCCAGCCTCCTACAGCCATTCATAAATATGTTCTCCAATCAGATATATTCAGGTAACAAAGAACAATTAAGCTCCAATTCATCAAGCTGCAGCAGCCAGTTGCTGGGGAACCGGAATGTGGTACAGCTGGATGAGACAAAACTGAAAATATTCTGATTTTAAACAGCATCCATGCCCTCCAGCAGCAAGATGGGCTGCAGAGCGTGCTGTCCATGGTCACAGTTGGCTCTAGGGAAATAATGACAGGAGTTCTCTCCCTACAAAAGCAGGGATACCAAGAGCAGCCTTTCCTTACGCACACACACTTTTTATCCAGCATTAAAACATTGAATTGTCCCATGAGCTGCCATTTCTCACCGTGAGGACTCCAGCTGACAGCACCAAGGAGGTGAGGTGGTTCATTTCTTCTGCAGAAACAAGAAAGAAACCTTGATCTCTGGTGCTGACTCCTAGACAGCTGTGCTCCCTCCACACTGACAGAAATGGAGAGAAATGTTCACTGCCTGCCACACAAGCACAATCATGTGGCAAAGCAGCTGGCAAGAGATGGCTCCTGTGAAGAAGGATGCCCATGACAGGCTAAATCCCCAAGTTCTGGTTGCTGGAAGCCACATCCAGACATGTTTCACATCCCCCAGCTCACACAGTCGATGCCTGTCCCCTGATCCACAGACCTTGCCTGGGGAGAGCCTCCACACTTGGGGTTTAACTCCTTGTCACAGTTACTTCACTGACAGCCCTGGAAAACCTGGATTTCAAGCAGCACTTGGCAAGCCTTGAAACACCATAAGCACCTTTGGGTCCTCTCATTACAAGTATTTAAAAGTTAAAAAAGGTTTAGACAGTGTCCTGGGGCATGCTCGGTGTGAAATGCCAGCCTGGGCAATTCCAAGAGTGCTCACAGCAGCCCAGGTTCGTTTACTGACAGGCTCTCAGACATTTCCACCCTAGGCTGAAGTGTGTCCGTGGGGTATAACTCACCTCCTGAAAATTCCTTCCTTCAGATCTGATATCTGCCAGTTGAGAGATGTCATTATTCAAAACTACAAGCTTAAAGAGGTAAAAGGCAGGGGAATAATTCTGAATAAGGAGTATGAAGTTACTGCCACAAATGAAAGGTCATTTCACCAATTATCTCCTGCACATATTTTGTATTAAATCCTGCATTATTAGGTTCACCAGGCTTTCTTCTGTTTGCTATACAGAGAACTGAATATTTATGTAGAGCAGAAGGTTAAATTAGAAGTCATCGAAAACCTATGATGATGAATTTCAGTTTAATAAGCAGTGACATAAGGAATAGAATATATATGCATATATATATATATAAAGTAAATATACTGTGCTTAATTGATTGAAAATCCTGCTTTCCTATCCTAGGTGATCTCCCCCCCATGCAAGAAAAGCAGCATCAGGAGGGGTTTCAGATTAAGCACTGTCCTCTGCAGTGATTAGGCACTCCACAGCACAGCAGTTTGAAAGAGTTTAATTTCCTTTACGATTGAACATTCTGATAAACCTTTTCTACTTCCATTGTGTTGATACAAAACACCTCCATTTCCAAATTTTAATACTGAACAGAAGCCATATTTAACACAAGCTTTTGTCTGGTGTTTTTTCTCTCCCTCCTTCCCCATTTCTTTCAGAGCAGGGCCCCGATTCTGCAGAGGAGCTGGAGGGCACCGGGCCCCCGCTCACCTGTGACTGATGGTGGCTGGGTGGGGGCCAGGCTGGAGCCCAGGCACGGAGCCCGTGGGCTGGCAGGGACAGAGACAGATGCCTCTTCTCTGTAGCTGTGCAGATGGCACCAGCAAGGCATCTCTGGCTCCTCCAACTAGGGGATGTTATCCCACTAAGAAGTGTCTCGGAGCAGAGATAAGAAGAGCAGGGGGGGAGGTATCAGCTTGCCTATCAAGTGGGAGAGATCTGAAGGCAGATTGAATAGCAGAGGATAACAAAATTCGAGCGCTCTGAAAGCAACGATCTGGCCCAGAGGGCTGAAATCTGGGGAAGTGATAAGGAGCTGTAATAGAGTCTATCAGAAGCAGCAGCAGCTCGACACTTAGGGAAAGTCACTTGGATGTCTCTACAGCAACCCTAGGAGCAGGATAGAGAGGGAGGAACAAATAGGAGCTCTCAAACTTGAACCAGCACTAGAAGAGATTTTCCTGGGCAAACTCTGAACAGCTGAGCACAACTCACTCTGTGGGAAGAAAGCACGAATTTATTACATTAAATTTCGGGAGTAATTCAATGTGAAGTGAGGAAAAAAAGACCAAAAAAAGGAAAAAAGACCCCAAGGGTGATGTCATTATAGGCATTTTACTATTGCTAGATGAAAAGCCCCCCAAGAAAAGAAGTCACTGGTGCATAGGGCAGAGAACTTCATCTGGGGATGATGATAAAGCAGCTCAGAGCCACACTGACCACTTGGAATTCAATGGGATAATCTCTGCATAACCTCCCCTAACTACCTCCAGCTATAAAAAAAAAAAATAAATTTAGAGAAAGTACTAGAGGGGAGTTATTTCTGCTCCAGTCCTGACTAACAGGAGGATAGAAGAGAAGCAATTGAGAATTTGACATATGGGAGTAATAAATAACACTGTGGATTAAAGCAGTCAAAAAAAAAAAAAAAGCGTGTATATACATTCAGAATTATTTTAAGCAAAACAGCTTTTCTTCTGATAGAGAGGAACAGAATGCATAGCAAGACCAGCACGGCTGTGCCAGAAACAGGCACTTGAAAACAGAGAGAAACATAAATCATATGTCAAAAACAAGTTTACATGACTGAGGAATACAAAAGAACCAACATTAATCACAGTGCATTAAAGACAAGACACAAAGCTAACTAGAAAGGGACAAAATGCATCAGGAACAAATTGGTTCACATATAACAAGAGGCAACAAAGGAAAGCAAGACCTTGTTCCTAAGGAGAAGACGATGCATTTACTCCCTTGTGTAAAGACTTTACCACAAGGGGAAGTGTCCCCATCCTCCTGGGGCAGCTAATGGGAGAGCAGACCAAGGGCTTCCTTTTCCTCCCTTAGAAGGTCTTTGAAAGGATAAATAGACAGGCACTCCTCTGCAGTTCTTCAGGGTCTCCTTGATCTCCATGGGAAGTTCTCCACTGCTAAGGGATAATTAGGGAATTGCTCGCTGCTGGGATCAGTAGGAGCACACAGCTCTGTCTGTAGTGGGTACAAAGTGTAGGTTGGCTCCTATAAAACCTAAATTAGGGCAGCATTCCCCTATCATTATCTTTGACTTCTCTGGGAA
The DNA here is from genome assembly GCA_013397175.1 of Platysteira castanea. NCBI lineage: Eukaryota > Metazoa > Chordata > Aves > Passeriformes > Platysteira > Platysteira castanea. The sequence goes on from VYXC01011447.1 coordinate 169,654, forward strand.
ACCAAACAGCAAAGAGGGAACATGGCACTGCCCTCTCCAATCCAGCTGTGGTTGCACAGCTGGCAAGGACCCAGAGCAGTCAGAGCCCAAACCCTGCTCACCTCAAACACACAGAATGTGCACATCTGGAAAAGAAGGAAATTTTAAACCATGCTGGGAGGTAAACTACAACCAGTAACAGATCTTGAAAACAAACTGGTCCTCCAGGACGTGGGAAAGCACATTTTGAGACAGCAGAAGCTGCCTTTAGTCTTGTATCTCACTGATGTGTTGTGTTGATATGCTGCACGTCCAACAAATAATACAGGAGAATTTCTGAAAATGCTCCTTAAATTTTAAACAAAAACTCTTTGGAAAATTAAACTGATGGAGGATTTCTCTATATTAACATTGGTTTAAATCAGTTTTCACAGAAGAAGTACACTAGGAAATACTAGCTTGAGTTTATGTTTTCAGCATGCTTAACAGAGCTCACAGCATGAGCAATGCCAGGAATGCATCAGAACTGAGTTTTGAACCATTCACAGTTTAATAAGTGTTACATTTTAAATGGTTCTTTTTGAAATGGTAACTATAGTCTCCACATTGAATGAATTTTCCATTTTGTGGAGAAAAAAGCTATTTAATTAGAGCCATATCTCACAAACCCCAACTCCAAAAGCTTACAACTGAAAATGGCTGGATATCGTTTGATCACAAGTAGTTATGCAAGGAGAAGATCCAAAGGACTTTGGCTCAATGAAAGAGGCTGAAGACATGAGCCAGATGATTTCTATCTTGCTACAGGGCAGGTGGTGTACACATTAAAGGGCAGAGAAGCCTTCATTTGCATCAAAAGCCATACAAAACACATCTTGGGAAGAAACAGCACAGGAAAACAAGCAGCAGCCAATATCAGATCAATCAGACATCCATCACACATGACTTCAGTGTACTTGATTGCTCTCTGGTGCACTACTTTTTCCGAACTTTCCTCTGCCTTTGTAGCTTGATCAATCTTATATCAAGATCTCTTGGAAATCAAGCACGAGATGCTGCTGCTGTAAACCACAATTAGGCACCAGAGTGGTGACATAGGGGAATTGGCTGTTATTGTTTGATCTGCAGTGATTTTCAATACTGCTTTGCTGTGGCAATAATTTGCATTCTTATTAAGATGAATTAGGATCATCACACTGTATCATAACAAACCCCACTAACACAAAGCAGCTTTGGAGCTTTATCAGTGATATGCATTTTCACCTAAAGCCCTTTCACTGAAATTCTTATAATGTTGTTACCTTTCTACATTTTCACTGCACGAGCACAACAAATCCTTTCTATGGCTTCTCTATGTGTTATAAAACATTTCATGTACGTTTTGCTCAGCATATCTCAGAAGCACAAGTGTTGTGTCAATACTGCCCTTGTAATGTTTCTGGCTCTCATACCCAGAGATAACACAGTGCATTAACACACGGCACTGGGTTTAGTTTAACAGCTGAGTAATGAAAAGGTAACCATTTATAAAACTTGATATGATGCTGGATCCCTTTGGACCAGGACCAGGTATAGATGCTCTGTGTGATGGGGAATAGGAGACATTCCCTCTACCCCCACACACTCTTGTTTGGACTTGGGAACATGATATACTTTTAAATACACTCTCTCCAAGTGGCCTGGTGGAGAAATTTCCTCTCTAAAAAGCAGGAAGCTATTTTTCAAAGGCTACCTTTTAATTTTGAAAGAGACTGCATTCAAGCCAGAAGATCAGCCACCAATATTTTTTAAGTGATCTAAAGCATGACAAGCTTAGCCAGCAATAGAAAACCCATACAATCTATCCACTATTGTCTGAGGGTTAATATAGTTATACCAAGCCTATTACTTCTGAGCCTCCTAATGAAAAATGTTCTATTTAACAAAGTGAACATCAACATCCTGAAGAGGTTCTTCTGCTATCTGTCTTCTACCTTTAATTTTAATTAAGAAAACAAATGGACAGCAAATTTGAAGCAAAGAATCAACATTAATCTCTAAATCAAAACGATTTACATTGAGATTACAATTAATCATATGCATGAAATATCTTATTTAATAGGGTGATGCCCTCAGTTACTTTGTTTAATCACTAAAACAATTCAATTTCCAAAATTAGAATTTGGAAGCACTCCAAACATAACCCATTAAGATTATCAATCCAGCAGGAACAGTGACACTGAACCACTGAAAAATAAACTCCTCAAAACTTTTTTATTCCTGCGCTGATGAATGTAAAGTGGGCCCAGACAGAGAGAACCTCCACTAAAACCAGGGAGGGGTAATGCAACATCTAAACAAGCAAACGACCCCAGGACATTTGCACTTAAACTTGTTGGTGACATTACTCAATCCCTATTCAAATAAAGGCCACTAGGCCAGATTTTAACCTTGAATAAACAAATCAACTCCACCAAATTACTGGGTTTACCTCCAGTTACAGTGGGCGTGGGTTTGGTTAATTAATAAAGGCAAGATTTTGCCAACGTCCTTAATAAAGAGCAGAGAGGACACAATTTTAGCTTTGCAGTTGGAATCAGCGGCTGTCCCTGGGACATTGCACAGAGATCAGGTCTCGGCCCAGATGCACACCCAGGCTGTCACCAAAACATGGGCTCCAGGGTACACCAGTGATGGCTTTGACAGCTGGCTAAGCCTTTTATTCCAGTTAAACATTTAAAAATGGCTCTTCAGCCACCTTATTCATTCATTCTTCAGCCACCACAGCCATGGTCTACACCCTTCTCCTGTTAGGGAGAATTGCACATCCCTCACAAGAATCTCCTGTGGTCCTCAAAAACAGGTGGAGGCAGGATTTGAGCAGGAAAACCAAAGCAGACAGTTTTGATTTAGCCTGGCCATAATATTTCAGCCAGCACATCAAAACATGGCTGGAACACTTCACGGAAACATTAATTTACACACACACATGCACATATCTTTTACCTCCAGCCAAATGCCATAAGTCTTGAGACGCTGCCTCAACAAGATTAACACAAGACTATTCATTATGGGATCAATAAGCCTGTCCTCTCAGGGGCTCTTTTCTTCTTTACCCACTTAGCTTTCCACTCTGTGGCAGGGTGGATTTATTTAAAGAATGAAAGTCTTCTTCACTGAAGACTGCCCAATGATTTCTGTTCTCATCTTGTATTCCAGCATTATGTCTCCAAAATTAAAAAAAAAAAGAAGGAGCAGGGAAGGGAATCAAGAAGAAACTGGGTCATGGTGCTATGGACACCCCAAAGTGTGTTTGTGTATCTCTGTGTCACATCTTCGTAGAGAAGAGCAGTCACATTCGGCTTTCTTACATAAATGACACTTCTCATCTAAAAATTCATTTTTCAAGTAGATTTTCCTCGCCTCACGTGCTCAGAGTCACCCTGCCAGCAGAGGAGAACAAGTCCTTCTGGCTCCCTGCCCCCTTCACATGCCAAATCTCCTCTGGTGGCACCTCAGCCATCTTCTCCTTTTCTCCCTCGCACGGCTCCAGCCTCTCCCTGCTCTGCAAATCCAGCAGCGGAGCCAGCAAAGCAAAAAGGACTCCCAGCTCCAAAGCCAGAGGTGCCACTGAGACCACCCCAGCACATCCCCACCCTCCAAACAGGCCACCAAGAGCCCCACAAGGAGACACTGACCTCAGCCAGGGCACAGCCCCAATCACAAAACACAACAAATTTCACCATTACACTTCAAACCATCAGCCCACAAGGGGTGAGCAATGCCCCTCTGTCCTCTCATCCTCAGGAAAATACAAGTTTACCCATTAGACCAAAGTCCTTCCTCCTAAAAGCTTCTTGAAGTAAAAATGTGCTTTTATGTCACACAACTCTCTCTGGCAGTTCTTTCTGGGGACATGACACGTGCCACATGGCTGGTTAGAGTCCTAACTCTAACACTTGTTTGTCATTTGCTGGAAAACATTTTGTTACCTCCAGGGACACTATAGACTTACATTTTCTTGGACTGCTGATGTGTGTGGAGGAAGTACCTGCAGTTAAGGCTACAATGAGACAAGCTACTGGAGGGGGCACTATTGTATTTAATAAATAAATAAATAAAATAAGGGAGGCTCAGCCTGTCCTCTTGCCATATCAACTCCCGTGTTGCCTTCAGGCAAGAAATAAAGAATATTAACCAACAAACTGAGTAAACACATTTTGTGTGCTGCTTTTGGAGTGCAATATGATAATGGGTTTCCTAAATCTTGCTTTTGCTGGTGCCAAACCAAAAGAAGAATAAATACAGTAGCAGCCCATCTCACCTCTTCTGAGCACACACAGGGATTGAAAGGGACTCAGGGGCAAACTATTGGACTTCTCTGTTCCATAAAACCTATGGTGAAAAATTCAGCAAGACAACACAAACACCTGAAACCAAGGGTGGTGACAACAAGGTGACACTTCATGAACCCGGGTGCTGCTCCAGCAGGAGCACTTGTCCTTCCCAAAAGTCCTCGTCCCCCTGGAAGCTGTGCCAGCTGCAGCTCCTCGGGGTAAGGACGAGGCACTGCCACTGAGCCTGTACCCAGCTGGAGGAGACCCAGCCAGCCACTGCCACCCCACACAGCTTCCCCACGCCCACGGGGCTGGGGAGGCCTGATTGATCCCATTAATGGGGAAATGGAACACCTCGTGCTGGGGGAAACTGATCCTTCTCACTGGCAGCAGAGGCCCAACCCGCGGCAGCGCCGATGCTGAGGAGAGAGTGATTAATGGAGAAGAATTGATCCTCCCAGTCCTTGTCAGGCAGCCAACTGCTGCCTCAGACAAAGAGGTCTATGTGGAACGCTACCAGGCAGCCACTCAAATCATGCCACAGCTTATAATGCCTCCCCATACCTTCCCCCTTCCTTTTTAACAGCTACTTATGCGCTAAACAACCTCTTTTTCTACACGTTTTGAAGACTAATGGCAGAAAAGCATCCCTGAGGTATGGCAGCCTTATCCATCCAGCTGCCCCCAGATCATGTCCCACTTTCTTTCAGAAACAAGGCCATGAAAAGTTTTCAGAAAAATTCAGAGGAATCCAGGCCAAAGAAACCCTTCCAAATAAAAGAGGCAGATGGAGGGAAGCTTCCTTGTCTAGACAAAAGTAGTCAACAGGTAACAAAGGAACAGGAGGGAGGATGAGAACAGATTTCAGGGCTGAAGTGTGCTGTATCAAAACCTAGCTTGGACTAGACACAATGAAGTATTATTGTTGCTTTTTGGCAGTACTCATCACATCCATGAAATTTGAGGGGGTTTTTTCCAATCTTGATACATTTTTTTCCCCCCTGAATTAATTCCATGGCATGGTGAGGCAGGAGCGTCACATCAATCCCTCCGTGAAGGGCAGGAGCACACCTCTCCTTCAGGTTCGACCCTCAAATCTCATTAATTGCAGCAGCATCCTCAGGGCCCGGTGTTTGCACACGAAGTCCCTGAAAGGAGAAGGGAGGGAGAGGAGATGAGCGCACCCCACACGAGCAGACGGCTGACTGCTCGATCTGGCTCCCTTCCACCCCCTCCTTCAGAGTCCCCAGGGCAAAGCTCTGCTAACAAAAAGGGGCTTTGCAAATACCACGCGAGATAAGCACGGTAGCGCACGCAGCTTTTGGCATCTGTTTATCATTAAAGATAACCTCACCTGGATGGCTGGGGAAACGGCCCACCTGTTTCTTAAAAATAGGTTTCATCTCTTCTCTCACAGCAATCTGCCTGTGCTGAGTGATGCTTTAAAAATATACCAAGACACGGTGCTAACACTGAAGCATTTCCTTACTCAGCCGGGCAGGGATAAGATCTGCATCTCACAAAAGGCCAACATATGGTGCTGATAGCTCCCTGATTATGTCAACATTTATTAGTTAAGTAAAAATCACCAGCCTTCTTTAAAGGAAGGAGCCCAGATGCCTGCGATTAATATTTCTCCACCCCACCGAAGAAACTGTAATGCAATTCCTAATGTCTCTACTTGAAAAGGCTCAAAACTCACAAATTATGTCATTAGAAACTGCAACGGGGTAGCAAGAGGTTCGGTATAATGTATTTTCATTAGCCGAGGCTAATTGGAGCCAAATGAGTAAAACAATGCAGGGAGGGCGAAGCAACAGAAATCCTCGGGTCTTTAGGAGCCGAAATAAATGAGGGTAATCAGCGGTGTACGCAGAATACAGCATGTTCAATTAATATAAATGGGAGAGCAGTCAACTGCGGCGCTCCGCCGGGGCACACGCGGGAGCTGGTGGGCAGCAGATGCCTCATTGTGGTGTGCAAACACCAGCAGGATGCCAGCCGGAGCCAGGGAGAACATGGGGCTGAGGGACACCCAAAACAACAGGGTTAGGGGGTGAAAAACCCCGCAAGAGGGATATCTGAGCAGGGAAAGCAGCATGGACCTCAGGAGGAGATGGAAAAGGGGAGAGGATGGTCATCTGTTTGAGGGACAGCCAGAAAACCAGAACTAGGGTTGAAAACCCCCAAAAAATTCCACAAGAGGGATATCTGAGTAGGGAAAGCAGCGCGGACTTCGGGAGGAGATGGTCCCCTGTTTGAGGGACACCCAAAAAACCAGAACTAGGGTTGAAAACCCCGACAGATTATCACAGGAGGGATATCTAAGCAGGGAAACCAGCACAGACCTCAGAAGGAGATGGAAAAATGGGAGGAGACAGGTACCTGTTTGAGGGACACCCAAAAAAGCAGGATTGGGGGTAAAAAAACAGGATTGGAGGTTAAAAACCCCCAAAACTGCCAGAGGAGGGGAAGCTGAGCAGATAAACCAGCACGGACCTTCAGAAGAGATGGAGAAAGGGGTGGAGATGGCTGCCTATGTGAGTGACACCCAAAAAAGCAGAACTAGGGGCTTTAAACCCCCAAAAATCACCACAGGAAGGAAATCTGAGCAAGGAAAAAAAGCACGGACCTTGGGAGGAGATGGAAAAAGTGGAGGAGATGGAGACCTGTGTGAGGGAAACCCAAAAAAACCAGAACTAGGGGGTTAAAAACCAAAAAAAAATTGCCACAGGAGGAAAGTCTGAGCAGTGAAAGCAGCACGAACCTCAGTAGGAGGTGGGAAAAGGGGAGGAGATGGCCACCTGTTTGAGGGACACCCAAAAAAACAGAACTAGGGGCTTTAAACCCCCAAGAAGCCCCACAGGAGGGAAATCTGAGCAGGGAAAGCAGCACAGACCTTGGGAGAAGATGGAAAAAGGGGAGGAGACGGCCGCCTGTCACGTTAGAGGAAAGGCAGTCGTGGCAGCTCTACCCTTGGCAGCTCCAACACTTGCCACCTGCACACACAGATATTTTGTGGGAGTGGATTCTCTGATCCATCCTCCTCCTCCATCTTTTCATCCCGTCAGTTTAATTGTTACTGTAACCACAGTAAATTGATTTTTGCAATTTAGCTTTCAGACCCTTCTGAAGCGAGAACAACCAACCTTGTCTTTCACTTCAATCTTCTTCTCAACAACATCAAGGCTGCTGTCCCTCAATTTTCTCTTCTTTTAAAAGAGGGAATAATGATGAGCTCCTTCTTCAGCATTTGCTTCTGGTCCAATCTGTGGCAGAACGTGATTTTTTTTTTTTAATTCCCATTAGGCAAATCTCCTTTTTTAATATAATGCTTCAGGACTTAAGGCTTTAGCGATGATGTAATTCTGTAGCTCAAAAGCCACAAAATGTCTATGCTTTTTCAAGTTCCTGGCACTTTTATGCAATTCTTTATACATTTTTTTGGCCTTTCCCAGAGGAATTGCCATTAAATCTATTATTGTCCTGCAAGTACAAAGCTCAAAGGCTCACGTGCCTGTAAACACTGAAGTTTACTGTGCAAAACCTACTGAACTTAAGCAAATTATATGAAAGCTTAATGAACTATCCATCACTGAGCCACAGATACCCTGCCTCCTTTTCATATTCTGGAAAACAATAATAAGGTTCTGCATCCATTAATAAAATTGCAATTTCATGATCAAGTCTGCACTGACTAACCTTGTCTTTCATCACTTCCCATCAATAAATGATGCTCTGGCTACTTAAGCAGTGTATGATAAACGTGTTTTCAGTCAAAGACCAATTTTATCTTAAAGCAATTAATTCATTCCTGTTTTAGCATTTGGTACACAGGTTTAGATGGGGAGGTTGGTCTTAATTCCAAGATTCCCCTCCCTCCTTCTCTCCCAGAAGAAAACAGCTTTCACTATTCACTTTTCACTATTTCACAGAAGAAATCCAAGGGAAAAGACACAAGTTAAATACTAGGAAGGTCAAAAAGCTTTATCATTATGAAACTGAAGATCAGGCAGCATTTCCTTTTGCGTCCTACTGCACTACTTCAGATTGTGTCTGAAGATTAGGGCAGACAGCAAATTACACAGAAGCTATCCTTGTAATACAGCCAAGAATTAAAATAGCCAAACATATGAGATGGCACATGAGGGATGGTTTAAGAAAGAGCTGCCCAAAGAAGCAAAGAGTTAAAGCAATTATGTGTCCTAAGTCATGCAAAATTACTGATGAGCAGCTGAACATTCATACCCATGAGCTGTTAAAATACATTCCAAGTTCCTGAATGCCTAGACATTTTTCTCTTAGTTTGGTTTGTTGGTCCCAGAAATCCATCTACGTATATCAAATTAAAAAAAAAAAAAAAATAACAAAAGTGTTACTACTGCAAAAATCAAACAGCCTTAATCTGGCAACAAATTTTTGAAAGAGGCTTGAGGCTGCATCATCCTTTAAAACCCAAGCAGAGGCCAACTTTAGACCCTGCTAATGCTGAATCCAGAGTAAGTACACAAAAATTACTGCAAAAAAATTAAGCTGAAAAAAATTAATCCAAGTAATCCAAGTTTCACAGGCAGCAATTGCTGGTATTATTTTATTTATTCTGCACCAGCCCAATTGTGCTGAAAGACATTAATTTTCTGCTGTCCTGTGTAATTGAAATTGAATGAGGTATAAAGCAGACCATGCAAATAAACCTGAAATAAGTGAAACTGCAGGTCTGGGCTGACCAAGATTGTTGGCAGTGCAGACAATGATCAGCTCCTTGGATCACTTACAGATGCTACAAACCAAGTTTGACTTAGGCTTAATTTTTTTTTTTTCCGAGAAAAATGCATTCCAGGGATATTTCCCTGTGAAATATTGGAGAAAAAACAATAAAAAGACAAATTACTGATGTCCATGTTTTTGGTCCTGAAATTGTTAGCTTGCCACTAAAACCAAAATAATTGTCCTCCCTTCTGCCCTCAGTGGCACATGATGAGTAGAAACTTGAAGGAAGAATCTATAGATTCAAGAGGAGATTGAATAATTGTTTTTAAACCTAGAGAAGACTCTGTCAGGATAGGAAGAAGTCTGTAGATTGGCCCCTTCTGCTTTATTATATTCATCCCCCCATTTTTATGTAACTAAACATTAAAAAGGTTAAAAGAAAAAGAAAATCCTGAAGCATTGCTGTTAAACAATCCTCCCCAAAAGAAAACAAAATCTCAAATCCATACTCAATTAAAATAGTATTTCCCCCAAAATAGCATGAACATGTAAAGCAACAGCTAAAAATGCCTGTGTAAATAATTTGATGTGGAGAAACTATGGTGGCATTTATTTCCATTTTAGAAATTAATCAGGATGAGTATTTCTATTAATAAATATGTATTTTAAGATAAGAATAATTTTCCAGAAGATGGCAGGAAAAACAGAAGTCTAAAGGTGTTATTCCCAAGCACAGCATCCAATCCACCTTCCAAGTCAAAACCTACAGATTTTGCTATTTTAGCAGTATTTTGCTTTCACATAAAAGAGTGGGAGAATGGATAGGGGGATGGTCAGTGAGAACAAACTGCACATTTTTCAGCACATATTTGTAAACACACTATCTGAAAACATCTCCGTGAAGTCCCTACTAGGAAAGTCCTAAAGGATCTGCTGAAGGTCAGGAGTCAAGTTGACTTCAGCTCCAGGAACCCCCAGAAGCAACTGGCAAACAGAACACAAACCAATTCAGGGTTTCCAGGCAAACAGGACTTGTTGAAGAATCCCTTTTCCCACATGATAGGGAAAGTGTGTTCTGTGTACAACCCGGTTCAGCTTTTCCTATGTAGGTCAGGGTATGTAGGGCAGGCAACTTGTGAGGCAAATCCCTGGGACACCAGAGGTGCCACTACAAAATCTACCTGCAGCAACTCATTTTTCCAGCAGCCAGCCCATCCCAAAGGTTCCTCTGATAGATTGCTTAGGTTAAGCTCCTGCACCTCAACTCACCTTAATGTTCATGTTTGGGCACCTGTGTCCAAATGCTCCCAAATGCCACCAGCCCAGCATCCTTGGTTTTGTCCTTGCCCTACATTGCCTTTGGTATGGAGGGAAGAGGAAATAGTGGCTTCCAAAGACAAGACCAGAAGGAGGCTCAGGAATTGAAAATTACTGTCTCAGGCTTCGATATCAGCCACAGGAAACAAGAGTTAACCCAGCAACCTCCCCATCAGTAGTAGCTAGAACAGGGGTTTTGTAGAGTTTCTTTTGCCCCTTAAAAAAATAAAGCTCAAAAATACTGCCTTACTACTAAATACTGCCAAACCCACAGAGCCTTGCATCACTGTATAATAGAAGAATATTTCATTTTACAACATCAGCGCTTCAAGGGGACAAAACCAGCCATGAGCATTTCCACTGCACCACAGACAGAGAAACCCACTGGACACTTCTCAGTTTTATTTCCCAGAAAAATGACATGAAGATCCTCCAGCTGATGTTTATTCACCAGGCTCCCAGCTGAGGGTTCCCCTCTGCAGAGCCTAACGGAGCAGATTAGCAGGACACCAGTGAGGGTTTCTCTGCAGAGGCTCTTTATTTGCCAAGCAGGAGCTGCAGCAGGGAAGGCCTTTCTGGCACCACAGGATATCTCTGGCTTTTGGGACTCTTCACGTGCCCCTCTTTGCCAGTAGACACAGAGACCCGAGGAGGCTGTGCTGTTCCCCAGCAAGGAGGATGAGGAGGCTCCAATTATCCTTGTTCTGGTCATCACTCAGGAGTCCTGCTTTATTTCCAAAGAGGAATATTTATTCTCTCTGTCCACTCCCTGAAAGTTATGTCAATCCTTCACCTTTACACCCCCCAAAAAGAAGAACAGCTCTGCCACATCCCATCTGAAAACTGTGTTAGCCACGGTTCATTGCTTTGCTTTGACATATGCAGGCTTTTCCCACAGAGAACCAAGTTTTCTTCAGGGACAGGGGGAGAACCTCAATCACCAGGATACCCCAAAGTCACACCTTTCTTTTCTCAGCTCCTTGGAATCACGCAAGGAAGTAGTGCTGCTGGAATTACAGACATGAAGAAAGTCTGAACAGAAAGTCACAAACAGGAGCAAGGGCTGGGGTTTGCTCTCACCTCGTTGCCACTGAAGTGCTGATGAAGTTGCACATTATTCCTGTGCTTTAAACATCAAAGCAGCAGATAAAGGAAAGCACAGTCTCTAACCGCCCTGTTAGCAGGCAAGCTTCAGCTCTGATTTCTCTTTTAAAACAAGAAGTGATTCTCTGTCCTGCCTGTGTTTAAGAAGGAGATTGATTTGCTCTTGAGCGATACCACTTGTAATTAGAGTTACACAGACGGTAGATAAACCAAGGTATGGGAGCAGGAGAGAGAAGAGAGCACCAGGACTTTTTGAAGACACTTATCATGGACCAGTCACGAGGCTTTGAGGTTTTTCAGAAGGGTCCCCAGCTGTGTTAAAGCACTAACACAAACAGAGAAACACTCGTTCCCCAAAAAAAAGAAAGCAGGTAACAAAAAAAATGCCTCACACTCACCAACACCGTGACAAAAGCAGAAAACTCAGCAGCCACCAAGTAACAAAACCAGAACTTTACTGCCTTCAAAAGCACCACCTTTACTGTCATTACTCCAAGGCAGGTATCTCTCACAGCATGCCCTCAGATCTCTCTGTTTCAGAGCACTTCAAAGCACAATAGTATTTTGTGTTTAGGATACACTAGAATTAAGATTTCAAGACAGCGATTAATTTCTAAATGATTTCAGAATACCTTAGCTCAGGGCCACTGGCCTCCCAGAGGGAGAACCAAAGCTGCTGCAGGCATCTTCTCTTCTGAGAGAAGACAGCTTTCATCATGACCATGAAGCAACTTCATCCCTCCATCCAGCACCATCAACAGCTTATTGTGCCACACCTTTAATTTTTGCTCCAATACCACACCACAAACAAACTCTAGTTCCAAAAATAACCAAACAGGCTCCTTCCCTCAATAATCTCTCTCCATCACCATTATTGCTGCCATCATGCCAATTTTGGATACCAGACCCAGCTGGACACATGCAAGGCCAGCTCACACAGGCTGTAGTGGTGATTATTGGGCCACACAAAAATGTTCTCACCACCCGCTGCTTTCCCTCAATCTCTATCTTCAATTCACACAAATTGTGTGGTATGAGATTTTTATACCACCCGAAGTAAGACCTGTGCCACGAGACAGGGTTGTCTGAGAGTTCTTGCAGTGCTGTTCCTCACTGTTATTTTTATCAGTACTATCAGATATTGTTGCAAAACACTACAGAAACAAGAGAGGAACTTTCACCAACCTTCTCTGCACCAGGGCAGGGGACACGCCAGGAAGCCTTAAAGTAAAATCCACTTCTGCTCCAGAAAAAAGGAAGGGCTTAACTCTACTTGCAGCCTGATTTTTATGTTACACTCCCATCAGTCCTTGCTATTGAGAAGTCAGCTGTGATTAATCACCCACAAAATATCAATTAGTGGATTAGCATGTACAGATGACTTTGCCATTTCAGTAGCACTTTACAAACATTAACTAATCAGGGTTTCTTAAACTCCCTTCACCTGTCTCTCACCTGGCTCCCTCCTACCTCTTTCCCCTCCTCTTCCTTGCTTGCAGGGAATCTCCTTCCTCTCCCAGCTGTGAAAAATCTGTATTCTGCCCGACCCACACCTTACTCGCTCCCTCATCTTCTCTTTTCCTCTTTTCACCCTCAGGCATCCTTGTTCCAATTAAAAACCCCAGATGGAGCAGCTGGAAGATGCCTCAATATCCTAAATGAACAGTGAGATGCAGCAAAAGAGATATTTAGGGCTTCACAAGGAGGTGAGCAGCACAGAGGGAAGGAAATGTGAGTGACAGAAACAGGGTAAGGCACGTTTGCCTCAAAGTGAGGACAGCAGAGAGCTACGAAAAGGAGAGAATAAGCAGAAAAGAGGAAAAGAACCAAGCCCATTAACATTTTTCTTTTCTTATCAAGAAGGTTTCAGGTGTGGTGAGTTCTCTTGTTGCAAGCTGCCCATGGAGACACAGCACCACGTAGGCCTGTGGCAAAGAGCAGCAGCTGATGCTGACATATTTAAAATGCACAGAAATTCAATAGCTCTGGTTTCATTCCCTATAAATTTCCAGGTATCCACAGAATTGAAGTGAGAAGTGGATAAAATTCACTTTGCATTCCAGAAAGATTAAAAGAAAGCTATACCATAAGCACCAAAGTTTTAAAATAAGTCTTTTTCTGTTTGTTCAGGATAACTTAAAAAAAATAAAATTACAATAGAAATTTCAAGGATAGAATAAATGATTTAATTTGAAGTCAGTGTGTGCATTAAATCAGACTGTAATAATTTCATAGAATGGTTTGGGGTGGAAGGGACCTTAAGGGCCATCCAGTGCCACCCCTGCCATGCGCAGGGACACCTCCCACTGTCCCAGGGTGCTCCAAGCCCCATCCAGCCTGGCCTTGGGCACTGCCAGGGTTCCAGGGGCAGCCACAGCTTCTCTGGGCACCCTGTGCCAGGGCCTGCCCACCCTCACAAGGAGAATTTCTTTCTAATATCTCATCTAAGTCTCTCTTGTTTTAGTTTAAAACCACTTCCCCTTGTCCTATCACTTTCTGCTCACGCAAAAGTCAATCTCTCTTTCTCTCTCATGTAAGTCCCCTTTAGGCACAGGAAAGGGCTCTGAGGTCTCCTGTCTGTAATTCCCACAGCCCAGGTCCATCACCTTGCACTTCTTTATCACCCTCACTAATTTATTAATAAATTTTAAAGCAACCATTTGATAGTTTCAAGGAAAACTGAAGTTCTCAAAAAGCCTTTCAAGCAAGATCATGAGGCAGCTCTGCTGCAACAGCTCCAGCCTGATAACCTGATGAAAGCGACTGTACAACAAAATATAGAGATCCACAGAGAAAAAGAAGTCCAGCTGGTGATACCAGATCCCTGGAGTCACTGAGCAGGTTCAGAAGGGCTGAATCACACTTAGTTCCCCCCTCACTCATGCTGCAGTAGTTCTACGCTGTCAGGTGCACTGTGAGAGTCCACCACAGACTGTATTTCTTCCCTTGAGATATAATTTGTCTTTTCCATGGAAATTTCAAGGTTCCTGTGAGATATTGCAGACACCAGACACTTCAGGTGGGAATTTGCAATACGCTTTTGATGCTCAGTGCCTAGTTGTCTGGCTTGGGGTAAGAAAGGTGAGACCGAGTGGTGCCTTTCTGTCTTTAACTTTCTTTCACAAAAGTATGACTTGATTTCCTAGAAAAATCTGGGAATTTGCCATAGGCCAATCTCCAAAGACAATCAGAATGCAGACAGGGACTGCTGTACCAGAGAGCAGCACCTGCCTTGTGTGCACAGTGCAATGCTGATTAAAAACCAACGTGCAGGATGGCCATGCTAGGAGTTACTTTTGTTTTGCTGGTGATGGGGAACAAAAAAAGCACTGTGGTAAAAGTGGCTCAATAAATTACGTGCAGCAGAGTTAATGCAGGTGTGCTTTCTTGGCCGGGGCTTTACGTGGAGCAGGCAAGGGACTCAAGAAGGGAGTCTGGGGCAGGGAAATTTGAGATCAGTGGTGCTGCCTTCAGACAAAAACTGATTATTTGGAATTAATGTTAATAAATCTAGCTCTCTTTTCCTATCCGTCTCCTCCCAGCCCTGCCACAAAGACTCCCTGCAAGCTGCTGGCCGATTACAGTATCCAGCACAAAACAAACCCCTTCCCCTCCCTTTGTGTCACGTATTTCCACTGATACAGAACCTTTGTGTCTCTTGTCATGGTTCGCATGCCAGCCAGAGCCAGCAATCTTCACTTGGCAGGAATTTCCATGTGAAAGGGATATTTTGAAGAAAGCCTGTGGGCTGGAGCCAAGGTAAAAAGCTCCTCACTCTCTCCAAATGCTGCTTTTCCAGTGTGAAAGTGTTGAGCCACTGCCCTCCCAACCACTGTTCCCATGGATTTGTCCCAGGTTGGAGCCTGTCACCGTCACAGCAGGAGTAGGAAGAGGGTTTTTCTGTGGGATGGGGATCGCCAACAGCACCAACATTGTTTCTTCACAAAGGAAACAAACTTCAGCCCGAGGTTTTGGCCGGCAACACATCCCTAATGCAAACAGCCCTCAGTCCCACTCTCTAGGAAAAGTGACTGGGCCTAGCAGGGAGAGGAATAACCCCGGGCAGGGGCTGACAGCTAAATCCAGGTCAATGAAAATGAGAAGCAAAGTACGCATTTTTAACAGCTACTCCCCGAAATGAACTGCCAGGGGGTGAAGCTGCGTGGTTTATGTTTGGTTTAAATTTTTCAGATCAGGATTAGGGTGCCTTCCCTACATCACAAGTTATTGCAGACCTGGGCAAGGCTTGTTGAGCTGCAAACAGCCTTGCACAGAGTGAGCACTGCAAAAGAATGAAGCTTTGTAGAGCCAGGGTTTCAGCGAGAATGAAATGACCAATATTGGTTACTGCTGCTCTTTCAACTCGAGCCGTGAGCTGGATTTGGAGTCTTGCTCACAGCATCCCTCAGGAGGGGAAGCGGGCACTGGTGTCGAGAATATCTTCACACTGCAGCTTCACTGGCGATCCCAAGCCCTTCCCAGCCACCTCAGCATCAAAACTCCTCTCTTGGCTTTCATCAGAGCACGCCACGAGCGGCACCATCAGCTTCCCTGCCGCCTCCTCAGGCAGGAAAAACCTGATATCTGTTGCTCCATAACCACACGGCTGTACCCCAGGCAAACGCCACCAAGGAGTTTGCCCCTAGACTTTAGGGCAAAATTACGGGGTTTTAGTCGGTAAATCGGACTGTTTCAGCCACCCTCTCCTTGCAGGACCGCAGTGACTTCTTTCTTCATGTGAAGCGGGGCAGGAGAGGAGGGCAGCTCCCTCCTCGGCTCTCCGCGATGCTAAAGCAGCCCGGCTGAGCTGCCGAGCCAGGGGGACAGGGCACACAGCCCCAGGTGCCACCTGGCCGGGCGAGGCGGGGCTGGCACCGCACGGAAGATGCGCGCAGTGCGCTCGGGATGCTGCGCCGGGATCCCTCCCGGGCGGGCGGAAGAGAGCACGGAATCCGCGATCCATGCATGGAGGTCGTCCCGCTTGCCGTGGCACGGGCGGGCTCCCTTCCCTGCCTTTCCTGCCTTTCCTGCCTTTTACCCGTGGGATGCGCGGCGGCCGCGCCGCCACCGCGGGGCAAGAGCTCCGCAACGCGGCCGCTGCGCGCACTGCGGATGGAGCGGGGCCGGGGGGCTCAGCCCGCTCCTCCCGAGCCCTCCCTGCCACGGCCCGCAGCTCTGACCGGCTTCGTGGCTCAGGTTTTACGGCTCAGGTCGCTAAATCCCGGGTAAGCATCACCCTGAGCGGAGGGGAACACTCCCTTCTCCATCCCGCTCTCTCCGAGCCACCTCTCGCTTTCTCATTCCCGCTGAAGTTTCTTATCTCAGCTTTAACGCTCCCATCGAAGTTTTGTAAGCCTGCTTGTGTTTAATTGCGGCTGGAAAGAGATTCCTGCCTGTAAAAGAAATGTGATTGTCACAAGCGTTCTGCGGGCGGTTGCTTTTCCGTGACCTCAAAGGGAATGTCTGACATCGTTCTGTGCTGGTGGTCATGACCTACGGGTGGCAGTGCACTGGCCCTGAAGGAGTTTCTCAGTTATCTGCAATATGCCTCATTTTGGGCTGTCTCCTACTGCCACCAAAACTGCGGGAAAAACAAAAACACTCCAACCGCATTTTTAGAGAATCAAGGCATTACTTTGTTCTGGCCAGGATGTTGGTCTGGCCAGGATGTGCAACAGATATCATTTCATCCACACATGGCCCTGGTGTGCAGAGGAAATCATTCCATCACACATCAATTTTACCAGATTTTTCAGATACTTACACAGTCAAAACCCATAGAAATTCATTGGTTCAGTGTTCATTGGTCACAAGTTACACAGTTCCTAGGATTTGGTTTCCTGCTGGTTACCAATTTCTTCGCCTTCGATGTTAATTAGGTTCTCATTCCTTGGTTCTCTTATCAGTCTTTTCCGGACCAGGTGTCTCTGACCATGCCGAGGGTGATGTTTGGAGCTGATGTTTATTATTGGTCGTTATCTTTTGTGTATCTTCTGTGCTACTCCCAGTCTGTTGAGATGTTCAGCTCATCACGCCTTGAGTCCTGAAACAGTCCTTCAAAAAGAAACTTAAAATTCCCATCCCCCGGCGCAAAGGCAAACAAAACCCCTGACTGAAGTTATACAAAAATATTTTAAACTCAGTATAATTTCCAACACTACCACTTCATACTAAGGGACTCCTGCTCGTAGGGTTTTTCCTTACAGACAGGCCGGAGCAAATGGAGTATCCCACACGGAAACGCTGCTAGTGCATCACACACACGGGGGTTTCCATAGCCATTAAATCTGCCAGACAGGAGGCAATCCCACAGATACCTACCCAGCACTCAGGGATAACACATTCCATGGAGAAAGGCAAATTTCCCCACCGTGACCCCTGGAAGCCCATGCCCTGTGCCTAGTCCTGCTCTGCAGCCTCCACCTCCACCCTCCTCCCCCAGCCGGCTGCTCCTCAGCCCCCAGTTCCTCTGCACCCTGTCCCCTTCACCCCATCAGCCCTGGTAATCACCAGAGGACCCCTTATCTCTGTGATGATCTCTGGAAATGCCTTTTGTCTCCAACAGCTCATCGTCCTGCCCCTCACCTGCTGAGATCAGCTGCTTTCCTACTGGGGAAAAAGAATAAAAAATGAACCCTGAGAATAACGAGGAGTTCTGAAAGCTTTCAAGTTCCAAAAATAAATAAATAAAGGGAAGGAGGAAGGGAGAATTGCATGCTTCTTTTGATTAATTCTTTTTCTTCCCACCCCCAAAGACCATGCAGTAAATAAAACGAAGTCCAGTCCTGACAGACACAAACCCTGACTGTCTGTTTATAGATGGTGTGAGTGCCAATATTCCAGCGGGACTGTGCGGAACGAATCTGTCAGGGAATCAGAGCACATGTTACAGAGTGTGAAGGTACATGCTTCACATTAAAAACAAATCCTTCAGAAAGTGCAGAATACCCTAAATCTACATCTGCCACGCTGGTTATTCCTGTTGCGTTCTTAAAATTCATCCTGAATTTTTTATTTTCCACATCTTGCAAGTGTTAGATCTGCAAAACAGCATTGTAAGTTCAGCTGTTGTGAAGTTCAGCTCTGAATAACTATGTAGCTGAATGCTGCCTGGAATTCTGATTTTTACCTCTGAATATTTTCCCATCTTTTGGAAGCTGCCCGGTTTGAGAAAACCATTTCTTCTGCCTCTGATCACTGATGCCACCACATTCCAGGGTGATGTGAGGGTGCCATTCTTTCACATCTGACTCAGCCCAGCTCTAGCACCACCTTCTCCTGATTGCCTCAATTTCTCAGCACCAACTCCGTGTGCAGCTGCTTTTGCTTCTGTACTGCCATTACCGTGGTCCCAAGAGCCACATTCAGTGCCACTGATGCCATTGAAAATAATGTCAAGGAGCAGAAAAAAGCCTAGTAAATGACTGGTTTATTTTTACTTTTTTTAATCCTTTGTTCCCATCACCACCTCCTGCCAAAGGAAGCATGTGTCTAGGAAAACACAATAAAGGAGGCTCTCACACCTGCTAGGTTCAGCAGAAAGGAGCGAAAAGGCAGCTTTATTTACATATGTCACATTTTATACAATTCTCAACTCCACAAGGGATTGGAGGACATGTCACTTCCTTCTCAATCCCACTGGAGAAAAAAGATGCTCATCAAAGTTCTCTTATCACAAAAGGAATGAAAACCAGAAAATACCATTAAGTAAACATTGGCTATTATTTGCATGAAACTGTGTAAAAAAGAATTCTGACTTCAAGGTTAAAACAGAAGGCTTTAGCAAAAACCAGGGCAACAGAAGCAGACTTGGGGAGGGTCTGTGCTGTACAGCAATTTGCAGTGTAAATTTTGAGCAAGGTCTTCGATCACACCAGGATTCAGTCATCTGCATTACCAGGCAAATACAACACAGGACGTGCCCAGTTCTGAGACGTGGTTTAGTACCAGCTGATGACCCTATTGATTTATTTTGTGTTTTTCATAATGAGTTATAGCTACATTATAGAGTTGCCTGCATTGGATTGCAGTTTGATTTCCAGGTGCCATTTCTCAGATGTGAGGTTTTTACAAAAGCTTTCCTCACAATGAAACGTGCACTTTCTATCATCCTAACAGAGCAGTGCTGCAAGTTTGCCTCTACAGTTCAACAACAAATTAAAACCTTTTTATTTTCATCTACACACCCATGAACAGAAGTTGGAGCACAGCAAAACAGGCCAGTGTGCTCCCTCTGATCCCATTTTTCCTTGGAGCTGGAGGAGGAGAACACTGACTACTTCTCCTCTGCTCCTACACATCAACACTGCTGGAAGCTATCACCTTTCTCTGGTTGGGCTTTGCCAATAAAAATAGAATGAAACATTTTAGCTCAGCATTCCTAACTCACAGCTCTTCCTACAGGACTTTGCCTGAAAAATCTGTTTCCTCAGCAAACAGTTCATCCCCTTCCCATCCTTCAGCTGGAGCTAACACCAGCCAAAGGCATCAGCACAACTTTGCCAGGTCTGAGTTGTGTCTCTGCAGGCTGTACAATGTCCTGACACAAAACAAAGCTTCAAAAAAGGGGGAAAAAAACCCAAGAAGGGAAAAAAAACCCCTACAATGCTCCTCTCACATGTTAGGGATTCTAAACCTTGGCTCACCTGTCAATTCAAAAATATGAAAAAGCCACAGGGAAGGACGTGCTGAAAAATATTCTTTTCCCTGGTTTCTCAAAATGAAGGTCCCAAGTGCTTGCTGGAGTTTTTAATATGATTGCATGTCCTCCTCATGTTCCTGTCACCAGCAGAAAAACCTCCCTGGCTCCTGCATTTCCCCAGGGCTCAGAGCAGAGGGGACACTCCCTTGCCCTCAGGTGGGTCACTGTCCCCTCACAATTGTTCTGCCACTTTGTTTCCTTCAGGACATTTAGAGTGACCAGCACACTGAACAAGCAACCTGCCCTGGGTGCACACAGAACACATCCCTAATTCTGCTCAGGAGCAGGAACAGAGCTCCTTGTTTCAGCCCAAATCTTCCCTTCAAGGAAATATAGAGGTAATGGTGCTGTCAGAGATGAATCACCAGATGTTGCCCTGGTTTTTGCTAAAGCCTTCTGGTTTAACCTTGGAGTCAGAATTCTTTCTCACACAGTTTCATGTAAATAGTAGCTAATGTTTACTTAACGGTATTTTCTGTTTTTCATTCCTTTTGTGATAAGAGAAACTTTGATGAGCATCTTTTTTCTCCAGTGGGATTGAGCAGGAAGTGACATGTCCTCCAATCCCTTGTGGAGTTGAGAATTGTATAAGATGTGACACATGTAAATAAAGTTGCCTTTTCCCTCCTTTCTGCTGAACCTAGCAAGTGTGAAAGCGTCCTTTATTGTGTTTTCCCAGACACAACCAGCTGCAGACAAAGTTTTGTGAATAACTCCTTGGGGATGGCACAAAATTAGAAAACAAAAGTGTCTTGATCAGTGTGAGAAGGAATTTTCAGAGAAGGAAAAGGGGTACTTCTGTCTGTACCTTAAACAGAACGAATGCATTCAGGTGCAACATTTGCCACAAGAAAGACAGAAATCCCCAGCACTGCTACAAGAGACAACTTCCCTCCCCTTCTGCTCACTTCAGGTCTTGGGATACACATCTGGATTTAAAATGGAAGAAAAAGAGTAAAAAAAAGAAAGAAAGAAGAACCCTAATGAGCTTGCAATATTCAACGTGGCATTGTTCCTTGAGGATATTTCCTAGCGTGCACTCAGTAGCTGAGCAAATACCAGCAAGATACTCTCAAGAGGTCAGAACAGCTTTACTGGCACTTTAGAAAAAGCAATGGACTTTGGCAAAGGGTTCACTGCAACATCCAGTCTACATAAAACACTGCTTGGAGCATTAACCTGGCCCATTCAACTTGGCAAACCTTAAGCCCATTTAATGTTAAGTTACTGAAAATGTTCCAAGAGGAGGGAATTAGAAGAGGAAGAAAGAGAGACAGAAAGATAGAAAAGATATAGAAGAGCACACAGGCCACATATAAATTCAAATAAAAGAGTGCAAGGATCTGGAATTAAAACATCCTGAATACCACTCAGGAGCTCACAGTTCATCTGATAACTTTTACCTGCAGAGATCAAGCTACACCTCAAAAAAAGTAGTTACAAACAGAAATCCAGTCCAGCAGCCCTTCACTTTTTATCTGAAGCCACACTTTTCTGGCCCAATTAGACTTCTGTTTAAAAACTGGAATACTACAAAAATCGTATCTACAGACAGTAGATCCAGGATTTCCCAGGTTAAAAATAGACATTGAAGATGCTTTGGTTAAATTTTTCTGTTTAAACTGTTGTTTAAACAGCCACTGGCACTGGGAGAAGGGGAACAACCTTCCAGCAGCACCATTTCCCTTTTGCACACTGAAAATGTTAGGGATTTTCCATCGTGGACTGTGTTACAATCTTGTGGGAACACTGGGAGCAGAAGGAATCTGCAAGTGAAGCGAGGAGCTCAGAATTTCAAAGTGAAAGGGTGAGAGCTAGAAGATTAAAGAAGTAAAACTAATTTTAAGCCCATTCCCTAATTTGTAATGCTCTAGTTACTGTGAGCAGATAGGGAAATACAAAGCCTCTGGTTCTCTCCAGCCCTGCCCAGGATACAGGAGGCCACGGGAAGCACACAGAGAGATAGAACACGTGCTTTCTGATGAAAAGTCCAGATTTAGGGCACTCCAAGTGAATTAGACACAAGGAGCTGTCCCAGGTAACTGCACTACCTCCATGCAATTGAAACATGGCATAGTTATTAATTAAACTTACACATTTATAAAATACTTATGACTTCCATGCCATGAGAAGCTGACATCATGCAAGCAAGAGGCAGGACAATTTTCCTCAGCAACTTCCTACATGTGGAATCACCAGTCCCAGAAACACATTTTAGGGTAAGCAGACATTCTTACCTCTTCCCAGGTCTGTGGAGGACAGGGTGGGTGGTCTTTTCTGAAGGGGAGCAGAGCTCTCTCCTTGTGTCACAGGAGTCATCCACACACCAGCTTCTCCCCGTGGAGCCCACAGCCAGATATTTTCCATGGCAGGGTTTAAAAAACTTCTATCCATCATGCTTAGCAGTGTCAGCCTGCTGCCAAAGTTTGTCAGCTAGAGCCTGGAAGCATCCAACTTTTTTGGGTTGGAATCCAAGCCCTCTGTTCCATGTGTAAAAGCTTTAGGGCAAACACGGTGTTTGCAGTCGCAGTGCAAAATTGCTTGTGGGAGGTTTTCTCCTCCGATGCAAAAACTCTTAACAGTGTTGGAATCAGAATGTTTTAAGGTGGGATTTTTATGATCTAATGGCTTTCTTGACACCAGTGGTACTGCTCATGTTTCCCAGCCAGCTGTAAAGGGGTGGCATCCTGGGCTGAAGCAGGAGCTGCCTTGTCAGTGACAAACCAGTCCTCCTGTGCTCCCACAAAACCTGGCAGATCCCAGCTTGGGTCAATAACGTGGAAGACCAACCAGAACTGAAATTCAGCTCCTGGGGAAATTCTTCACCTGGGGAAGAATTTGCCCTTTGTGGCTCTGAAAGCCTTTGCCCTCGCTGTTAACCCCTCACTGCCCTCAAAGTAAATTGTGCAATGTTCTCCTGCCTCCAGCAGAGTCCTTGCCTGTTACATCTGGGGAAAGCAGCTGCTGGAGACAGCTGGGAGGAGACTTCTATGATTATTGCAGTAGCTGCAAAGTCATCTGTGCCACGGTAGCACTCGGATGTTTATCAGTTTCTGTCACCAACACAACTTTTTAATGTAGAAATGGGTCTGCAGGCAGCCAGGGGAACCCATGATGCCTTCTCCCAGCCACCTAGAAACAGAGACTAGACAGGAGTAAGGGAATAAAGGNAATTAAAACCTAAGGCATCACCCACAGCACCCCAGCCCAGACACTTCCAGAGAGGGGCAGCTGCAAGGGGCTGGCAAGCCCCTGGAAGACATCTAGAAGGAGACATTGTTGGGGCACAGCTGGAAGGAGGTGCTCCATGCCAAAGAGGGGCACAGCTGAGGCAGGGACAGCTCTGAGGGACCACAGCCAAGCCACACTGGGCTAAGTGACATCTCGGAGGGACTGCAGTTCCCTGATCCCCAGGGCAGGGCTGGGGGGCTCCCAAAGGACTGAAGGTAACACCCAGCAAAGGATGAGAAGACCAGGAATGTGTTTGACTGAAGCTGACCCTGGGGAAGGGAGAGAAATGGGGTTTTTCAAGTGGGTTTCTTAATTTGTTTCCTTTATTCTCACCCCTCAAATCAGCAATTGAAACTTTGTGTTAACTGGCAATTAATTCAGCATAATATAAACACAAAAGCTCCTCAGGCCAAGCCATGCTGCTGCTGGGGATGCAGACACTGCCCATGCAGAGAGCTCATGGTTTAGTCACTGCCAGGATGTCCCAGATGTGACAAAATGGAAAATTGAATCGTAAACTGAAAATACTGAGAACCTTTTAGTGTCGGAAGATGCATTTCTAATGGCAGCATTTAAAGAGTTTGTATCTCATAAGCTGATGTTTCTAATTTCAGAGGAAAAAAATGACTGCTCATCTGAGCCTTTGAGATGCACATCAGCCAGCAAGTAATTGAAGACAAAGTGTTTTTCTGTAATAAACCTTCATAATGAAGCACCAGAGGAAAATCCTAAAGTTCAACTCAATACATCACACTAATCTGCAGAATGGGATTTTCCTGCCACTAATCTTGTTAGAGCTGGGGCACTGTGCAAATACATCTAAACACATAATTACTGAAGAGATATTAAACGGATCGATTTATTTCAATAAAAAATGCAAACTTTGAGGAGAATTCATTAATACTCAAAATCCAGCCAGGCAATAAATAACACTAATGAACTGAGAAAAAGGAATAGATGAACAAGTACTGACATGATGTCTTATGGCTTATTGCTGTTAAAGAGGAGCTGACAATTACTCCACTTGAAATATAAATCCTGCAAGGGAAATGCTAGAAAGTGAGTGAAAGACTTGTTAAAAATACATACATACATATATACACACACATTTTAAGAAGGCATTAGGATGAAAACTAATTTAATTTCGTCCTAAGGAGGCCATATTACCATTTTCATCACCCTTAAGCTGTGTTTACATTAGCAAACAGTGCTGTGCAACAGGAGCATGAAACAGCTGTTGCTGAGATGCTGCCAGCACAGCAACTCTAAATGTGTTGGGGGGTTGCTGCCAGCCAGCTCCAGGGTGGTCCTGCAGCCTGCCTGCCTCACAGAGAGCAGGGTACCCCACCCACAGGGCTGCAGGAGCTCCCTGGTCCAGTTCTGTGCCAAGGGAACTCCGAGGTGAGTGCTCTACAGCGATTGTGGGTGTGCCAGCAAACACAGCATTTTCTTCAAAAGCAGCCTCCTGACTGGCACTAAAATGTTTCTTGCAGCAGAAGCACTCAGGGCACTGTCCAGGGCTCACCCTAGGACAGAACTGCCAGACACAGCAGAAACCTCAGTGCAACACTCACCCACACAACCCAAACGACCCAGTGACAACCAGGGGTAGCTAAACCAGCCTCTTCAGTAAGGGCTGGGAGAGCTGTCAAGACAGAACCCTAGAACATGTTTCTCCTTGTGCTTGGGAGGTTCTGCAATTTGCCAAGAGGAAAAACAAAAACATTTGGTTTGGTATTTTGGAACTATAACATGGTATTCAAACAGCACGCTTGGAGTTATCCGGGCTGCCTCAGAGGACACTTGCAGTGAATTTCTGTAGGCTTCTGAAACAAAAGAAAGACACTGAGGGGCTGAGGTGTGTCCAGAGACGGGAGCAAAGCTGGGGAAGGGTCTGGAGCACAAGTTTGATGAGGACCAGCTTAGGGAGCTGGGGCTGTTTAGCCTGGAAAAGGCTCAGGAGGACCTATCACCCTCTATATCTCCCCGAAAGGAGGGTGTAGTGAGGTCAGGGATCATTCTCTTCTCCCAGGTAAGAGGCAGGAAGAGAGGAAACGGTCTCAAGTTGTGCCAGGGGAGGCTTAGATGAGATATTATGAAGAATCTCCTCACTGCAAGGCTGGTCAGGCATTGGAACAGGCTGCTCAGGGAACTGGTGCAATTGCCAGCCCTGGAAGTGTTCAACAAGACAGGGATGTGGCACCTGCAAGTTTTACTCAATTCCACAGTTCTCACAGCAAAGGAGGTGCTGCCACCTCTCCTGGTGGAAGATCCCCCATTTCTTCACTCATTCCTTACCTGAAAGCTGCTCCTGTCCATTATTAGGGACTTCAGTAGCTGAGGAGGAAGGAAGCTCAGCTATCAAAGATGAGCTGTTTTGTTAAATCACAGTCAAGTTATTAAAAATCACCATTTCCTTTCAATAGTCTTATGTGGGAAAATGCTGGCAAGGCACCCAAACCTCATCTAGATGAGCAGCTCTGGCTTTTACTGGTTATAAAATGAGAGATTTATGGCAGCATGTACAACATGATGCTATTTCCCTCGCAATTTATGCTCTGAGAGGGCAGAGGGAGGTGGCTGGGCAGGAATTACACATCCCTTGCTCCTTCCAGCAGACGTCTCTTTGCACAAATACCACTTTCACAAAAATCTCTGCTTTGTTCCAACCCATGTCTCTGAAGAGTTTCTGTAAGGGCAACTACTACTGGCAACAAGCCCAGTAAATGTTGTATTTTTGTTCTTTCTGGAAGTTTATGCAAGAAAGATAGG
This sequence comes from Platysteira castanea, assembly GCA_013397175.1. Lineage (NCBI taxonomy): Eukaryota > Metazoa > Chordata > Aves > Passeriformes > Platysteira > Platysteira castanea. Next base: position 195,784 of record VYXC01011447.1, read on the forward strand.
AAGCTTCTCAGTTTTCATTCTGCTCTATACAAAATGTTCTGGGTTGGGCATGCCCAGCTGTTCTGTTGAAACATGATTTCTAATGTTTTATTTGGCTCTTTCCTTGGCATTTTCAGTAAGATCTGGGGAAGAAAAAGGATGTACACTGGGAGCACAGCATGACACAGCTCTGAATGAAGGCAATCCTCCTCTCCTTGGGCCTGTGATTAAGATTTGCCCTTACAAGCAATATTTAGAAAAAGTAACTATGCTGCCTTAAGAATCCCAGTCACTAGAACCAGGTATAGTAGAAAAAAAAATAACAAGTAAGGGAAGCAGATGTAAAAAGAAATGCATTTGTTAACAAGTCAGTTGGGATTTTATCACCAGGATAAAAGCCTGCTTATCATCACTATGTTTCCCTCTACAGCCCTAGAACAACAGGTATCCTGAAAATCCCAGCTTGATGTCTCAGATGGGCTGAAATCCTCACACATCCTTTCAGATGCTTCTCAAGGGCTGAGGGATTCCCTTCAAGCTTTCCTGGAGATCAAGGCAAGGGGGAACCTGGCAATTTTAGGGCCTTCTGTTGCCAGCAAGGAGTGGGATAGAGCAGCCAGATGTTCTGCACAGGCTCATCGCGACTGCGGCTCCGGGCAAGTGATGAATCTGCCACCAGATGTCACCCAGAGGCCACTCCTGTCGCCTGCTGAGACTCGAGCAAGCCCCTGCACCTCCTGCAGGCAGCAGGGATGGTCACGGCACGGTCATCACTCCTGCAGTTACACCCACATTTAACTTCAGAGTTCTACTCTGTGCCCTGAAAAAGAAAAGAAACTTGAAGCTGCAATTCTTCAAAATGCTTTGGAAACTGAAGTACTTTGGATGAGCTAAAAGCAAAATCCTATGGTTGTTGGTATCCTCACTGAAGGCCTGTATTTCTCTTTTCACAGAATTTTATCACCTTGCAGAGTTTACCCTTGTCTAACTCTCAGGGCAAAAGAAAAAGCTATCAAGATAGATAATGGACTGCAAGAAAATGGCAAGCAATGCAGAAAGAAGCAGAAGTACCTTGTGACACGGGAACATAAGAGATTTCCTGTCATAAGGAACACAATTATAACAGGAAAAAACCAGCAGAATAAAAAATGATAAAGTCTAAACAGATGAAGACTATTAGACAACTTTTACAAATTCAGGAATACACCTAAACACTTCATTTCATGAGGAGAATCCAAAGAAAGCACAGAGGGACACGATTTCCACTGTTTAACATTCAGAAAGTTCCACATGCTTTGCTGCAAATCAGAATTTTGCTTTTTAACAAATTATTTACCAGAGATCTAGAAAGCACAAATGTAGCATTGCAGCTTAAGGGGTAGTGATAGACACAAGGAACTGTTACTGAAAATATTTGTTGTGATAGGAAACAGAGGGAAATGAATCAGAACAGTTTTGAAGAAATTTTACTTTTTTTTTCAGTCTCCTAAATACAACTAAAATGTCCAGTGCTTCCAAGGGTAAATCAATTAATTACTTCAGCTCTGAACAGCAGCATCTAGAAAGAGGGATGAAATCACTCCTATAAATATTTCAGCTTTCTGAAACAAGTCCAGCTCCATTTAAACAAGTCCAGAAACAATTTCAGCTCCATTTAAACAAGTCCTAACTTTTTCTTAAACTCGAGGTTAAGCTAAAAGTACCTTCTTAAAATTGCCCCACAGTCAATGTTTTCCTACTCTCAAAAAATTCTGCCTGTGACAATGATTTGAAACTTGAATTTGGAACTCTCAGTAAGGATATTTATTCTAAACAATAGAAAAATTGGGAAAATGCCCAAGATACCCTGTGAAGAAAGCAGATATCATGCAGCAGCTAATGAGCACAGGCAGGTTCTGAACAGCCTGATCAGCTGCACAACAGGTCATCAATAAATCACAGAGCACCCACTCCACTGCCACAGAACAGGGATTTACAGGGCTCACAAGGCCGTGACAATTTAACATTTTCCTGAGCACTCTGTGCAGAACTGAAGGAGTCAGGACAAGTGCATGAGGTACCAGCCTCAGTAAAAAGCTGATTTTTCACACTGCTCCTTGTATTCAGCACTCTGAACTTGTCAAGCATAAAGAATTGGAATGTTTTTATATTTAACCCACTGACTAAAGGAACAGCTCTGCTGCTAGTTACAAATCAAAACAACAAAATATTAAGTGGAATTCCAGACAGCAAATTTCAACATGGGTGAAGAAACTCTTCTTCTGAATTTTAAATTCTGGTTGTTTTTTATTTATTATGCACCAGTAGCTGAAGAAGCCACGACTCAGCTGTTTATTGAGAAAGAACATTCCAACACAGTATTTCAACTTTTGCTTAGGAAAGAAACTATTTTAGAAAACTTAAAGGAGAAACCAAGATTCAGGCTGTTCATAAACATGAGTTCTGTGCATATCTGAACCTTCTTGTTTCCTCTGACCCAGCCACACTTTACCATGACAAACCTGGGAACAGCTCTTTTGGTTTTGATATGCTATGGGGAATGGTTATGGTTTCAGAACTTGAAACGGTGAAGCTAGAAAATTAAAACAATTCACAAACAATCCAAACGATGCAGGAACAGAAGCTTTCACCTCACTTGACCTCTAATCCCTTATAAATAAATAGTTAAAAAATCAAGTTTTACACCAGCAACAATCTCAGTTATTAAGTAGCAATTGGATACTTTTCTTAGAGTGACCTGTCACTGCAACCACCCAGTGGTAACAAATTGACTTTCAGTCTCTGTAATAAAGCAGCTCAGAGTAAACAAAATACTTATTTTGAGAAAACATACAAAAATCACAACTATTATATTAAGAACTCTGTTGCAATTATATACAAAATAACTATCAGAGAATTTGGTTCATACAGTGTTCTGCAAGTTTTAAAATTCAGTTCTCAATCCAAGACAGCCAGCACGAGAAATGGGCAACCACCTACACCTCTCTGCTTGGGGACACAGAACAATTTGTGTGTATTCATGACAAAGTTGGAGCCATAAGGTAAAAGGAGAGGAAGCAATTTATGCAAAGACGTTAAAAAAAAGACTTCCACAATGTCAAGTTCCCTGCACTGTCCCATTAAACCACGTTTAGAACATCCACAGCAGCTGCCTCCATTCACAGTGTTTTGTTTTGGGTTTTGTATTGGTTTTCTTGGGACTCAGATGTCCATTTAGACACGCCCCCCTCCCAAATTCCAAAAGCAATGACTTCCTGCTACAGCTCAGCTAAGAGTTTCAGCTGGTGTCCTGAAGAGAACGTGCAGTTTGTGAACCCCTCATCACACACTGCTGCCAAGCCATATTTAAATGTAACCATGAACAACCAAACTCCACTCCAATGACCATGCAAAACCTGAAGTAATACCCTTGAAATATTTGTTAGCTCTTGGAAAGTGCCCACAAGCATCCCCTGTGTTAATACCCTGTATCTCAGCTTGCCTCCCAGCAAATCTGACTCAGAGAAGAGAAAATGCACAGCAGCAACAACCCAGCCCCTCACCCAGCTGTGACAAAACGCTCAGAATTTCTGAGGTTCAAACACAGTCAGCTCGTTCCCGTCGTAGAACTCTCGCAGTTGGTTTGACTCGTATTTTATGGAAGGTTCTGCAGTTTGCATCCCGGGCTCCAGAGCGTTCTGTCCCACTATTTTAAGGTTCACCAGTTTTATTTTCCAGGTGTTATTCCTCATGGGACAGCTGATGAGCCCGAAGATTTGCTCAAAGACACCCAAACAAGCGTTGTCTCTGTGCACTGTGCCAGCCACTGCCACCAGCACCAATCCATGAGGGGACATGGCACATTTCAGGCCACTGGAATGCAGGTTGGGGTTGAAGAGGAGACATTCTTCTTTCACCAAGGACAGCAGGCGCAGGCTCACCATGTCTGCCCCCACGTACTGTTCCATGTTTTTTTCCAACGTGTTGTAGCAGAATTTCAGTTTGGCATCCTCCCAAAAATGCTGTGGTCCCCATGTTTCTTCGGATTTTATTCCCAAAGGATGCTGAGAATTCAGGAGTTCAAAGTACCACTGGCAGAATTCTCCTCCTAGACCACCAATGTCATCTTGTGGTGACTTCTGTCCATTTCCATGACTCTGCAATCGAGCACATTTTTTTTCTTAGAACTATTTAGCAAGATCATCACTTAGAAAAACACCAAATCATGCACATATTTATATTAAACCTTTTAAATGTTCTGAGCCAGAGTGCCTGAAGAGAAACACCAAAATAAAATCTCATTTGTTTTTACAAACATGATTATCTTATCCAGAGAACCAGGACAGGTTCCTTGAATTACACCTAGAAAGTGCTTCAGTGTCTTGGGCTCTTTATAATCAAAGAGAAAAATCCTGGTTCTACTGAAAAAGGGCAGGGGAAGGACATAAAGTGACATCTTTTGGAACTAAATGTACAGTTACTTTGTAGGATTTCTCAGTATTTATGAGTTGACAGCGAGACTTTTTTTTAGCAGTAAATCAAATGTCAAGTTTGATAACACCAAAGTCTAGTAAGTATTAAATTGTGTTACAAAGAGTAAGTAATTAAGCATGAAAAGTTTGGTGATTTCTATATAGAAATGCTGTATTTGTTTCACCACAAGTTGAAATTAATTTCCAATTCTGTTACATGGGTTCAGGTTTCCCATTTCTTCAAAGTGGTGAGGGCCACAAGAATTGAGAGAAAACAAACTCAAAGAAAGACGTATGAGATAAATATATCAATTGACTTTCTTTTACCCCTGAATGAGTTTTAAGTACTTCATTTATGTATCATCAACCACAGAACTTTGCTAAGAGAAACCTTTCTTTTTCCCGAATTATGCACGCACAGGAAATTGTTTTGGAAACAATTCTCAGCGAAATCCTAATTGTCATCACTTAATCCCCGAGTGAAAGCTCAGTGCAACAGGCTCTCAACAGGGACAGAGCTCTCACAGCCCAGGAGGTGGGGCTGTTGCCCATGAGGGCTCTGAACTACAGCAAGTGGCCAATTAGAATTACAAATAAAACCCTGAAAGTTCATTACATCACGAGGATTTACTAAATGGCAAGGTTTTTAACTTCAAAATAACCCATTATTGCCAAAACACATTTCGTTATCCTGTATTAAGTGCTACAAAAACCAAGGGAAAACAAATTACAGAGACCTGGCATGGCTGGAAACTGCACATTTTAACAATATATAAACTCACTAAAATCCCAAAGGCCTCTGCAGGATTTCTGCACCACTCATACTGTTTTCAGTTGTCCCTGAACCCACAAAACAATTTGGGAATATCCTCTATTTTAGCTTATAGGACAATTTAGAATTCCAAGCATGGAGAAGACCCCACATGTTAGAGTTCAAATACTGTGGAGAACAGAGCAGACACCTTTAGACGTCATTTAAAAACCAACCAACCCAACCCAACTAAAACCAAACCAACCAAGAGTTAAAAAGATTTAGGACCTTCCTACTGGTGCAGAGCCACATTTCCACTGGTCATGCTGTGAAAGCAGTGCTGAGCACCCTGAGGATTTCCAGCAGCAGCACCCACCTGTGCAGGAGGTTTTCTGTGCCCTGGCTCCGAGGCTCGTGCCGTGAGCTGCCCGCTCCAGAGCTGCCTCACACGCTCGATGAGGACGTGTTTCTCTGAGGAAGGAGGCATTGCAACTCCCTGGGCTTCCAGATACTTAAAGATGATTTCTCTGTAGACTTTCCTGCGCCTCAAAAGTTCTTCCACGCTTTGGCT
>VYXC01011450.1:0-36971 GCA_013397175.1 Platysteira castanea
CAAAAGCCCAGGGCAACAGACATCTTTAAAAATTATGACAGGACAGTTTCCTATGCATATAAATACTTAAGGAAAATGTATAGTGATTCTCCCTCTTCATGCCAGCAAGGAATCTGTTTTATCACTCACTTCTGTTATGTTAGAGGTTATCTCTGAGGTGAGTCTTTGCATATCTTGTGTTAAATACTGTCTAGCTGGTTAGCACATAGAACTGATTTTGGAAGAGCCTTCTTCAGATTTCTTGATAAAGTAAATATTAAATGGGAAGTGCTTTATTTTGGGGTTTGGCTTGCCTTTTTTTTTTTTTTTTTTTTTTTTTTTTTTTTTTTTTGTGGGATGTTGTTCATAAATTCTGGTTTTATCACCCAGAGTACAGTTGTATGGGTTTCAGGACATAGCTAGCTTTCATCTTACTGGTATTAACTCTGTCCTTTTGAATTCAACTGGAATTGACTAAATGTATTAAGAAGTAAAAATCCTTACCTTAAAACCAGCTTAAGGCCAAGGAATGAAGATCCCCAATTCTGCTGGTTACCCCTGACACACTTGCTTGCCTTTAGCATTTCAACTATTTAAGATTAATATCTTAACAGGTAAGAAGCAGAAGCAGTTTGCTCACTATTTGTAGATTAGAAGCTTGATTTTCAAATTGCAGATTATATAAGTTGTAACCTGCAGAATGGTTAGAAGGAACACATTCTATAGATGGCTTCTAAGCCTCTAAGCAGTTACAAATTCCCTGAACCAATTCTGATAACAAAAATAATTTCCCGTAAGTAGTGATGTACTGTAGTAGTGAAGTACTGACCACATTTCACCTTGGCTTCTTACCGCAGACTATAGTAAAAAGCAACTTTTTAATAAATTCCAATTAACCAAAGGCAATCAAAAGTATAATTTAGTCAAGTCTCAAACTGTCTCTCTCTTCATTCATGTGTGGCAGATGCTATTACACAACAAGCTATATGTTAATAATTTTTTCCCAGTATCATCTTTGAGAAATAATGAAAGAAATTTGTTGGGGCAAATATACTGGACTGAGAGTAATAGGATATAACGAGAGCTATTTATTGTTCAACTTTTATAGCAAGAAGTTGCTTTTTGAACAAAAACACTCATCTTATGCACAAAGGCATAGCAGAGGGAAGAATGATAACACAGGTCATAGATATTACAGCTTTAAAATGCTGTAATCTAGCATTTAAGACACTGGGGGGGTTTCAGTCGCTGTTGCATGCTGAAATGAGAATTCAACATTGCTGTAGTTGTCATAGGTAAATTTCTTCAGAGCTCATCTGGTTTAGAAATACTCATTAGTTGCTAATATTCAGCTGAATATGCAGATGTCCATGAACACTGTATATGCACATACACATAAACACTTGGCTGTGTTTGGAAGGAGGTTTTGGTGTAACAAGATTTCATGATTGCAACTGAAAAATGTTACTTCATGACTTAACAAAGGAGAGCTCCAAGCCCTGGTGTTTACACAGCAGTGCAGAGGACTGCTTTGTTGCAATGCCTAAGTAGGAAAATACAATATATTTCTCTGAGCTGTCCCAGCTGTCTGGGAAGTCTGCTAAAGTAACAGCCAGAATCTCTGAAACACACTATAGTAATTATTCCTTTCAATAGTACCAAGAATAGATACCATTTATCAGTATTTCACCTTTCCTGAAAACTGGTTCCAGGATATTTAAAGCTACATTTTCAGAATTTTAAATTATACTGTATGTAGGCGATCAGCACCTTTTGTTGGTGATAGAGGAGATTTCTGAGCACTGTCAGGGAACCTGAATAAGACCTACCTATTACATCTAAGACACAAAATTACTTTTTCTATTCTGTTGTTTATGCACATTTCTTTAGCTTCTGAAGCACAAACTTTGGTGCAAGTTGGTTTACTGAGAACTTCCCTTAAACGTCTGGATAATTAAGACTATTTTGGACTGTTGAGTCCTCCTATCTTTATGATGGTTATGATGAAAAATAAGGGATTATCCAGAAATTAATTTCCTGTTGTGATCTACTTGGCTAAGGCCAGAAAACCAAGATATGATAAGACTTTTTCAGTCAATAAAAAAATCAGATGATTAAAACTCATTTAAGAAAAAATAAAGAAACAAATTTGCAAGGCAGGAAACCAAAACATGGCTGTGGTTAGAAAGTATAAAATTATGGTTTGAGGACCTTCCACCCTAAATCAAAAATGTTATGGCCACATGATGCAAAGCCCCAGTCTGGTGTGAAAGTGTTCTGCTCATTCAGATTTATTCAGGAACTGCGATGGGTTTATTTCATAGTGGCTAGCAATGCCAAAATTTCTATTATCTGCCATTAGCATAAACTCTCCATTGAGCATTCTATTCAACTTTATAGAAATCACTCTAAATTTCTGTCAATTTTTGGAGAATAATGCGTTTTTATGTTTCTTAAACTCTTTGGATAGAACTGTATGATAGGAATACAATTATCTATAAAATGTTACAGGTTCAGCCTCTAAGCTATATAACACTCTGTTAAATTCCTTAAAGCCAAGGAATTCCTTAAAGACTCAGTGGAATGATTTCTGAATTGAAGCTCTATGAAAAGTAACAGAATATGGCATAGCAGCTTTAGAGGAACAAACTCCTTCAGGTTTGCTTCACATGAGAGTTTTGTGGTCTTAGACTTCTTTGTCTGCAATTTTTTTTTTTTTTTAACTTTAGGAAGAAATAAACAAGAAAAATAAACCAAAACACCACCAGAATACTTGTTATAACAATAAATTATCGCCACATACCTGATATGGAGATGAAGCTCCCATTCAGTATATAAATAGTGTGCAGCTTTCTATACTGCATGCTTAAGTCTGGTTGATATAATCCTATTGGTTTCATTGGACTGTCACGGTCCATTAAGAGTTAATGAGGCGAGGAAGTGGGAAAGAATCACAGCATCAATGTGATGAAGATTCAGTCCAACTTTATTTTTTGCTCTCCTTAGCTTTATACTCATATCCAGCTGCACACGCAAAGCACACGACTAATAGCATTACATAATTGGTTTAGATTACATGTTCACGCATCCTATACTAATATGCAATTGGTTACTTTGCATACTTTTCGCCGGATCCACATCCCATTACTAACCGCAAGATTCTGGCACTAGCATGTTCTGGCCATGAAAGTCTAGCATATGCTCGTTATCCCCTTTCTCTATCTGTTCAAGGCCAACTGCTCAGTGCTTACAGACTCCCGTACAAGGCCGGCTGCTTAACCCTTACAGTCTCTCGTACTCATGTAACACAGCTAGGGCCCCAACATTGGACTCTGTAGTTGCATTCAATTTTGGTGCAATATCAGTGAAATGGACTCTAGGGGTTAATTTGGACAAAAGAATTTGACCTTAAAGCGATTTCTAGAGAACAGCATTTCACCTTCACTATCTGCCTTGGAAAAGAGTGCTTCAGTTTTAAAGAACACTTTGAAATTGGTCCTTTTGCTCACCCCCTTATTACCTAAGTAATTGCTGCACATGATAAATTGGTTGATAGTCACTGGGTTTAATCTAGATGAGACTTCATAAGACTTTGAAGAACTTGCATGTTATTTAAATATAGAAAGCTTCTTTCTTATATTTCTCTTTCTTTAGGGTAGTTTTTAGTGTTTATCTGAAGTGTTATTTCAGGGGTGAATGATTTCTCCTTCTAACTTGCTTTGATGCCTACATTTTTATCAATATGTTTGTAACTGAGCAGTCACGTCTCTGACTGTGAAGGCTTTATTGTCAACAACTTGCTGCTCTGAGACAGATCCAATTTGTTTCCATTATAGATGAAGGCACAGCCAAACAGGAATTTGGTTTTCTGTTTGCATATGCTGCTTGGGTACAGGAGTATAGATACAGAAAATGCTGCTTGCAAGAACTTTTCTTGTTTCTCTTTGGTCCCGCAGGAGAGAAAAGCCTCTCACGTGGGCTATCAGTAGAGTTTATAAACCAGGGACATCTGCAGACCTTGCTAACCTTTGTTTATAGTACAATAGAGAAATATTTTGACAACAGGACGTTAGCCAATCACCCTTAAGAAGGTGGCTGATCTTTTAACCAATTAGGCTATGAAGAAAAAAGATATAAAAGGGTTGTAAAATAATTAAATAAATCACTATTGCTGCACCATCCCTGCCTCTTGGATCTCTCTCTCCTCCCTCCTACTACTGCAGTATAAACACAGGAGTGACAAAGTCTGAAGGAAATTGTAAGGACTTAGCTAAAAGCAGTGACAGACAGAACTTTTTCCAGTGTGTGCGTAGCCTCTGTTTCCTGAACTCGCTGTGTGGGTGTTTAATGGAGAAGTTGCTGCTTTGTTCCTGAGGCGTTCCTTAGCGTGGAACCCCCGGCAGTGCTATTTTGCACACTCGCAAGCCAGCTCTCTCACCCGTGCGATGGAAACACGCAGCCACGCTCACACTGAGCTAGCTAGCTCAGATGTAACTAAACGTAACCAAGAGTTAAGAGGCAGCCTCCATACAGAGTTCCAAAGGGTTTATTTACCAAACCACGTCGAAGGATTCTGGTGATGAAAAGGGATCGGCTTCCGGCCGTGACACACTTATAAAGGAGTACAGAAGGGGGGCGGGGTAATACAACAACAACCACTGGGGAGAAGGAGGGGACAGAGTGGGGGTTGGTTACATCCTTTTAAGGGATACAAGGGGCCTCTGTCAACTGGCCAGTCAGACAGACCGAATCTTCATAGAATGACGAAGCCTGATGGGAGCAGCTTTTCTCACTGAGTTTAGGGGGGATCTTAGACCTCAGAGTTTGCCCACCAGCAGGCCTCCCCCATAGCTAGGCTCTTTGGCCCCCCAGCCACCACAGCTGCTGGTTCAGCCACTGCAACACATAGGGATGAGCATCACTGTGGTTTTCATGATCATTTGACCCTTACAGTATCCCTAATCTGTAAGACTGAGAAAATGAACACATGCAACAAAGGTCTTGTGTCTGACCTGAACTGAATCACTGATCCCTGCTTATCTCAAGAATGGATTTTATAGATGTTACTTGTTTGATTTTAAGCAATTGTAAAAGCAGGAAAGCAAGTAACTGAGAAGTGTTGAAAGACAGTCAAACATATTCTACTGATTTTCTGAGCCTTATAATACAACTTCTGTAGATCTCAGAGCTTTAAATGTGTGGGTCTAAAAGCAAAAATTAATATTCTTCTTTACCCTTATTAGCCCTAGTGATGAGCAGCAAAAGTTACTGAGGTAATTTGAGAGTGTTAACATATCAATTTCAGGTAGTCAGTGTGAATTCCAGTTTTTCCGAGTTAATTTTTGAGTAACACTTTCAAACCATTTAAAAACAAGTATATTTGGCAATGATGTTTTCTTTCTTAATTAGTAGAGTTCAAAATCTCTAATTCATCTCTAGTTTATCCCTTTAAATTCCCAGGCTAACTAACATGTTCACTGCCATGCAACTGAGCTGGGGCTTGAAAGATAAGTCAAAAGCAGTGAGTTGTGCTCCTTTGAGAGACATCCTTCCAAATATGCTTAGAATCATATTTAGATGCTGAAACCCACTCCAAAAAGTTAGAATCCAAGTGTTTCAAATCTCAAATTTTCACTACACTTTGTTCTCTTTCAGGGAATATCTCCCCTGATTGTTGAATTCCCCACACATAAAACACAGTTATTGCTTTTTAAATGCCACTGATTTGGGAACCATGTGCATAGGACACACATTATCATACATCCACATATGAAACTGTGCATTTAGTCTGCCAGGACTATTCCTCTAATCTGTTCTTGCTGATTTTCATTGCATCTCTGCTTCTCCCACACACTTCTTTTAACTCAGTCTCTGATAATGTCCATGTTTTCAGACCTATGAAAAATTTTTTCTTACTTTTGACTAGTCTCCAAAGAGGTCGTTACTATAAGAGGAGACAAGAACCTTGACTGTTGGACTCTTTCCAAAACTGTGCTTTACTTGAACAAGCCATTTGTTCACTTTTCAGCTTCCTCTAAAATGAGCATAACGTTGGTTAACATTGCAGAGAATGTCAGGATTTTATAAGCTCTATATGAGCTCTTTCTACAAAGAAATTCACAGCACATAGAAATTGTATCTGAATGCTAGAAACTGCCTTCTGTCCAGATTTTAGCGCAATATGATTCTTTGATTGATCTATAGTAATGCATTTTTTGGATGGAATAGATATAGTTGAATCGAAACGGTTTTAGAAAGATGAAAGCTACCTTTGCTGCCACCAATTACCCATTAAAGGGGGAAAAGCAGTAACAAAAGCAAACCCAGAAATCAGTGGATTATTTACTTTTACTCTGATTAGTTTGTGAAAGATACTTTTGGTTTGAGGATGGATTTTTTTTGTTTGTTTGGTTGGTTTTTTTAATTTTAGTTAGGTTTGTTGGGTTTTGAGTTTGAGGGGTTCTTTTCATAAAAATATGAAGTAATACTCATTTCTTCAACTGCTGTTTTAAAAGTATTGGATGGAAATTCACTTGCCCTTTGCTCCTTCAGGCACAAATTGTGTCTTGTCAAACCAGACATTTGCAGAGAGTCTTGGAGAATTGTTTCTCAGGCCAAGTTACTCTTTGTGGTCTTCTATGTTTGCAGAATGAAACGATGATGTTTGACAGCATTGGCAAGTCTGTTACATGGATGATGGATTCTCTTCTGCAATGATCAGTGTAAATTGATATAAATCAATGCTTGAAGGAAGCAGGGCAGGTTATTTCAGGAAGTGCAAAGTTAAATGAAACCAAACAATTAATCTTTATGTATGCAATGATTTAAATGGGCTTATTGGCAAAAGACTGTATTTGTAGTTATCACAGCTGCTGTTATTTAAAAAAAAAAAAAAAAGCTGGCTTTTGTGCATATAAAAGCTCATTAAAATCAGAAAAATTAAGCAGAAATCTATAATGTCCTTTTAGTGAGTTTCCGAATTGCAGGAAGATTCAGAGCTGAGCTTTAGCCAGGACAACTTTATAGGATATTTTCAGAATTTTTAAGCTTACAAACTATATTAGTAGCTGTATTCAACTTTAAGTGGATCTGAAAGTAAACTGTCTTTAACAAAGCACTGTTTTGAAATTTCAGATCCTTGGCTTCTGTTCCTGCTCTTTCACCTGTGGTGCGGCTGTGGTTTTCTCTAGAAAGTTCAGTTTTATTCTGACATCAGATTCCTGGTAGTTGTCTAGAGTTTGTACGTAGCTTGTTAATACACTCAATCTATTACTGTGGTATACACAGTAGCACCCCAGTTTTGGTTTTGGGTGGTAGTTACGGTCTAATCTGGATCCCTGAGGGGTCCATAAATACGGTCTATTTTCATGTCTGTGGTGGTGTTGGGGTTTTCCTCATATATTATTCTGTGGAAGCCCAATGAAATGATAGCCCACACTTCTCAAAATCTGCTAAATTAGTGAGCTAAATTTGTAGGCCATGCTCAAAATTCTATCATGAGTTTATACCAAAACAAGTTTTATTACAAGAATATTGTAGTTCTTTCTGTATATCAGAGATATGAACCTTTAAGCTTCATGGGTTTAGACTTCTGAGATGGGATTAACTTTTTAATAATTTGGTCCTTGATTTCCATTTTCTTTTTAGAAACTGTAGTTCCTTATGTTTGTCCAAAATTGCTTCCTGAATTAGTGCATTAGTTTTAATCTGCCACTGATGTTGGATACTTAAATTAAAAATCTGCCAACTTTCAACTATAATCAAATCTAGATATCTTTTTAAGGTTTGGGCAATTTATAGAGCAGGTTGAACATTGAACATTTTTAAGTTCTTTTAGGTTATGTTTTGGAAGGGGTTATACTTTTAGTGTGCATGCTAACAAGCAAATTAAATGATTCGTAATTCATAATAAACCTGCTCTAGCCTACTCAGTATTTCTACTATGGATTTGTTCAAGTTTGTGTGCTGAGAATATCCAGATCAAACCTTTGCTCATAGCTCCCCTTTCCCCACCAATGATGATGAGTAGAGTGATGCTTCTTATCCTGCTTGCTTGAGTTCTCTATATTTAATTTGCAAAACACTGCTAAGGGAAGCTAAAGACTGTTTAGAGGACTGGGTAGGTCTATTTGTTTCCATCTACTAATTTTTCTGTCCTGTTTGTTTTCTTTATTTTTCCTCTGTATTTGGCAGGGAGCAGACATGAATTTGACTGTCTTCTGTTGAACAGCCGCCACTGCCTCAAGCTGTTTCAGTCATCCACCTTGCCAAAACACTTTTTCTTTCCAGTTTTTTCTCCTTGAAAAAGAGAGGGGCTTGGGGCAGAGATTGTCCCCAGAGAGTTACTTTGGGACTAACTGGGTTGGTATCACAAGGTGAAATAATTTAATCATCCTGAAGTGGGGCAGAAAATGTTGAGAAATTAATAAACAAAAAATCCTGCAAACACACATTGTCTCAACCAAAATTATTTTGGTTTCTATAACTGCTGTCTCATCAGCATATCTTTAAAGTTAAATTTCAAAGTGTTGCCTGAAATAGAAACTTATTTAAATTAGATCCATATCCTAATATGCCATCTTTAGTTTTGATTTATTAATTGTACTGTGCTTAGAAATTTATCACAGCTGATTTTGCTTTGCTACCTGTTTCTATCTGAAGAGTTCTCAAAAGTTTTAAAAAAATAAGAAAATACCCCATCTACCTGTAGTAGCTAGAATCCTTCCATATGTTGGTAACTTTATAACAGTAAGTATATAATTAACTATTTACTTTGCCACCTGTCAATGTCTTGCACTTGTTTTAAAATCTTCTGTTTAAAAATTATCATCTTGCTCCATAGACCTCCAAATCCTGGTTTTCAGGGACAGATAAATTGTTTCATACAGGTTAGGATTTGGGAGGTTTACAAATGCAATAGAAAATTTACAGTTATTTGAAACTATAAAATAATATATTTTATACTATGGGGTTTCTGAATCATATTTCCCCACCCTGTGCTGCAAAGGGAGAGCTCTGTCCAAAGCATCTCTGCTATGACCCCATGAGAGCCTCATTCCTCCTGCTGTGTACTTTTTAATGTGCTGTCTGATGTGGAAGACAGTTTAATGAGAATTCTGATCATTAATGCAAGTTTAACTGCTGAAAATAAACAGTTGGTAATTAAGTGAATGTGATGTGATGAATAATTAGTTGATGTATCAAATAGCCAAAATACAGTTAATTTTTTAAAGCAAGTATTTGAATTGTTTGAGAAAATATTTTGTAATACAAGCAACAAGACTTTGCTCTACTATTTTTAATTGCAACCTCAGCTTACTCGAGAATGACTTGCAGTGTTCCTAAGAAGGCAGGCTTCAAGGTCAGACTTAATGAAAAAGTAGATTAAGTCTATCATTACATGTTTGGTTATAGAGATAAAAACAGCCAACTTTTTAAATCTCAGTTACTATATAGCTCTTCTCAAATTCACAGTTTACTCCCTATGCACAGCATGGAGTTGCAAGTCATTAAGAGAATTCAGTCTTTCCTTGAAACATACCATCATGGATTTATTTAAAAGTTTAATCGTGTTCCCTCTTTTACCATAGTTTCCATAATTTTATCTTACACAGGAACAGAATGCATTAATGAAGTCACGATTAACACTCCACTTCTTAGTAAGCAGTATTTTAATGGTAGTCATTGTGCATAATAGAGGGTGTTGTTGGAAAGCTTCTGCTGGCTGATTGTGAACAGCATTTAATTAGAAATGCAGTCCTGGAGCAGAAGGTGAACCTGTGCTCCCAGTTGCCTCTGCTGGCAGCTCTGCCCAGGGGCATTTTGGGGACCCAGGGTATCCCCTAAGAACAGGCTGGGTGAGAGGTACTGCTGCTTGGGGGAGAGCTGATCCTTCAGATCAATGGGCCCTCACTGGCGCACTGGGACCTCAGCACTCCTCCTCCTTTCAGCTCTGGAGTCATTATGGATACTGAGGTGCTTCTCAGGTAAGCAAGGCCTGTAAGGGGAGTGGAATTAAGTCACTTACAGAAAAAAATTTCTCATTCATTTTCCTCCACTGAAACAACCATGTGGGTCTAGGGAGGAAAATAAAACTGATAGTGATAGGTTACATTTTACCTTCAGTGAAATCAAATTCCCTCTGTTTCAATATAAAAACAACTAGGGATACACTAGGTTCTCTTGTAATAACCATTCACAGTCTTTTGCTAAAAGAAAAGAATTGGAAACGGTTTTCCTAGGGACTTCAAAGCATAGAGTAAATGAAGTCTCAGCTTCTTGTACAAAACAGTCCTTTGGAGAATTCAGCATCTTTTGGGGGTTTTATTTGGGTTTTTTTGTTTGCTTTTTTTTTTCTTTGCCCAGTATTTCTAGACCACAGCCTAACAAGCCAAGTACGGCATGGATTTCATGTGCATGTCAGAGCACACCTGGATAGCCCAGAACTTTCTGAATGCTCTTTTCTTAAAACTGAAGAATCTGGTGCAACTCTAAAAGGCAAACCCCAGCTCATAATGTGATTGGGTTCCTCAGATTGAGAGAGAGGAAACTTTTCAAGTGAATGCAAAATAGGATCAGGGATCTAGACAGCAAGAACCCTGCATGATAGCAGGGACCTCAAAACAGAGCACTGCCCTTCTGATAGTAGCATGCATTTTTCATTTATATGCTCAAAAAGAAAACTGTCTGGTGGCAAAGCATTTTTGGTTAATAATGAAAGTGGAGAGATTTTCACTTGCATCTCTTGTAGGAAAAGAAACAATTCAGAAATGAAACAGACAAATGCTGAAGAAAAATGTCTTAATTAACAGACTTGTTTGTTATGTTGTTTCATGGAGTGTGAACTGTCCATTTCATTGTTCTCTATTTTTATTGCTATTATTGCTCAGGAGTCCACCACATTATGGTTTTTTTCTTGTTACTTGATTGGACTAAAAAAAGGTTTAGTGGAGCTAATTGTTCTAAATAAGAGAGAGATTCTGTTAAAAACTGGCCTCCTAATAAAATTATAGCAATTGCAAACCAGAACAGACAAATGATTCCCTCAGTCTGACTACCTGCCTCTCTGCAGAAGTCAAAGCCACATAAAGCACTGCACAGTCCAGTATCTCAACCTGCCCCAAACATCTGGATCCCTAAAATGTGTTCTGCTTGAAACTGCAAACCGTACTGGAAATGTCTGTTACATCTGGGGCTAAACCACACAGGGCTTGAGTTGGCATGTGGGGCCACACTGCCCTAATCCTTTAACCTCAGAATCTGGGAGCATTAGTTATCTGGAGAAGAGGCAAGACCTTGGTATGAACAGACAGAATTTACAGATATCGTCTCTGGCTACAGAAGATAAAAATTGTGTTCAGAAGAAACCCTACAGCAGCAAATAGAGAGACTAAAAAAATGCTTTGAAATAGAAATACAAACTTAAAGTGAGAAGAGATTTCTTACGCTATTATACTTCTCTATAGCGAGACAGTTTTTTCAGAAACATAATTGATAACTCCTATACATAAGAGATCCCTCAAATTGAGCTCATTGTTTAGGCACAAATGTCAAAGATCTTTGATAAGGGGGAGTTGTGGTCTTGTTCTTTGGTAAGAGAGATTTGTGCTAAAGGTAACCTATTCATATGGATATTTTCAGGCTATTGTCCAACAGCCAATTTGGACTTTGCTGTGAGTTCTCTTCCATGAAGAAATTGGCAGTTGCTTTTTGCCATCAAAAGTTCTAGTTTTAAAAATCCAAAATACATATTGGCCTTTTGATTTTTCAAACCAGGATGAAAGAAACTTCTAAGTTCAGTGTATATCAGCTTTTCCTTTGTGTTTACTCAAGGGTATCCCAATGCACTTTTGTTCTGGAGACTGTATGTACATTCAGTTCTATTCAACAGTTCTGTGTGGCACCTTCTGTATTCAATGTATCCCTGATCACTCAGAGCTTTCTGAATCTGGAGCTGAATCCGAACCTCTGCCATTGCCAGTGCTTATGGTCACTGTCCCTTTCAAAAAACGAAAAGGACTCCAATAAATTCCACTTCCTGTGAGCATTTCTGACTTAGCTAACTAACAAGTCTTGAATACTTTTTAAGGAAGAATTCCATTTCTTATGCATGTTTCCATATATGAAGTAAATCAGCCTCTCAGAATGTCAATTAATCGAAAATCGTTTTTTACAGAAGGATCAAGGAATGAATGCTAATGGTTAAAAAATTCTGTAATAGTAAAATCCTTTCTTTCTCTTCTTGCTCTACTAAAGGAAAAAAAATAGTAAATTAAGTTTAAATGTTCAGCAAATATGGCATGCACATTGAGCTTAGTTTGTACTGTGAAATGTAGTTGGTTTCCAGCCATCTGGTGGAGGGGGTGGGGAAGCTTTAGCTGTCTCAATCAATTCCTGTCTTTTTTCATTTGTGGAACTTTGTCATCTCCCTCTGGTGGCAAATGTCTGAAATATCCATCACACAGCTGATGCAAGGGGGAGGAACCCTTAAGTCTGTTCCAAGGTGCACAGTTGAAATCAGTAGACTTCCAGTTACAAATATGCAAAGCACAGCATCCTTGCTCTCTGGGTAATAGCTTAGATGGGAGAAAGAAATGTAGGTTGGCCTGAGAGCTGGGATTTGCAGTACCCAGTTTGCAACAATATCAGAAAAAGGCAACAAGAACAGAGGCTCTTGCAACACAGGCGGAAGGATGGAGTCCCAGACTTTCATGTGGCCTGCAAATCCAAAAGCCCCTGTACTTAATATTAGATATAAATCTAATATTAAGTACAAAGTCTCAGAAAGGACAGGTTTTGAGCGTAGGAAAATGAAGGATTACAAAGGGTAATAAATGGACCAAGACTTGCCTAGTTTTGTACTTTTCAAGACACAGAGATGATAAAACAGTGTTTCCTGCCCATTGGGGTTTGTGCTTGAGTAACACTGTTACCTGTTTAAAAAGGTCTTTATGTGAAATTGATTCTTCCTTGAGAATCAGAAATAATAGCACTGCTTTGCCTTTCTTGTTAGATCACTTGCTGCAGCTTTTCAAGTGTATGCTAGTATCAGAGTATTTCAAACCCTTCTCCATTAAAACTACTCAGCAAACTTGGAAGTTTACCTTTAAAACTTCCAGCTGATTTAAGGAGTAAGTGATGTATCTGCACTCTGCCTGTCATGAATAATTTAACAGCTGAAGTATTCTGGCTCCCAAAAATTATAACTTGAAACAGTTGTTGAGTAATCCACTCAACCTGGCTGTATCTCTTTTATCCCCTGGTCCTATGTATATATAGCTGGATGTATCCACATTAATACTGTCTTTAGTCATCAGTCCTTTGAGTCTTTACAGCTAACCTCTGTGTGTGTAGAATGTAAGTAGGTGTTCTATATAAATAAACTCCCAAAAGGGAACCAGATGCTGAACTTTATAGCTGAATAAACAGAACCACTGAAAGGTGATATAATATGCTTGGCATCTGTGAGTCAGCATTAAGATGTGCTCCAAATACTATTGCAAACAGTGACAGTTTCTGGATATAAAGAACTCAATGTGCTCTCATTAGCGCCACTGGAAATTGCTCCCAAGGGTTTTGGTTCTCACTCAATTCAGATCACTATGTAATTTCTGAGTATGAACTGTTTCAGGCAACTGCAATGTTCACAGATTTTTGCACTGCTTGGTGAACTTTCCGTTTAAAGATTTCCCAGCCTTGGGTTTAGAGCTAATACTTTGAGTTCACTAGTCTCAAAGAACTCCTGAAATGTTTGATTAGAAAATGCTACTCACAAGATGCTCCCTGCCCTGCTTAATGATCTGAGCAAAAAAGCAGAGACAGAAACAGAGAGTCTGTTGGGCCAGGGCCCTGATTCACCCTAACACTCATCTTCATTAATCTTCTGTTTACATTGTTGAAAAAGTACACGCTGCCTGTGAAGTGAGATAGCTTCATAGTTAAGCTGGATATCTGATTCCTAGCCTGACAGTCAGTGGAATTTAAATGCACTTCCGGTGTGGGAATGTGTGAAGCCCCAGTGATTAGAGAGTGACTGGATGCACAGCAGTGACTGCCTGCAAGTGCTGATCACCTTAACTAATGAGGTTTTCCTTACCTGGGGTAAAACTCACCAGATGAGTTTTACAGAGAGCTCATCCACCCTAAGGTGAATTGCGTATTTTAAGGAAACTTTCACCAAAGTCCTGCTCTCACTTTTCACTGTTACCAGCCACTCCTGAGCCATGCAGTCAGTGCTGTGCTGAGAAGCTGTTTTGTGCTGCTTACAAATACAAAGGATGCTGAACAGACAGCCAGAGAAGATTCAGCAGGCAGGCTGGCCACAGATGAGCTATGAAACTCTCCTTCTTTTAAAAAAAAGTTCAAGTGGGCACAGAAGTCCTGCCTTCAATGACTGATTGGTTTTTTTCCTACAGACTGGTAAAGCAAAGATTCTGTGTATTCCCAGAGCTACACGCACCCATGCCTTGATGTAACTTGACTGTACGTGAACTGTGGCTGGAGATCTCTGTACCCAAGACACAGGAACATCAAGCCCCCCGCCCCACCCAGTGCTGCCCTTACCCTGCCAGTCTCCCAGTCTTTAAACAACTGCTTCCTGAAAAGCAAACTTTCCAAAAGACTGAGCCAAGTAATAGGAGGTTACAAATCTACCAGTTATTTATCTGAACACACCTTGAGAGCAACATGAATAAAACATTTGCATGCTTAAGCCCTTATGTAAATTCTAGGTAATCATAAAATAAATATTTGCAAGCATGGTAAGGGTATTTGAATGCAGCTACTGCATCGGTGAAGCACTTGCCAGTTTTTTTAATGTGACTGATCCTGAAGTATGGAAATCCATAGCTTAGGTTTGGAGGCAGAAGGTTGAGGCGGTGCTGGGGGTTGGTATTTTTTTGTTGTTGATTAGTTTCTTGGGTTTTATTGTGGGTTGTCTGGCATTTTAAATACAGCCAATATAGCTGAAGCGGATAAAATCTTGGTTTTAGTCTGCAACTGGTTAATCTATTTCTGAATGTTTATTCAGAGGTTTTGCAATTAAAGATTCTGTTGGACAGTGTCTCATTCTCTGATGGGCTTTAAAAAGTGCTATCGGTTAAATATTAATGTCATTTTTAGTTCTGTAATATCGTGAAAAGCAAAATTCAGGAAGTGCAGAGGTAGAAATTAGATTTTTTTCTATGGTTCTGTCATTTTAACATAGTTTATAGGCAGGATGGGTAGAGGTATAAGAAAATATTAAATTTATTTCTTCTAAGAGGACAAGCTGGAATGCTAGTGAGGATTTAAGGAGCGTGTTTCAACAGCACCCTTGTGGGCGCTGGGAGAGCTCTGGGCAGAGCTGTGCTGCTGACTTGCACAGGAGGGCAAACAGGTGCTTTGGAAAAGCTAGTGGATAATTACATGGGTATGATAATGAGGTACTGGTTTGGTTCTCAGTGCTTTCATTCTGACAGCAAACTCTTGAGCCTCACCTTAAGTCAGTGGGCTAAAATTGTGTAGCCAAAGAACACAGGCGTGACCAAGTTTGCAGGAAGGTTATTTTGGTTTGCCCTGAGATTTTATTTAGCAGTTTTTGCTTTTCATTTAAGTTCAAACAGCATACCAGTTGCAACATCTCCATGGGAAACATCCAAGGGTTATATTTCTGTTTTTCTAACCAAAGCCATTTGTCTGTGTAATTTATATCATGACTTTGCATTTCCTCTCTCTGATTACAGCCAAGTACATAGGGCTTTACTAATCTCTTTGCAGGGATTTATAAAATGTCCTCTGGTTTTCCTTGTTGCAGGTTTCCAAGCCACATATTTGGCTTCACTCTGGGGGTTGGATTGACTCAAAAGAACAAAGCAAAAGACATGTAACTCATCATGATAATTTTGACTTGTAGCCAATGTTTTATAAGTTGGGAATTTCCACAGATGCAGAAGGGATATAGCTTCCCAAATCTCATTGACATTCAGAGGGTTTTGGACACACTTTAAGCCTCTTTTACAATCCTATGCTGAAATGGCCTACCTCTGCTTTCCTTTCTAAATACGCATTTCTTAGTTTATTTTTTTTTTTTTGGAATTGACAAATTCTCCATATTTAAAACTTGTACCTCCCTGGAAGACATTAATCTTGCTGACTCTGAGTGGTATTGACAACCCAGTATAATTGCACATGATAGCAAATGACTACTTGGGTCAACACAAGTTACCAAGTAGGTGATTTTCAGATAACTCCCATTCCTTCCAAAAATAAGGGGAAACGAAGGCCCTTAGAAACCATACCAGAAAATCTTAGGTTTCTGAAAAATGTTGTCTATTTTTCTTCATGATGGAGTCAGCTCGCAGCTTATTAGTGTTCTACACCAAAGACAAGTTTCTGTCTGCCTAAGAAACTTTATCTTGAAGAACATATGTAGTTGCTTATCACATGTCCCAGAGCAGAGCGGAGAGAGAGAGATACACATTAGACGAAGAATGTGCAGCTTGAAGAAGTGATTTATTTAATTATTTACAGCTCTTTTATAGGGTAAGTTTCTCATGGTTTAATTGGTTAATTCGTTAACTAGCCCGGGGGTGATTGGTCAAATTATATTCACAATATTTTTCTGCAGGGCTATAAATAATTAGCAGGTGTCCATAGTTATCAAAAACTGCACAGATAACTTCTGTGAGAAAGAGAACTTTCTCACAAGATTAGAGAAAAGCAGAAAAGTTCCTGCAAGCAGCAATTTTCGTATCCACAAACATACTCAAATATTTTACAAAATATTATGGAATTGTCAACATTTTCAATGGAAGAGTAAAAAGCAAAATGCTTTAAATCTTAGCAAATTATACATATGTCTAAGTTTGAAAGACAGGTGTCTGCTTAAGGAAGGCAGCAGCCTCCCTCGGAATGGAAAAATGCAACTCCCCCCCCTCCAAATTTTTATAATTTTGAAATCAAGGGGCTTTCAGGCAAAGATATGGGGTATAGGAATAACAGTTCTTTTNGGAAGGCCTTCATGGGCCCATTAACAGAAAATAGTCCAGAGAGAGGAGGCAGGGAGCACTTGGTCTCAGCAGCTCATGAAAATGGTAAAGAATATTTTTTTGGGGACCTATCTTACACTATAGACTATGACAACATATTTAACCGTCAGTGTTATTAGATCCAGCCCTTCTTCCACCATATTGGGAATAGAAGAGCAATGACTACTTATAATGGTTAGTAATTGTCATTAGTTAATTGATAATGTTGCGTTCCACCGTGGGGAACTGTGAGGAGTTCTTCTAAAAATGGATGGTCGGGAACAAAATGAAGACAAACAAGGCAAACCTTGTATCTGACGACCATTTATTGATAACAAAAACGAGAAGGAAAACGAGTTGCCCTAATGAAAGAGGGCTAGAAGAGACAGAAAAGAAGAAGGGAAAATGGAAAAGGACTGGGGGAGAGGAGAGGGAAGGGACAGAGAGAAGAAGAGGGCATTACCACCAGCGAGTCAGGGCAGTGCTGTTGGCGTCCAGGCGGCTGGGGGAGTGTGTACACTGCCTGCCTGTGGACGGGCTGGGTCTTAGCAAGCCTGCGTGGCTCCCGGAGGGGCTCGGCTTCACAGGCATGGGTCCCGCGGCAACGGCACCAGACACACAATGAGTAGGTGCTCCGACAGGAGGACCAGGGCCCTGGACAGGGTCACGGGGACTGGCTGGATTGGAGCAGCAGGATTGGAAGCAGGCAACTCAGGCAAGGACACGGGGCTAAGTGGCAGGGGCACAGGATAGCGGGACAGGTGCGAGGGCAAACCAGCAAGGGCAGGAGCCAGAAGGCAGGCAGGCTGGGGCCAGGACAAAGAAGAGAGCAAGCAGGAGCAGTAAACAGTAGCAAGCCCCCACAAGCAGCAACGCAGTTAGTTTTAATACCTGCCTGGCCCTTCCCAAAATCTGCCTGCTAGCAGGGAACCATTGGTTCAGTCCAAGCTTTCTTTGCCATCCATTGGTGGAGACCTTTTCACCACCTGATTGGAGAAGCCCCTCCACAGTGTATCCTACTGCCTGCCTCCTGGGAGGTATTGCCAGGCAAAGTCCTCCCAGAGACAAGGCTTCTCCTAGTTGCCTCCTGCAGGTGGCACATGTGCACTCCTCCTCCACATGCCTCTGACAACCATTGTTGAGGCATAACAAAACTGAATTGGCTCCTCACAGATAGTTACTAACTTCCCTGACTCTTCAGGGTTTCCTTGACTTTGTAGATCCTGATTGCTTGCAGCGGGTCCCGCGACCGACTGCCCCCACGGGCGACATCCCCGGCTAGCTCAACTGCGGGACACGCCATAGGATACGTAGCCCACCCTTGCCCGATGGGGTCGAGGGGCGCAGGCGGGGTCGGAGCGAAATGCTCCCGGCAAAGACAGTCAGAGAAGGCAGCGAGGCTCGAAGGCAAAGAGGTGAGGGAGGAGCCAGCCAGACCAGTAANGGACCCACCCCCGGAGGGGAAGGAGGGGGGGGGGGCTAAACCATCTCAAAAGTAACAATAAAAGTAAGGGAAATAACAAAATACACACCACAACAATTGCTGAGCAGCACTCTACAGTGACAAAACTCAAATCTTGTACTTTAATAATTTCTACTAATCTGTGTAATTTTATGACCAAATCAATAATTCCATCCCTTGTTTAAATATTTGATGAATTTTAGACAGGGGTATATAAACTTTGTATGATTGTGAACTGCTTCATGCTTTTGCTTACAAAAAGGTGCAACTTCTGCCAAGTGCCTGGACAAATGTCTGTGGGAAGACAAGGATGAATAGCAAAACTTGAACCAAGTGGGATTTCCTGTGTTCTCGCTTTTGGTTCCATACTGATGAACTTAGATGTAGCAAACCTGAGAATGAAATCAAAGTGGGTGTTTTCTCTGCACCATCTTTAGTCCTGCAATGGTGACCACAAGGGAGGGAACCTGAACCTCCTTTGCTCCTGATCTAGAGATTTCAGGGAAGATGAGTGGATAACAAATAGTGCAAGTGATAAGTGATCTATGAGGAAGAAACCCAGGAATTGCTTAAGTCACAAGTTTTGCTTTAGTTCTTAGTGCCACTGGGGTTTGTTTGTGCCTGGAGACATGCAGAAAATTTGCTGTGAGGTTTCCACAGATTTGCAGGCATCTTTTTTTTAGAAAAAACAAGTGAGAATACAAAACCTGGTTCTGTTATTGTGTTTGCCTTGATTATATGACAATGGCCATTAATAAACTCATGATCCCACATTTTCTAAAATGGCAGGACAGGAAAGGAATATCTCAAATAGCAGCAACTGAAATCCCATCCATAAGTCCTGCAGTGAGCTGCATGTTTTTATAAAGCAACTGTGCAGGTAGTAAACACCAAAGCAAGTATCTTTGTGACAAGGTGGGAAAATACTTGAAGAAAATGTCTGTTTTCAGGTGAAGAGTTTTCATCTTGAACAGTGGCAGTCAGGGTTATGATTTCACTGTTACCCAACTATGAACAGAAAGAAAAAAAGTGCACATGTTAGGAATAGTAAAATATCTTGAACTTCTTAGAAGCCTTTTATTTTTAATTTTAACTAAAGAAACTTCAAAAATGCTTTTACAATGCTAAACTTAGATATGGTTAAGACTGGGAATTACAGTTGTCCCTTCTGCAACCTTTGGTGTTCTCCCCAGTATTCTTTTTTTTCAAATGTACTCAATTCTATGAACTCTTTTTTTTCCCCCTGTACTAATACATTTTCCTTATCTTCTAATTAAGCACTGCTCCCAGCACACTTACGATGGCACGCTCACATCTGCTCTGGCTTCTCGTCATTATTTCAGTGCAGGGCTTCTGCTGCAGTTGGCACAGGTGATGCTGTGATCCTGGTCAAGCTGTCTGCTGCTGCCTTTTGCTATCTTTCACAAGTCTCCCAGTTTCCAGTTCAGCCAAGACAGAAATGCAAGCAGACAGCTGCTAGCAAATCTTATTTAAATTTGAGAGGGGCTTGAACACGTAGAGACCACCAAAATGCCTTAAATCCCTTCAGTTTTCTGAACAATTGCATTAGAACAATTCCTTAAGAGCTCAGTTCTACATGAAATACGAGAGCACTTTGTAGCTTTTCATGTTCAGACATCTCATGTGTCTTCCCTTGCAATCACTCACTTCTTTCTCCTGTGACGTCTTGTCATAGACTGAAATGGTTCATGACTTAAACATTGTTATGAAGGAGTTTTGCCCATTATAGCAAAAACTGTATAAAGAAGCTGCAACCACAGAAACCCACCCCTCCTTGAAGATGCCTGACTGGAACTTTGAACTGTGAGTTAAGCCACCTAGATAAAATAAAGGGAACACTATTGTTCAATCATCTCAGGTCTAGAAAGAAGAAAACAAGGCTGATGGAAAGGAATGCATCCACAAGAAAACCAAACATAGCAGAAAATCACCCCTGTCTGTGTTCGGTGTGGGGGAGACCGCAGCCCACAGAGGCCAGGTTTACACAGACTCCCCCTGAACCAAGCAGGGAAGAGGAGGTTTCAGATGTGTGTCATAGCCTCTGGTCAGAGTCAGTGAACACTTATCCTGCCTTACACAAACCAGCCCAGCTGTGAAACCCCCAACCCAGGAAGGCCACCTCCATAGGACATCCATGTGGGAGACAGCTAAGGGGTGTCATAATCCATCAAAGACCCCCAGAAGCACTCCCCAGGCTCATTCCTGAGGCCTTGCTCCGTAGCATTGCACCTGATGCAAACTGATGCAACAGACCCAGAGTCTGCTTCAAGAAACTGTGTCAAATTGTGCCACTTCACCCCAGGGGAGGTACCAGGGCATTCTCACTTGGCCTGAGCGTATATTAATCCATCAGATTCTATGCTTTTCAGGGGACCCTCCCCACCCAGAAGACCAGCTGAAGAGGATCAGTGGAACATTGTTGGGATCCACGGAGTGGTGATATTTTCTTTAATTTTTTCTCTGTCACTCTCTTTCTGTCCCCCCACCTCTTTTCTAGTTCTTTCTTTCTCATATGTACTATCAAATAAAATCCATAGTTTTGACTTTGGCATATGGTCTCGTTTGCACCTTAAGTCAGGCAGAGGCATTTCTAATAATTTTAAAAGCTGGACCATAACACCTCTGATGTGCTGAAGTAATCTCTGAGATTTTTTGTTACCCAAAAGTAACAAAACAATGTAAAAAACCAAAAGCAAAATATTTTTATTTATTTTCATAATCTTTGGCCTTAAATTTGTCTAACCAGTGCTGATAATCTTATTGTTTGGTTTTATAATGCCACCTGATATTTTATACTTTTTGGCAACCCTCCATTCTTTTATAAAGCTTTTTTGTTGAGAGATTTCATTGCTTTTTTTTTTTTTTTAATGTCATCTGTTGTGCAGGTCTTTATTCCACGTGAATCCATGTGAAATACTGAAGCTGATGCTACAGAAGAACTGTTGATAAATGACAACAGTGTACAATGAGAAATCAGGCAGTGACTGATGTCTTGGATGTCTTTCTACGTGACTTATAGGTCGTATCTGAAATCAAGGCTATCCCTATTTTTTTTCAGAGAGCTGTTTGCAGTTTACTGTTTTTGTTTGAGGCTTTTTATTCTGAAAGGCTTTAGACAAAGGCTTGAAAGTTTTCTACAAATAAAGTGTTTGGACAGAGGAGCATCATACTTTAACCTAGAGTGACTTCTTTGCTGATAAAGATGGTCAGAATGGCTTTGGAGTCTGGTAGTTTGTGGGCTATTATGGTTCTGTGGTCACTGCTGAGGCCGCTTCGTAACACCATATTGCCAGGGATCTCAGATTTCCCAATGCAAGGCATAATGCAGTGCAGAAGAGATGGAAATATGTTAGTGATGCGATCTTTGGTAAAAACTCCTGCAGCTATTTTACTACTGGAAAACTGAAAGTATAAGACCAAGAAAATACTTATGAAAAGTATAGTCTTGGGCACCTTTCATTTCACAGTGTTTAAGATGTTGCAGTCTTCAGACATGCAGGCCTTGCAGAAAGCTGAAAATTAACTTTTAGTGTAATTTATGTTAAAAGTTACTTAAATATAGGAATAGAACTACAATATGCTTTTAATATTATATTGCTCAATACTCAATAAGTGCTAGGATCATTAACAACACTCAATACATTGTGTGTTTAGCAATTACACAAATTGCATGCTGATATTCTCATCTCCTACCCACATCACTGAGCTACTAACTCCAAAGAATATGTGCAACTTTTCACTCATTTCTAGAAAATTTGCTAGAGAGGGGTTATTAATTCCTCAGGTTTCTGACTATGAAGCAAATGTAGCTTGAGGCTTAATGTGCTGACAGTGTTTCCCCATTTTTAAAGGTAGTCCAGCTGTCATGGTTACAGTGCAAGAAACCAGTCTGCCAAGCTTAATGAGAGTTTCAAGAGTGAAAAAAGAAGTTGAAGTTCATTGACGAGATCATTAATGATAAACTGGTTTAAAAAGAAAATGAAAACATCTTGCTATTCTCTGGTCCAATGTTATTTTGCAGATGTGGCGGACTGCTAGAACTGGATGATTTATTTCCAAGTCATAGAAACTTTTTTAGAAGAGGAGAATGTTTAATGTTTCACTGTGCTACATGCCATAGATTTCCATTTCTCTCATCTCTACTCCCCCTCAACCCCTCTGTAGTCTTTGTGGCTTCATCTCTTCCCTTTCTCCTGCATCTCGACCTTTATTTATCTCTAGGTAAAGATTCCCTGTGAAGCCTCTGGGGTTTTTTGAGTGCTGCTGCTTTATTTCCCCTCCCTTCTCTCCTCTCATGTGCTCAGCAATCATCAGGCAAGTGCTCCAAGGTGACAGGACAAACCTTCTGCTTGAAAAAGCAGCAGCGTAGTGGGTTGGAACATAGTTGATGGACGAGTTGCTGAGCCAATGGCGCTTTTGTGATTTTGCATATTTAAGCCGCGCGGAAGCGTGGGACTTTCCTTTTTTTTCCGACTCGCCTGCCAGGAGGTGGGAGGAGGCCTCTGGGCCTCTGGGCCCAGGCCAGGCCCTTTTTCCCCCTTCCCCTCTCTCACCATTCTTCCAGCAGTGGCGGCCATGGGCCAAGGCAGCAGAAAAACCATCTCGGAGCCGTGGGCAGCTAAGAAACAGCCACGGGCTGCTACACAGCTGAACCTACTCGGGGTAGCTTCTGGAGACTGGCTTCTACCTCCCCACCCCCCCTTCCACCCAGTCCCGCAGCCAGGATTTCACCTAGAGCCGCGACCCCCACGCTGGAGCCAGTGGGAGCTGGCGGAAATCCTCTGCAGCCAGCACAGCTCGCACTAAACTGAAAAGAACATCAGCGGAGCCCGCGAAGGAAAAGAACATTGTGGCTCCAAGGTCAGGAAGGAAAGAGAAAGTGGGTCGCATAAGCCAAAGCTAAAAATGGCGGTGGGGAAAAGAGGCGGAGGCGCAGTTTTTCGTGCGTAGCTTAAAAATGCTTTCTACATGACGTCATTATAACTGTAATATCACAAACTGTATGTCTCTTTAAATCCCATTTGAAGTACCTGAGGAGATGCGGAATTCATGCAGCTTGTGAAGATGTAAGAAGTGCCTATGCCAGGTTATGTAGTGAAAGGCTTTTAGAGATTTGTGAAGAGATTTGGCTTTGTGTTCAAGCCAAAATAACTCATCTTTAAAAAGACTAAAATCTTATATCTATTGGGCCCATGATTGCAGTATATATAAACTGTGAAATTTTTCATGGGAGAGATGTTTTCCACTGCAGCAGATTTTAGGCAGGTCTGTTGCTGGTGACACTTTGGAAACCATGTTGAAACAGAAAGAACTCTTTTTCCTTGAATGTTGGAGAAACTTTTAAGAACTGCAACACTGGCCATGATCCCATGTTTTGGGGTTTTTTCTCATGTGTGGTTTCAGTAGGAAAAAGGGGGTGCTGGAAGAGAGGGGAGTTCTGCTTTAATTTGTTATGATTTCTTTTTACTGGGGAGGAGAAGTGTTCTGAAGGTTTCTTCTGACTCTTCTCTTTTCCTTTTTTTTTTTCTTTTAGTTCTGTTAATAATCTTCTTTATATTCTTTAAAGTTTTTGGCCTGCTTTGCTTTCTCCTAATTCTTATTTCACAGAAGGAAAATAAGTAAGCAATGGATTGCAAACTAAACCACTACACTTAACTGGTGTTTCTACCCGGTTTTGAACTGAACCAGCAATGGACCAGTTGGTGTAGTTGGACACAGCTGGTCTTGAAAGGGAACCACCCTCAAAGATCTGGCTGGGACTTTGAAAATTCTGTAGCTCTGTGCTTCATACGTAAGTGGCAAAGGCCTGCGAGGGCACTCAGGACATAATGGCCAAAATGTGAGAAATGAGCAATCTGAAGGTGTTTCTATTATAATGATTTCACAAAGCAGTGAGCTGGAAGTGTTTCTTGTTAACATCTTATGTAATATTTCTTGCCCCCAAGTAATCTCATTTGTGCCAACCTCCTGCTATCTGACTCTGGTTCCCGTGCTGGGAAGGGGGAAGAGCTCTTTTCTGGCATGCATCTCTCCTGTGCAGTCTCTCAGTGAACTCGTGGCAATAAGAAAGAGTTGGCCAGTATATCTTTGTGTCAGTGTTTGCACAAATGGATTTGTTTGAAGCAAATGGCTTCTCAAGGGTCGTTTGAAGAGCCTTACCTGACTGCATTGTCCTTCATCCAAACATTGCAGACTGCTTATGCAACTCATTCTTTAAATGCCCTGTTCATGTTATGATATGTGCAGGAAGCGGGGGTCTTCAAGCAGTTTTTGTCTTAGAAATTCCAGCTGTCCTTAATATCAGATCTATTGGGGTTGTTCACATCTTCAGACATGGAAAGAGACACAGCTTCCATGGGAGTTTTATTCTCTTTCCAGAAGGCTGCAGGCATAGCAGAGGAGTGCTTTCAAGGGTGACCTTTTATCACACCAGAGATAATAGTATGATGTTTGTTAATTCACTGTCATGATGCTTTAGGCAAATGTGATGGGTGGAGAGGCAAGAAATGTATTTGATAATGTCATCCTCTGTAAAAACAAAAAGATTATAAGGAAATGCTGTATTACCATTGCTCACAGTGGTGGCTTTCTGGTTTTCAAAACACCAACAATATGTCAAATGCTTTCAGAACTCTAAGAACTCTAAGAGTTCTTTCATCAAGTAATTTACAGTCATAGCAGGCTATCATCTGCTGGTGTGCACGTGCATTTTCCATTTTTTATTGCCCTTTTTCACAAAAAGGAAAAAAAGAAAAGCATCAGAATGTTCTCTTGTCAAATGAAGAGAAAAAAACAGGAGAGAAGGACTGCAACATGAGTAGGGAGTTGTTATGTATTTGGCCTGTTGAGGGTTAAGTTTGGATGATTACCTCAAATGTTGCAAAGCTTTGCCTGTCAGCCTTGATATATAATGAGAATTTGCTGGTAGACATCCAGAGGGAAGATTGTTTTGAATTCTTGCATTGAATTTTAGTGTGCTGTTTCTTTTTGAGAGAATGAGTAGTGGTTCAGTGTGGGCATATGTGTTGAGCTGTAACCAAAACCTGCAGTGCTGGCACAGCAAGAAGATGCCCCTGCATCTGTGCCCATGTGGAGCCTGGCCATGTCACTGCTTATCAGGAACCAGCCCATCTCTTCATGATCACTCTGAGAACAAATACATTCCTTCCAACATACCATGACTGATTCTTCTGTGAGGCTTAAATATTGCAGTACAGCCTTCCTGCCACATATTTTAGGAAAAGAACTGCTCAGACCTCTTAAATAATCTCATCTTGTCCATTTGTTTAATTCTGCTAGATTTTCCTTTCTTTGTTCCAGCCTTAGAGTTGTGCTTCAAATTTTCACAGTGGTTTACTACTGTCTTGGGGTGATTTTATTATGATACTCTATTCCCTAATCATTTGCTTTATGCCCAGAAAATGGCTGCTGTAGCTTTAAGATGAACCAGTGGGATGGGGCTGGAGCCTGAGAATCCCAGGCAGGCTCTGTTGAAATTCTCACCCAGGCTGCGGCACGGATGATTACTTCATTGCCTTTGCTGGATTAGTTTTCGCCAGCTTAGGCAAGAAGTTTCTGGGTTTTTTTCCTTCTCCTGGCCTGGCAGCTTTTCACGGGCAAATCCTTTCATCGGCTTCTTTTGGTTTTTTTCCTGAACTGTCTTGGTTTGGTTTTTTTTTTCCTTCGGTCCAGGGAGCCTATGGGGGTGGCCACGGCCAGTCCAAACCCCAGGAAAGACCAAGTCAGCGAAAGAAGGGACATTAAACTCCACCAACTTTACCTGCTGTGAGGAGGAGACCCATGCCAGCAATCCAGCAGGTTCCCAGCTGCTGCGTGGACTCTTTTTCACCTCCCTTCCCTGAGACAAAGAAGGGCAGCTGCCATCTTTGCCTCTCAGCCATGTAGTCTGGTGGGGGGTGGGGGTTAAGGTTTTGAAATTTCAATTCTTTTCTGTGCCTTGTGGGCACCCCCCTCTTTTTTTTTTCTTTGTTTGTTTGTTTGTTAATAAATAGTTCTTTTTTCTTTCACTTTTACCCACTGGTATCCATTTCTCTCACTGGCAGAAGAAAAGGCAGTTACTGAAGCCCTTTCTCTTTAGAGGAAATGCTCATTCCAGGGAGTTTTCTCCTGAAAGTTGTCTTGAAATCGAGACAACTACATATATTTCTTTCTGAAGGTTGGCAGTATATTAACACTGTGTTTTAAAAATAAGTTGGAAAACTTAAGCTTGACTCTTAATTGAAGCTTTACTGATTGTCTATCAGGATTCATTTTGCTAAAAATATAAATTAGTTCTCACTGGGTAGATTTCAGCCATTTCTAATCTTTCCTTCTAATTTCTGTATTGATTTGAATTAATTGTTATTACAGGATTGCAAGCTCTTCCCTGTGACTGTCTAATGACTTTTACCAATGCTCTATCACACTTGCTTTGAATTTTAATTATTCAGGAGATGGAGAGTTTCAACAGTCATTGCTGCCTAGAAAGCGAAAATTTTCATTGGTTAAAAGTTATTGAATGTGCTGTTCTTTCTAAATCTTTCTAGATTTGCTGATGGTATTTTGTTTTTTAAGCTTACATTTTCAATGTCTTGACAAAGTCGTATTTTAACCTGAGCAGTACCCTGAATGGTCTGAGATATCCTGGTTGGAATCAAGAACTGACATGGTTTACCTTATAGTTTGCTTGATTTTATGAGTGATTACTCACACATACCTTATGTTATAAATAGAGCCAGATTACTGCAAACACAATAACGACTTATTAAAAATTACCAACAGAGTTTCGGGCAATAAAAACAAGACACCACCACCGAAATACTGATGTGTCGGACCTAGGACCCTGACACAGGGTGACACTGTCCCAAACTTGGTGCCTGCCACACCACATTTCCACAGTTCACCGAATGCAGTCCTCTTTCAGGCAGTTTTTATACTGTTTATTTTGCCTCCAGCAATGAAACTAACGTCCCCGCTCTACTCCCTTCATGATGACATCAGAATCAGAGTCCGGAGCCTCGTCTCCGCTAAGTTGAATGGAAACAAAAGTTCTTCATTGCCGTTCTGGGTGTGACAATGGCAGGTGCTGGTCAAGATGTCTTGCTAACGAGGGTTCCCCTCCGGTGATTGGGAGTAGTTAACGCCGATGAAGATAAGAAATTTCATTCAGAGTTCGGGTGGACACCTTGATATTTTAGATTATGTTGGAACCAGTCCTTTGTACATGCTGATTCTTAGCTCAAAAAAGGTGTCTCTCTTTTGTGTTCCTTGCGAAACCGGTTTTTTCTTTGGTTTCAGGGAAAAGGGTTTTTAAAACAGCATGCTTTTTATTTTACTTTTTATATTTCTCTTTTTACTGTGTAACCTTTTGATTTAAAATCAATTAATGCTTGTAACTTTTACAATTTCCTAACTACTAACATAAATGTAACAGCGTTCAGAGGTAGTTATAATACTTAAAACCGAAACACATACACACAGAAACACACATATATGAGAACAAGTATCTATGAACTTTTCTATAAAAGATTTTACAACGTTTGAACTTATTACCATGCTTGAAATTTAAACATTCATGTAAAAAACGAGGTTCACTGTCCTGTTAGAATTTAAAAGTTTAATAAAAAGACAATCAGATAAACAGAAATAAAGCAAAGCATTTACGGCCTGGTGCTTTGGCGCTCAGCCAAGAGCACACCTGAGACCTGGGGTAGTCTCTTTTTATACAGTTTTACTGTCCATTTTTTATGCATATTCAAACTTTTCCAGGAATCTCTTTGCATGGCCACCCCCTGGGCCCGCCTTTTTAGAGCGTGCGCAGTCCTATGGTCTTGTGGTTTTATTTTCTTTTATTTTTGGGCTTGGGCTTTTGATTCTCCGGACCGTGAGGGTTGATAATGGCATTGGGCCCCTTTTATTCCTCAGGTATAGTATTGATAAAGGCTTTGGGCCCCTCCGTCCTTTACGAAGGGTGTTGATAGTCGCTTCGGACCCCTTTTGTTCTTCACACAGAGGGTTGATGACCGCTTTGGGCCTCTTTGGTTTTTCACGCCGAGTGTTGATAGCAGCTCCGGGGCCCCATTCTCTGTCCACTTGGAGGTTATCTCGCCCATTCAAGCAGCACACTTGCCAAACTCTTTGCTAAAGAAAGAAAACTATATCCACACAGCAAAAGCATTTCTAACACTACATAGTATTCATTTTAATGTTTGCGAAAAGCAGACACTACAATATGCATTTATAACAATTCACATAGAAACAAACACTTATGAACCTTTTATGCAAGTACAATTAAGATGGACAAAAAGGAGATTAATAGTGTACACATACTTGGCAAGCCTTGGTTTTACACAGAGCCATGTCCCTGTGCTCCCTGAGAATTATTTTATTGGGTTATTACTAAACTTTCCCATATGCACGAATTTTACACCTTTTATTTATATCATCTTATCTCTCCATCTGCCATGGAAACCAGTTTTTAATTGTCAGGTCAGGGGGAGGATGGCAAATTTTCTCTTCTTGCAGAATGCCTTTCCCATTTGTGCTCTGTTGCCTGTGTAACTTCAAGCTTCCCAGAGAACAGCTTGAGTGTTCTCTGGGTACATGACTTACCATAAGGTCATTGTTTTCTGAAATCTGTAATGTAATAGAAGTATAACTTCCTGACATATAATCTTATTGCTCAGCCAACTCTCTTTGAGACAAGATTTTGTTCCACTAGTGGATGAAATTGCAGTTCAGAAGTAAATGGCATATGGCTGAGGCAGTGAAATCAGCCATCAGCTGCTGGCATGGGTTGTGCCTCTGTTTCTGTTGGTAAAATGGGAGAAGCATTTCTGACACACTGGATGTTGTAGCAACAGATAGGAAAATGTTGCAAGTTCCTTTGATCAGTGGTGATTAGTTTAAAAAACATAGTCACTTTGCCACACTAGCACTTTTAGAGAGCCCCTATTTGAGGCTCTTAATCTTATTTTTTTTTCCTGAGCAGTACACAGCAGATTTTTATGGAAACTGAAGAGTCAAGTTGTGTTTGCTCACATAAAAGCACAGCCTAACAAAACCCCCATATTTCTTTTTCTTAAGGAAGCAGATGAACAAAAGAGGAAAGAGCAGAAAATGGGGCAGGAAGGATGGAAAGAGAAAAGTGTCACACAAGTGTCAGATGGGAGGAGACTTTGGAAAGACTGAGATTGGTAACACTGCACTTCTTCCAAGGCAGATTTAGGATTGCTGTCTTAAGTACTGTGTTATATTTCACCATCAGGATCAGCCCTGGGGATTGCAAACAACTCAGCAAGCTGATTCCAGAACTCTGTGTATTGTATTCATTTTTGTTGCAGTGATTTCTACAAGTCAAAATTCCAGCTTGCAGTTTCCTATCCATGCTATAACTTAAAGTTGTTATAGTTCCTGTGACTTTGTCTCCCCTCAATTTAAATCATAGTGAAAAAGTTAAACTTTTTAACTTAAGGTTGCCTTTATTCAGAATCATAGATAAAATGAAAAGTTCCATTTTTGGGGGAGCTGTTGTTGCCTGCAGAGTCAAGTTAGTACTGTCATATCCATTTACCTTATATTTAATTGCTAGCTGTTTTCATTATCTTTGAGGAATCTCCTTTCTGGATTCCCAGATGATCCCTAATTCCTAATGTGAAGAGTTGACAGGGAACGCTGCAATAATAAGAGGTAAAAAGGGATTTTCACTGACTCCAGTCACAAAAGTACTAGCTGTGGTTTAGCTTAAGGATTAAAGGCTTGATACGTATAGGTAAGGGGGTTGACAAAACTCTTAAGTTCTCAAAGTTAAGAGATGCACAAATCACCTGGGAGCAGAACAATTCCTACATTCTTAAAAATATTCTCAGCCCAGCTTTATGTATTTTAATAAAACAAGGTAAATTAGGGTTCATACAATGTGCCTGAAGTCTCTGTTTTTCTCAACGCTTTGTTTGACAGGAATGATGATATTTTGACTGCTGAAGTTTCATTTTGACTCCCCAGGTGGGAGGTGAGTACACTGATAAATAATTCTAGTGTTTCCTTCCTTTTTGACACATTGAGGTAGACAGCTGGCAAACTGCTGTTATATTAATCCTTCACCCAAAGATAGTAAATCAAGTTTATAATGGTGTCTGTATAGCAGC
This sequence comes from Platysteira castanea, assembly GCA_013397175.1. NCBI lineage: Eukaryota > Metazoa > Chordata > Aves > Passeriformes > Platysteira > Platysteira castanea. The sequence continues at coordinate 30,615 of VYXC01011450.1, forward strand.
AAATTAATTGCATCCTATCTCTGTGTGACGGTAGAGGCATTGCACTATCAGAATATGTGAGGTCAAGGCTATTAAAAAGTCCTAATTTTTGTGTATTTATACATAATTTATTAGAATTATATACTTGGTTCTATTTAAAGCTGTCTTTTGGCTCATCATTAAAATGTTAAAGTGGAGATTTCCTGCTGAAATGATAAATACTAACTTTCTTGAAGTAAGAAATTTGAAGTTTTCTGCAGTTGAGAAGCTTACCATGTAGCTGGGTCTAACCTTCCACTGTGTTTCAAGTCATGAAATTATGCAATGATTAACAGGTACTTCTAGGTTACTAACAAATGAACAGTTAAATTAAGTTACTAATTGTAGTGGTGTGTTTTCCCACTCCTTTCTTGCTAAACTGCCTGCCCTCCCCTCATTGTCCTCCCTCCCCCCACCCCTATTCCTAACCACTCCCTTGGGTTCTCCCCATTTGTTCTGTACCCTAATCCCACCCATGTACCGCCCCTGTACCCTGAGACCATTAGTCCCTGTGCTCTCTCAGCCCCCCTCATCCCCACATAAAACCCAGCCTCATACCACGAGACAGTCTCTCTGCCTAGGGGAGTCAGCCCATGTGGTCCTGTCTGCCTTTGGGACCATGTGAATAAAGATCCGGTGAAGCCCACATGCAGGGAGTCTTCTTGCCTCCTTTATCGCCACTGTGTTGCGGAAGCTAAGAGCTAGCTGGAGTCATGTGGGGCCCTCTGGGAGGGGCTGCTGGAAATGGACAGCTTCTCTCCCCAGGGAAGCCCCACTGCACTACACAGGAAGGTTTGCAGCTTGCCATACCATCACAAGAAACTACAAACCGCAACAACTAATCAGCAACAAGTCATACGTTTAGTTTTCTATTCAGAATGTTGTTATAATTACCCATCATACTTCAACTGAGTGTTTCATCTCATTTCAACTGACAGCGCTTTTTTCCTCTTTACATATAAAAACGAATTTAAATTCTACTTTTATTCTAATATGTAAATATTTCTTTTTATTTTGCTATCTGCTGCCTCATCAAAATGCGGTCACTAAATCTTTTATTTTTCCTGAGAGAGTTCAAGACGTGTTTGGACAATGCTCTTGGGCATATGGTGTAGTTTTGGGGCTGTCCTGTGCAGGGCCAGGAGTTAGATTTAACCATCCTTGCGTCCCTTCCTACTCAGGATATTCTATGATTTTCATTGATTTTATATCATTTGAGATAGTGTATATATGTTCCACTCCTAGGGACACACCAAACTGAGTTTTAACACAAAGGGGAGAAGGAAAAGTGTGAGATCTTTCCACTTCCCATTCATGTAAGAACCTCTGGAAATTGCTACAGACGGTTCAAACTTCTCTAGAAATAAATCTTTTCAGTTTTACCTTCACTAGCAGATGAGATATGAAACACCCATTGGAATAAAGGATGACATCTAAGATGAATTCTAATATATGAAGAGATAAATCTGCTCCTTCCAGGATTAGGACACAGGGAATAAATCACTTGATTGTAACTCCTTTTTATACTGGCTCTACCTTGAAGTAACAAGGCTCTCAAATTGGTGAACAACCAGTTTAGGTACCCAAGAGCTGCAGTATTATCTACAGTCACACATATTAAAGCCTCACTGCTCTACCACTGCTTCTCATCTGAAGAGAGAGAAACACCTAGCTTTCAGGGTTCCAGAGGATTTGCTGAATTTGCCCCATAATAGAAAACTCAAGCTACATTCTGTTTGGGACCAGGTCAACAGCTATTCAGTTAAACAACAGAAGATAGTTGTAAAGATATTTATTCTGTGGTAATTTCTAGATGACAAAAATATTAAATAAAGTACTGGTATGTGTTGGATGGGCTGATAAGTTGAGAATCTGCAGCAATTTCTTCCCACCAGATGGGCTGTAAATAGGTTGGAATGCTGGCAGCTGATATTTAGGGTGTAATCTGAAGAAAGCAGGAAAGTAGAAGCACGGGGCAGATTGTAAAGTAGAGTGAAATAGAAATAAGTAGAGCAGTGAAAATAGGAATCTTGATAATGTTTTCCTGCAATATAACAACTGCAATTCCTGAATCACTTAACTCCAGGGGAGGATGCTTGTTCCACAACTGATGAGTGAGATATAAAGGGAAATAGTTTTACTGGTGAGCCAGAGTTGTCCCACCACAAAGGGCATCCTAGTTTGAAATGTGATATGGCACAATTATGTTACAAAAACCAGACAAAGTCCATATCTGGAGCAACAGCTGTGTTAAACTGATTTCTACAAGGGTAATACAAATTTCACATTATTAGAGTTTCTTATCCCCATGACATGATGTATGTGTCTTTAAGAAGCTTGATGTCTAGTGTGCAGCTCTAGTTCTTTCTTTTTTTTATTAATTTGTTTGGCAATTTATGTTACACAGATTTTGTCACCTACTGTAGTAAATCCTTTGGAGCCTGGTGAAAAAGAGAATGTTTGTCCCTGTTTCATGAATACAGCTGATTTCTTCAGATGCTCCAGGGAGTAAATAGAGAAGTTTTCACTTTCAGCATCTGTGTGTTATTGCTGGCATCTGGTAGCCAGTGTGCCCACTGCTGGTAATAAACAGGATGCAAATATACTCCTTCATTTGTAGACTACTCTCCCTAGTTTGCTTCAAGTTTCCTCTTCTACCAGATGTCACTGAATTTAGGAGTAATGATTTGGCCTAAATGGATTGGGGACTGTTACCTGCCAGGGAAGCAGCTGGAAGAAGTATAAATATTTTCCTTTCATTTTAATACATGTTCATCTTTCACTAATGTCTTTTCTGGGGTTAAAGATGTGACTGGTACATTCCAGGTCTGTATGGTCACAACTGGGGAATTTTTCAGTCCTCAGCCGATGTTGACTGTAGCTTTACCGTGTCAAGATTATTGGGTACCATTTGCTCCAATGGCTCCTACTCTCTTCTTGTATAAATGCTCATTAGCAGTGCTGTCATGAGCATTTCTTTACTCTAGGTCTAAAGCAGTTATTTTAAATTAATTTAATTTCCCTTTTGGTGATATTTGCTGTGTTTCTATTCCATTTCCTTCTCTGTACTTAAAAGAGACAGCAGTCTGGCATGGCATACCTAGACATGATTAGCAGGTTCTCTTAGGGATTTCTGACTGGTTAGGAAAGCAGGTAAATCCAGCCTGACTCCTCAGATCCTATCTTCTTACTAAATCGGTTGCCATTCATTATTTCTAAACACATCTTGCACCCACTGAGTGAGTTTTGCAAGCACTCCATGTTTTCAGAATCTGAAGAATATCTAACATATGCGGGGCTTAGTTTATTTATAAAATTAGGTACAAAACATAAAAGAATCAGGGTAACAGCTCCAAACTCACTCATGTCACAGGACGAAAAAACTTCACATGTAATCCAACATACTCTTTGCAGTTTGTCCCCAGCAAAGACTAGAGCTTGGGTGGGCTGGTCCCTAGCCCCCTGTGCTTCCCAGGGCAGTGTCCCCTGCAACCATGCCCTGCTGTGCCTGCATTTGGGGAGTATGGAGTGATGACAGAGGTGCTGCTGGCTGCCTGTCTAAAATTTGTAGCCATACTGTACTGTGTTAAGAGGGTCAGCACCAGATTGGAAAATGATGAAAGTTTTGGTGCTGCTTCATGTCATTACACTTTGATCAGAGGTAAATTGATTTGTATTTTAGGCCTATCCTTCAAGTTTAAGGCTCTACTGATGCTATTGAATGATGTGTCACCAGATATTTTATGACAGTGGTTTCTATTGTCTGATATAAATAAATTCAGCAGACCAGGTCTGTGTTACATTTTGCTTTCTTCTTGAATTGTTTGTGCCTTCCCTTACAGAATGAAAAAAGTGTTTTGTCTTCTACTAACAAGCAAATGTCATGTAATAACTGAGCATTCTGAAAAATTCAATCAAGCATGTCTGCATGTTGAGGGAATAAATAGATTCTGTAAAGGGTATATGTATAGCTGAGAGAGCTTTTATTTATAAAAGCAAATATGCAGCTCAAAGAAATTTTTAAGAAATGCAAGAAAAGAGACTGTGATGGATATAGTGAATCATATCCAACATTTTCAATTACTCCTGAACATAAGCTAAGAAGCTGTCTCGGTTTGAAAGACAGGTGTCTGCTTAAGGAGGGCAGCAGCCTCCCTTGGAATGGAAAAATGCAACTCCCCTCCCTCCAAATTTTTATAATTTTGAAATTAAGGGGCTTTCAGGCAAAGATATGGGGAATAGGAATAACAGTTCTTTTACTAAAATATATATATAAATATATATANAAGTCATATGGCAATGCCTTGATGGGCCATTAACAGGAGATAGTCCAGAGGGAGGAGGCAGGGAGCACCACCCCACCTGGTCTCAGCAGCTCATGAAAATGGTAGAAGAATATTTTTTGGGGTCCATCTTACACTATAACCTATGACAGAAGCTTACTATGAAACACATGAGTCTTCTGAGCTTATGATTTTCCATATTAATAGTGAAAAATCCTATAAAATATTAGTTTTTCTTCTGCTGTCTTACAAAATTTCAGTAATTGCTCCTGCTTACGTTTGTGGTCCAACAAAGTTTCTGTGATGTAGCTAAATGCTGCATCACTAATGATCCTGTGTTGATTGATCTTCGAACTGAGGAGGAAAAGAGAATTATCGTAGGAAATTGGCTTAAAGGGCACTGATGAAGAGCAAGGGTTGAGCCATGTGACACCTGGTTAGAAACAGCATATATAGAAGTGATTGGATTGTGTGAAGATGCCCCTGAGGGGGATGGGCCTTGGGAGTGGAGGCATGGTCAGGTTACACGGGGTTTCCAAGCTCCCTGATGCTATTGCATCTAAATCCTGTTCCTCATTGGTCTTTTCAAATGTAACTCCGCCCAGAGAATCCTGTACTTAAGGGGGTGTTCCCATGATTTGGGGAGTTGCTGTAGTCAGTCTGTGCCAGGCCAAGCCATAAGGCTGTGAGAAAATAAAGAGCATTTATGAACATCTATCAAGATTATTGTTCCTGATTCTTTCTATGGACAAAGCTGCCTTCAGGGAGGGTTGCAGGCTATCCCCACTGCAACAGATGATGGAGAATTCTGCGCATTTTATCGATCCCGTGGAACCCCGGAAGACAGCTTAAGAAGAGCAGTGAAGATTTTGAGAAAAATCCAAGGAAGCAGTGAGTAAGAATTCCCTGGGTCTTTTCTCCTTGTCCTGGTTTGGCTGTTCTCTCTGGACTATGAAGGAATCATGGGAAATGTGGCTGTCTGGGCCATAGAAAGAAATTTACCTGGAAATTAAAGAAATCCTGGCACAGCAAAACATGAAAATTACTCGGGGAGATGTAGAACATTTTTGTGACTGGCTTTTCAAAAACTTCTTCTATGTTTCTCAGGACTTACTCTTAAACGTTAATCCTCCTGGAACTCCTCTAAGCGATTTTTGGCACAAGATTTTGGATGAAATAATGGTTCTGTCAAAACAGGTACCAGTGATAAAAGCTCTCTACGCATTTTCTGTAATCACTGAGGCCCTTACGAACCACGTGCATGGTTCTACGGCAGAAGATGGCCACCATCACACGGCCGAGACCACATGGCCCACCGATCCCGTGACTGTACCTGCAGAGTGTCCCCTCAGCAGCGCGTGTCTTACCACAGACCCCGCCACTACCTTGGAGCTCCCTGCCACGCGAGCGCCAGCACGGCCACAGCCCCAGGCCCTGAGCGCACTGAGAGAAGCAGCCAGAAGGTTCCCACAAGCGGGCAGGCTGGCCTGAGCCTCGGTTTCGGCAGCAGCTACGGCGGAAGCACAGGACGCGCTCAGCGCACGCCCCGGTGACATGCCTGTGGACAGCAGCGTGTGCGTGGGCAGTGGTGGCAGCAGCACAGTGGCCAGACGGCCTCCGCGAACAGGTGGGGAGCCACGAACCGCAGTCCCTGCGCGCGAAATGGCTCCAGTGGCTCTGGAGGCATGGAGCGGACAAAACCATAGTTGCCATAGTGACGCAAGAAGTGGCAGCAGTGTGTGTGGACCCAGAGCAGCGGAGCCAGTGCTGAGCGGCAGCATGAGCACCGTGAGGACGGGCGGCACCGCGGCACTGAGGGCAGGCAGCTCGACCGTGGCCAGAGCGGTTTCAGTGGCTCGGAGTGGAGAGAACTGCAGTTGCTACAGCGGAGCGGCGGAGCCAGCGGCCAGAGTGGCAGAGCCAGAGCTGCCGGAACCACTCGAACCAGCGGAGCCACGGCCCCAGGGTTGGCCCAGGCTGTGTCATGAAGGGCAAGGAGCCAGCGTGAGAGGGTGGCTCGGCGGGGCCCGGCTCGGCAGGGCCGAGCGCGAGGAGC
>VYXC01011450.1:43742-69542 GCA_013397175.1 Platysteira castanea
TTACCTGTATGATGGAGGTCTTGAATAGTAATGAAAACAGTGATATCAATGGAGGGATTCTCTCGTTAAACCTGACGAGCGGAAACAGCCTGTTGCACCTTCTGCAGCCCTCGTCGCACTTCCAGAGTCAGTTCCCAAGGTGAATTCAGATTGGGGTCCCCCTTTAAAATATTAAAAAGCAGGGAAAGTTGCTTTGCGGCTAGTCCCAAATAAGGACGTACCCAGTTGATGATACCCAGCAGTTTTTGAGCATCATTCAAGCTGTTGAACTTTCTCCAGAGCTACCTCCAATCCATAGGCATGCGAGCAGCGAGTAGCTGAGGCTGTATCCTCAGCATCTCATCCTGGGTGGATGCTGCCACCAGGTATCATCCATATAATGGTAACAGTATGCAACAGGAAACTGCTCACGGTCTCTAGACAAAGCTTGAGCGACATACCACTGACAGATAATTGGGCTGTTCCTCATCTCCTCGGGGAGGACCTTACACTGATATCTCTTAGCAGGTTCAGCATTGTTAACTGCAGGCACTATAAAGGCAAACTTTGGCTTGTCATCAGGGTGCAAAGGAATTGAGAAAAATCAATCCTTCAAATCAATGATCAGGATGTCTCAACCCACTGGAATGATAGTGGGAGAAGGCATACCAGGCTGCAATGCCCCCATACTTCCATCACTGCGTTAACTTTTCGGAGATCCCGCAACAGTCTCCATTTCCCTGATATTTTCTAAATTATGAAAACAGGAGTATTCCAGGGACTAGTAGAAGGCTCAGTGTGTCCCTGTTGTAACTGTTCCTGAACCAGCTGACAGAGGGCGACTAATATCTCCTTTGGTAGGGGCTACTGCGGTTCAAAGATCCATGTGTTAATTAGCCACCACAAAGGCAGTGTAGGATACTGTGTGCCCTTACACACGGTGACCCCTATCAAAAATGTATCCTAATCTGTATCCCCCAAGCTGCCAACACGTTCCGCCCTCAAAGGTTAAGTGGAGCGGTAGTAACATAAGGCCTAATTGTAGCTGTGTGTCCCTCTGGGTCCTTCACCACCACAGGCCGTTCGCTTCAATAGTTCTGTGTGGTTCCTCCTAACCCTGCAATGGCCGATCCCACAGGGGCTAAAGGCCAAGAGGGAGGCCATGCAGAGAAGGAGATGATAGTTACATCAGCACCTGTATCAATCAAACCTCGAAGCTGATTCCAGGGCAGACGGGCATTTGGCAGGATCAGGGTACATGTCATCTGTGGCCTTTGGTCAGAGATGTCTGCAGTCCAGAAGGCCTGTGGAAGTCCTATAGATCCACCGCCGCTATCTCCGTGAATTTGTTGTTCTATCCTGGGGCCACAAGAGTTAAAAGGCACTAATTTAGCAAGGCAGGTCTTTTCAGAAATAGTGACAGGTGGTTTTGGCGTGGAAACCATAGCATGAATCTGGCCCATAAAGTCAGCCTCAGTAACTCCGGGGTGTACAAAGATTCCTTGATGGCTGACATTAGGTTTTCCCACAAGCATTGCACTGGATCCCTGGCCTAGGGGTCCATATGCATCCAAAGGAAACTTATAAATGCGGCTAGAATCTAAGATGACTGCTGCTGAGGTATGGATGTCAAGACCAGCTGATCCTTGGGTGCTGTCTTTAAGGTAGCTGAGTAGGCCTGTGCCTGTGCCACCCCTTGGGGGAGCAACTGCATCAGAGAGCAATTCCCCCTCCTTGCACCCTGGCAGAAGTTTCCTAACAAAGGCCGACAGTCAGCATGATTCAGAGATCTACAATAATCTGAACAATACCCTGACCTGCCACACTTCTTGCATTGGGGGATCCCTGTGTTCTCTTTTTGTTTCGGCTTATGCTGTCTCCGCTTGCCCCTGGCCTTGGGCTGCTTTGTGTCATGATCAGAAGATGCGTAAACAGGCAGCAAAAGCGCAGCCAAAGCAGACCTTTTCTGGTTCACAGACCCCACCTTAGAGCAGGCCTCAACTATGTCTGTGAGTGTAGGTTCTCCTGGTAGAGCATTTATGATTTTTCTACACTCCTTGTTAGCATTATCTCTCTCAAATTGCCTGCACAACATATGCCTTAACATGTCATTGTCAACCTGCTTCTCCAGAGAAGCAGCAATTTTCTCCATGAAGGCTAAATATGACTCTGACCACCCCTGAGTTATCTCCATCTATTGTGTTCTAGGAGCAGCCATCTCTATGGTTTTCAACAAGGCCGCCATGCCGACCTGCTGAGCTTGCTCTAGGATGCTAGGATGCCAGGTACCCTGGCAACCAGGATCAGAGAAGGCATTCGTACCCATAAGAGCATCCGTTCCCACTGCATGTCTAGGGTTGTCAGCAGGGAGCTGCATATTTACCTGTGCAGTCCTATCAGCCAGCTTTCTCCCATTATACTCCAAAACCGCACATTGTACAGGTTGAAATAGGATTTAACTTAAGTGCTTGATCTCAAATGGAGCAAGCAAATCCATATTTATGACCCTTATAATTTGCATAACGTCAGCAGACCCAAGCCCATTCTGTGCCACCTTGGATTGCAGATCCTGTGCTACCTTCCAGGCAATAACCTCATGCTTATCACGCTTGCCCAACTCCAGGAGAGCCTTATACACTGGAAAAGCCTGGATCTCCACTTTCTGGGTGTTACTACCACCTTGCACTACTGGCACAGCCTCTGGATGCGGTGTAGCAAACTCCTGATCTCTCACAGAATCCTCAAATCTGTCTGGCATCCCCACTTTTTCCAATAAATCCCAATTGCCCTCCTCCAGATCCTGCATCTTCAGCGACTCCCAGAAATGCTTGTAGTGGTTCAGACGCACCATTACAGCGCAGTCTGGGAGGATCCAGGGGCAAGCCCGGAGCACACTCTTCTTCCACCGCCTGACTGCTCCGCGGGCAGGAGCATCTTGGAGGAACCCTGGATGAACAATAGAGGTGGGCGGGAAGAGACTGACTGACTAGAAGAAGAATTGACAGCAGGAGCCGTGGTCGGCTGGGCAGGGGGCTGCACTGTATCCACTTTCTGCAGCGCAGTATCGGGCAGTGGCGGGCGTGCCGGCGCGGCCCCTGCCAGCACTGCTGGAGTCACACCTGGAGCCGTTGGCCATGCTGCCGGCTCAGGCTGTGCTGGCACCGGCTCCGTTTCCGCCGGCGGCTGGGGCACCGCTAGCACTGGGGCTCCTGCTCCCAGGTTCGGAACCATAGGAGCCATCACTTCCAGCTGCGCCACTTCCAGGTTCGCTGCATCTCCTGCGGGCGACTCAGGCCCAGGGGTGTCCCAATTCCGCCGCGACAGATCGGACAGGAGCGAAAGCTGTTTCACTACATCCGGGAGCAGTAAAAGCTGCTTCGACAAGCTGAGCAGTTCCGACAGCTATCAGGAGATGGCCGGCAGTTCCGAGAGCTGCCATGATATAGATGGTAATTCTGTCAACAAGGGCAGCTGATGTACTAAAAGGTCAGCTGCCTGGTGCTGCACATGCACGGAACAGTCCAGCACTACGGTGGCCAGTGGGGAGCATCGGGGCACTCTCGGTGCAGCAGGCGCATGCGCAGCGCTGTCCGGCGCTATGGCAGCCGAAGGGGTCCATCCAGGCATTCTTGGCGCAGCAAGCGCATGCGTAGAAGGGCCAGGAGCCACCATGGGGGTCCAAGATGCTAGCCCTTTTAAGTGCAGAGCCAGGGGGGAGGTGGCCACCGAGCCAAAAGGCAAGACGGGCTCTAAGCCATCCCATCGCTCACGCATCCCTGCCAGCTGCTCTGCCAGCATGGGGTACTTAGGGGACGTGGAGTCGCGCGGTAACACATAGCGCCGCAGCGCAGGCTCCACGCCATCCGCCATTCACGGAGCTGGAGAGGGATCCTCCAAGCTGCCGCCAAATGCTTCTAGAGCCAAGTCAGTGGTGTCCCCCTCGGATATCTCTCTGTCACACACCTGTGTCCGTGGAGACACAATAAAGAGGCTCTTACACCTGCCAGGTTCAGCAGAAAGGAGGATATGACGTTGATTTATTGCCATTATCTTACTCTTATACACATTCTAATTCCACAAGGGATTGGAGAGCATGTCACTTGCTTCTCCATCTCACTGGAGAAGAAAGATGCTCATCAAAGTGGTCATATCACAAAAGGAATGAAAAACAGAAGATACCGTTAAGTAAACATCGGCTACTATTTACATAAAACTATGAGAAAAAATCTGACTCCAAGGTTAAAAACAGAAGGCTTACAGAAAACAAGGCGACACACACATCTGAAATAGGTATGCCCTCCCTACTGCCAGATTTGAACCCCTTTAAAAGATCAAACAAGCCTCGCCAAGCACGCAGTAAAGCAAGCACTGTCTGATCCTCAGATGAGAACTCAAGCCAGAGCATAGTGCTGAGGTCCTACCAGAATACCAGGTCCAAAGCCGTGTCGGCATCCTGGGGGGACAGTGACACTGAGTGGTGGCTTGCCCAAGGCCCACTGCATCCCTCTGCAGGCACCCTTGGTGGCCTGTCGCAGGTTGCTGGACAGTGCAGTGTCCTTTCACAGATGGCGAGCAATCACTCGCTGGCAAGGTGCGTCGTGTAGGAGTAAAGAGGCAGGAGGGATCCTTCGGGTGCAGCACAGAGAGTTTATTTCTCTATGGAGTCCACGAACGAAGGACCAAGATCTTAGGGCTGACAGGGGTTCTTATACAGGGGGAGGGCTAGTTCAAGGACCAATAGGGAATAGGCTCAGGGGTGGATCCGGGGAAGATTGATATGGCTATAACAAATCAGGGAAGAACAGAGGCAGGACAACTAGGTAGGGTCTAATGACATATCAGGGAAAGGGGAACATTCTAGAGGGACAGGAGTGTCCTGGGTGGATGGACAGGGAAGTTTCTAGGGGAAAGGGAGTGGCTTAGAGGGATTGTCAAGGGTTCTCCACCCAGAGGGCGGGGATGGGGAAGGAATCTCCACCTGCAAGGCGGGGGAAGGGAAAGTGTCCAACTGAGAGGGGAAGTACAATTCTTAAAGGGAAATAACTATAGCAACTGGGGTACAGAATACAACTTACGACTATTTTAACTGAGTAAACATGTAATAACACAAATTGCAGAGAGGAAACCTTTCCCAATCAATTCCCCAGCCTAATGCTAGGCTGGGGCACCACAACAGGACAGGCCGTGCAGAGCACCCCAGTCCAATAGCTCACAGAGCGAGTTCTCAGAAATGGAAGTGTCCTGAAGACATCTCACCAGGCCAACAGTACAGCATCAGCCCCCAAGCCACCAGTCGCCATCCCTTCAGTCCTGTCCGATATCCCGGGTCCAGGGATGGGGAAGGACAGCGTACCTCTAGAGAAACACGACTTAGCTCACTGCGTGCAGGACACGTTGGGGTTCACCAATTGTTGCTGTGTCCCGCAGTAGTAGGCAGTAGAAGAGAGATGCAGCGGGCAGGATTGATTAGAAGCATTGAATTATTTTATTAATTTACAACTCCTCTTATAGACTTCTTGCTTCATGGTGTAATTGGTGAGAGGACCAGCCACCCCCCTTAGGGTGATTGGCTGAAGTCCTACAACATCCATTGTCAAAATATTTTTCTACTATACTATAAACAAANCTAATGCTAGGCTGGGGCACCACAACAGGACAGGCCGTGCAGAGCACCCCAGTCCAATAGCTCACAGAGCGAGTTCTCAGAAATGGAAGTGTCCTGAAGACATCTCACCAGGCCAACAGTACAGCATCAGCCCCCAAGCCACCAGTCGCCATCCCTTCAGTCCTGTCCGATATCCCGGGTCCAGGGATGGGGAAGGACAGCGTACCTCTAGAGAAACACGACTTAGCTCACTGCGTGCAGGACACGTTGGGGTTCACCAATTGTTGCTGTGTCCCGCAGTAGTAGGCAGTAGAAGAGAGATGCAGCGGGCAGGATTGATTAGAAGCATTGAATTATTTTATTAATTTACAACTCCTCTTATAGACTTCTTGCTTCATGGTGTAATTGGTGAGAGGACCAGCCACCCCCCTTAGGGTGATTGGCTGAAGTCCTACAACATCCATTGTCAAAATATTTTTCTACTATACTATAAACAAAGGTTAGCAAGGTTGCAGGTGTTCATAGTTTACAAATTCTACTGATAGCTTCTGTGAGAGAGGAAAGTCTCTCACAGGATTAGAAAGAAGCAAGAAAAGTTCTTGCTAGCAGCATTTTTGCATCCACATCCTTTTATCCAGTTTCCATTCTTCTGCAGCCTAAAGCAACATTACCGTGACTGCATCACAGAATCCAAAACAAGGGGCACAGAGAAATTGCTGTAATACTCCCAGATCACTTTTGTCTTTGTTCTTTTCTTCTGCCATTTCACTCTCAGATGTATTAAAACTGTTTTTCCAAGGATCCTTCTACGGTTTCATACAAGTAGAAGGAGTTTACATTGTCTCCCAATATAAGGAAATAATGCTGAAAAAACTTTCACAAGGGTTGGTGTCTTGGCTATATTAGATTATTGTTTCCCTGTCAATTGAATTCCATGCTAAATAGTAGCAAATATACGGGTGGCTTCTTGTAATGCCACTAAGATGACCAGAAATAGAAGTGAGTTAAGTGTTTGGTAGTTTGGGGAACAATTTTCACCATCTTTACATGTGCACTTGGGCTTAGCATTCACAGAGAATCAGGATGCTCTCTGAGGCCATACAAAAGGTGTACAGCTGAACAAGAGATGGCAGATGTTCTGGTTACAAATTATTAGAGAGTCCTGACAGAGACTTTAAATAGTCATGATGGCTGGCTGGATACAGGCTTCTTAGAAGTCCAACTGCTTCATATTGCAGTGATGCTGCTGGAAGCTGCAGGCACAAATTAAGGGTAGTGGCTGTCCCTTAGGGCAAAATCCTCAGCTGGAACTCTTTTTTGCACAACAAATCCTAAACATGCCATGCCCTTGTTCCATGCATAGGGCTTGCATTTATCTTAAGAGTCCCTTTCTTGTTTGGTTGTTTGGTTTGTGGATTTTTTAAAGAAGTCTTGCTCCCTGAACCAGTTAGGAGGCATATTAGTTTGTTACTGTGCTAAATGCTAGAATCCGCAAGATCAGGTTTTGAACTTTGACATCCATCCTAGGGAAAAGGTGTGGGACACACTAAGTCTTTGAAATCCATGGAGTTACTCCATGGATAATTTGATGTTGCCCAGAGTAGAATCTCTCTCAACATGTCTGAAAGAAACAAAAGATGAAACATTCCCATCTTCCATTAACCTCAGAGGAACCAGCCAGCATGACTGCAGAAGCAACACTGCAGGAACAGTGTGGCTCCTGCTGAGCCAAGTTTTCTCTCTGTTTCTTTTGAAGACATGCCAATGGCCTTCACAGGGCACTGTATGCAGCTTAATTTATGTATTTGGGGAAAAGTCTGCAAAAGTTCCATTTCACAGACTTCTGCTTAAACTGAAAGTTGCAGCTGGCCAAAGGAGGATGTAAGCGTAGATACAGAGGATAAAGACAGCTAAAAAAAAGTGGAACAAGCAATTGCTTGTCAGAAAGGCTCTTCTAAATTGGAGAAAAGTATTAAGCAGGGTTCCCAAAGGGGCAGTCCTTGAAGATAGTCGGTATCTAATGTATATAAATGACTGACTGGGAGAGTGAACTAATTAGTTGCTTATTAAACTAAATTTGGAGCAGCAGAGGATGTGGAACAAATAATAAAGGAGACTTGAAAGTATTCCAGACATAAGTATGAGCCCTATTGTATTAAATGAGCTTTAATGCAGATAGATTTATACCACAATAGAGCAAACAGGAAAAGTGCTCTAAACAAAAAAAAATCATTTAAACTGTAAGAAAATTAATCTCAAGGGCTGTAACTTCTACAGCCTGATTAGAAAGGTGCAAAGAAAAAACAGCATGTCTTTACATCTTTTTTTCTCATTGAATTAATTGATTCACTCAAGTAGCACCAGATTTTTGCTATATTTACATACCTGATTACTTGGCCCACAGATTATTCCCAGTCCTTTTCCTGAAAAGATTTCAAAGTATTAGAGAATTGATTTGTGAGGCAATTCTAACTACTGATTTTTCAAAACAGTAAGAGTAGTTGGGGTAAATCTGTGGTAAAAACTGTCTTGTATTCCATTTATCCACCTGTAGGAATGAAGCTACATGGAAAAAAGTGAAATTTTGGACTATCAGAACCAAAGTAAAAGAACGATCTGAATTTATTTTCCAGGTACACGTTTTTCAGCAAAGTTAATATTAAGCCTATGCTCTCTGCCCTTGTGTTGATATATATCCACAGTGTTCTGGAAATCACATATGTTGGGCTATTGCTGGCAAGGGTCCCCTTTTCTCTCTATTGCCCTGATGTGCTGTATGTCCACTTCTCCTGTCCATGGATATAATGTAAATGTATTACCAAATGCTGTCCATCTAGTTGTAGATCGTGTGTCCAAACAACTTTAGGGTAGGTTACCTATAGAGGCCCCTTGGAACCAGAATTGCAGGAAGTATAGGAGATATGTGCCTAGTCTGTCCAGGCTCTGCTGTCACAGCAGGGGCACATGGACTGTCTCCATGGGCTGTGGCAGCATTTACCAGCTCTTTCTTTGCCACATGTATGTACACTGTTCACATGCAGCTGTATCCCTCCTTCTCCTGTAGGTGTATGGATAGCATTCAGACCATTCTCAGGGGCAACAGAAACCAGCCAGGCTTTGGGGCAGTAAGCACACATCATCTCAAAAGCTCTTCCTCATCCCCTCTGATGAAAAGACAACAGGGCAATTATAAGCACCTTGCTACCTCAGTCTGACAGAACCTTGCAGTTCTTTATTGCTGGCATGAAAGGATCTGTAAATCCAAGGTCCCTGTCCTTTTCCTTACAGCTGACTTCTGTGAGTTACCTGCCCCATTTTGCAGTATTTCAATTTTACACAACCCAGAGGAGTATTGTAGAGTCATGTACTTGGAATCCTGCACAGAACTGTAGCACTACAGTGCTGCTGGCCAGGTGAGACTCCAAAGAAATCAGTGCAGCAAGGCAAAGCATTTAATTGCTGTTGGTAGTGTAGTTATATTTTATTGTCTTGGCTGTCACCTTGGACAGCTTTTCTGGCACTGGCTGATGTGGGTTAATCATGGTTACTGGGGTAGACACAGGATTGTGTACAAATTACTGTCATCATCTTGGAGAAGGAAAAAAATCAATAGCAACTTCTGATAATTTTATTTTTGGTTTGGAAATGGACTGGCAAGAGGTTTTCATAATGATTTAAATTGCATCTTAGAAATGTTTTTAATTATTATTAAGAAAGCTGCTACATTTAGCAAGATACAATTAAATACCAGTTTACTAAGTTTGAATTTGTTGCTGATTAGTGGTTATGTATGATGTACGTTTTTAATGTTCCTTAATACTGAATAAATGGTTTGGATAATCAATTGGTATTTAACATATTAATTTCTATCTCAAAATGCAAAGAAAAACATGCAGTTCTGATCTACGTATTATATCTGCCCCATCTATTCCAGACCTGAGCCCTTGCATTGGGACATTTAAAGAAACTGCAGCAATTGTAGGACAAGGCTTCAGAAGCTCATTTAAGTTGGGGTTTCTTGGGTTTGGTTGGTTGTTCTTTATTTTGAAGGCTGCTGTATGACTTGGATGTGGCTATGTTGCAAAGACAGCAGTGGTCATTAAGAGACATGGTAGTTTTAGCCTCTGTCCCACCTTGGGCTCTGCTGAACAGGATCCAGCTTAGCCTTAGCTCTGGCACCTTCACTGCTGCTGCTTAATAACACATTTCAAAATATTTGTCATCAAAAGCACTGTCAATAAGAACCCATGTGGTGCCTTCAGGAAATCCAATTTTAATTTAGAAGCTAGAAGATTTACCAAATGTCGGTTTTGTTTTCTGTACTTTTAGAATTTACTTTTTTTTTAATGGAATGTTTTGGAATACTCTTGCTTGGAGCACATAAGCTAATGTTTTCAATAATTAGTGCTTAACACACCGCTTCTTCACAAGCTGTTGTTAGCTGTGTTACTTTCATGGTGGTTCAGAGCTTTTTGGAAATGTACTTTGTGCACAGGATTTTCTGGGAGCATTTGCTGTGATACAGCACTGATACCTTAAATTCTGAATACTGGTGCAATTTAACTTTTCAGTACATTTAATTCAGTGTATTTGGATACCTTACTCTGAAGTCTCAGTGCCTACAAAGCTCATGTTTGGGTTAGGTGGGTGTTTCAGAATGATGCTGTGCCTCATACCATATGCATTATTATAAAGACAGGCAGTTTCAGATTTGTATTAGCAGAGCAATAGATGTCACAAAACAGCATAAATAAAGATTGTTACATCCACAGAAATATTCTGCATACTTGGCTTTTCAGTATCTTCCCCAGCTCTCTTGCCACGAAAAGCATCCCATCACCCCAGGCCCTCTTACTGAACTATCTCACTAATCAGGAGAAAAAAACTTGCGCTCCTCTCACAAGAGTCTGTTGAATGGCTGGTTAGACCTTGAACTTAAAGAGTCTCATCAAATTGTTGAATTACTTATAAGCCCTTTAGGAATGCTGGTCTACCTGATGCTTTGAAGGCACATATTTCAGGTATCGGCTTTGGGATGCCTGGCAGAGCAGAGCAGGGGGAGCCTCTGGAACCCTCTCCAAGGTCTGCTGCAATCATGGTCAAAAGTGCCCATGCCCTGTGACCCCAATCATCTTCACAGGATTTTGTTCCTTCTTACTTTTAACTTCTCATTACTGAAGTCTCGTAGAAGCTTTTTATAGTTCATCAAATAGAACTGAGTATTCAAGTGTCCAGATTTAATCCTCTGAGTAATAAAATAATAAAAAACAAGAATACCTATGAAAAAAAGAAATAAAATCTAATAATAGGTTACCTTATACTATTTGACCACCAGAATTATCATATTGTGTTCTTGACTAAGGGGCTTTGCTTTGGTTAACAAATGCCTGAAAGCTTATCTATTTTTTTCCCTGGATTCATCAGTTAATCCAATAAAAAGTCCATAAGTTCCTATGAACATGGCCTCATTTACATTCTTAATTTATTAAAGCTACATGAGAACTGGAACTATAGTTTCATTGTGAGTAGTAATCTTTTAGGGAAGTTTAAGTCATAGGAGTAATGTAACCTTTATCAAGGAGATATCCAAATTTGTTTGAGTTTTGGCTTGTGTGATGGGTTTTGGTGTTTTGTTTGCTTTTTTAAAACATTCATTAAAAAAAATAAAAAATAAATAAGTATAAAAGCCCACAAGAACAACAACAAAAAAAACACCTTAAGATTTACGCCTTGATTTTGAGTAGAAATGACAACTTTAATCTTTGGTCCTTGTTATAAATAAGAGTCCAATTTAACAATTATCCATTCATTTTATACTTCATTGTAGTTTATTATTTGTTACCTGAATGTTATATTTCCCCTTATGCCTGTTAACCACCTTTATTAATAGTTACTGCTAACTGTTGTTGTAAAAAANTGCCGGGCACCCAACCCAAGCTGATCACTTTTAATAAAGGCTTTTAAAGGACCCGCAGTCCTGCCCATCCTTTTATTTCAGTCCTTGCTCTGTTACTTACGGTTTTTTTAATTGAGCTGCTTTTTAAATCAGTGGTGTATATAATATTATTGATGTCTGCTTTGGAGAGAAGCGTAACGTGGACTTTTTTGGCATGTCTTTTAATAAAAAAATCCAGTATTTGATTGTGTTAGGAACTGAGGGACTTGACTTCCACAAATGAAGCCAAAATGCCCTTTGATGTACAGCCACTGTTGCTGTTAGTACCGCAAACGGTGAAATAATGACACCAATCAGGGTCAGGAGAATAATCGACGGATATATGATTTAATGAAAAAAACTGAAGTTTTTATAACTTGGTTCGCAAAAGAAGAATGACATGATTGGGCCATTGATCAGCCGCCTACTGAGCGGACTGGCTGATTGGTCTTCAAAATATTTTCCAACAATGAACCAAAACATCTCCACAAACAATCCAGCAGTTGTGAATAGTTTACAAAACAACAAACAGTTTCTCAGATAGTTTGTGTGAGAAAGGAAACTTCCTCAGGAGACTGAAAAGGCTGGAAAATTTCTCTGCCAGCTTTTTAGCATCCACAAGCCACCAGTGGATGGTGTGGTGCGGTCCTTGAACTGCAGTGAAAGGAGTCAAAAACTAGCCTTGGAGGCAAAACTCAAACTCCGGTTTAAGCAGGAAGTCTCTATAGTTGCATTGTAATGTAATCTATATTTGGACAAAATCTTTTGCTCTTTCTTGGGCAGACTGCTCAGAGCAGAGATATCTCTCCAAAAGAACAGCAGGTGGTATTTGGGGTATTGCCTTTCTCTTTTCCTATTGATCTTCTGTATGGAATATGTCATTCGCAAGAACATGAATCCAAAACTGTCATATAAAGACTCAAACTTCCTTTGAGTCTTTATAAGCTCTTCAACGACTGGTCCTGAAATTCTGTATATTTCAGGTTTGGAAAGTGTTTGATCCTTTCTTCTAAGCTATACAAATAACTAAAATTTAATATTTTCAGGAGAACTTCAGCTCACAGAAGTATGCTCTACAGTCTTTATTTTAGGGAGATGATCTAAGGTAATTCAGGCTTTGAGATGCATAGATTTCACGGATTTCACTTCAGGGAATCCTGAAGGTGAAAAAATTATTGTAACCCTTTAGGGAGTTACGGAAAGAGACATCAAGGCACTGTGCCTCAAGGAAAAAGTAAGATAATAAGATGGGAGAGTTATGCCTCAGAACTGCTAATAGAAATGTACTTCTCAGCTTTATTTATCTTCTTTAACCAGTATATAGGGACTACTGCAGTCTACAAACTTTGTGACTTAGCTGCATTTCCAAATCCAAGTTGCTCTGAATGCAAATTGTCCATCTCCCATTTTTTGAATCTCAGACAATGTTGGGGTGTTAGGAGTTCTCCTTTTGTTTTTCTTTTTCTCTTAAAGAATTTTCCCCATATGTGTTGCTAGGAAACAAATTACTGGGTGCTTAAGAGAGACAAAAAGACCTGGCCACAGGGGGAGGGGCCAACTGGCTACCCTGCTTTACTTGGGGTTTTCTCCTGTAAGATGGAGATGCAGCAGGATTTGAACTGAGGAAAAGGGGCGGGCTACAGCCTCTAGCTCTCTTGTTCTCACGGCGTTCGGAGGGGAGAGAGGCTGCGGTCGCAGTAGGGAGAATTCGTCGCTGCTGTGGGGTCCTGCCTTCTGCTACCTTCTTTCTACCATGAGTGGAGCTTCCTTGCTGGAGCAGCCATTTGCACTTGGACCCTATTTAACACCCTACCTCACTAAAAGAGGGACCTTTTCACCATCTGCTCTGGTACCTCAGGGAAAACCCTGGGATCCCAAGCCCACTTTTCCGTGCCTTGCTGGGAGCCTGGCCGCGGCTGCCCTGCCCCCATCGCTCCTTTGCCATTGCTCTGAGTTTTCGCTATGCTGTAGCCTTGCACCCCCTGCCTGCCGAGGGGTCCCAGGCCTTCCGCTGCAGCTCTGGAGTTTGACACATCTTGTCTAACACCCGGGATTTTGTGCTAATCCCTGCTGTTCCAGCCTGCTGCTCTCAAGGGTCCAGCTGGGCANAATTCAATTTTATTATAAAATTATGTCATTTTTTGTTTCTTTCTCCTTCCTGTTATGTTTCTTTTATAGTTGTAGTTAGGAAAATGAGTCAAAATCTGAACCATGACAGAGCTGTGGAAGGAGGGATGACAGATTAATTTGGCCTAGGCAGGTAGAAAACATCTGTGATTGGTGGTGCAATTGTATTGCATCTCCTGCTGTGTTTTCCTCTTTTTAACCACACTGCCTAAGGTGTTCCCACCAGATCATTAAATTAACATCCAAAATCTTTTTCCACATGGCTTTTGAAACGGCAGCAGCATAGCATCCCACCAGACAGACTGGATTTAATTGCTATTTTTAGGTTAGAGAGCAGCAAACCATGAGACAAGAAAGCTGGGAAGTTTGTTGTAAAATTTAAATCAGGACTCCTATCCTCTTTTTCAAATTATTTAATCTTGAGTTTATTTTTCTCTGAAAAATTGTCTCTGATGTCATAATCATTCAAATAGTCATTGATGTCATTTAGTCACAAGACTGAATTTGCTGATGTCTTGCATTTAAGATGTCTTGCATATGTGGTTTTATATAAGCCTGTGAAGAGAAAAATAACTGCAGCTAGAGGGAAACAGCTTTTTTTTGGGCTTGGTTTAGATGTTCTTTAAATAGTAGAATTCTCCCTAAATCTGATGATAAGGAAAAGCAATTACTGAATTAGTGGGAACATTTTTGAAGTCTGTTTGCCTACAAGACTGGTGCATGTTTCCCAAAGAGAGCATGAGGGGTCGCATGTTTAACACTCCCTGTGCAGCACAGAGTAAGGAGTGTTTGACTGTGAAGCAGCACAATTAGATCAGTTGATTTTATTTGTAAAATATGATTCATTTGCCTGTTCATTACTGCAGGTAAGGATTTCTAATATAGAGAGACATATATAAAAAATTTTAAGAAGCTTTTGAACATTCAGCAGGAAAGAGGTTTGAAGAAAAGGATGCTTTGCAGCAAGGGCAGATAAAAAACCAGGCAATGGAACTGATCTCTGTATTTTTGCCTGACTCTTGCTCTTATTTGAGAGAGAGATAAAGAAAAAATGGTCGTTGCTGCTGTTAGACTGGCAAGTTAAAAGAAATTACCTTTTATTTCACACATTTTCTGTTGTGTAGGGAGACAGGCTCATGCCTAAAGTTTCTGTGAAATAGATTTGAAAAGACCGTCTTGGTAAAAATCTAGGCTTTCTGCATATCATAAAACTGTATTAGCTCTCCTTCCACTCTCACCTAACATCACTTCTCCCAGGAATATCCCTAAAAACATTTCTTCTTTGCAGTTGTATGTGTTAGGTGCAAATATTGCTTCTCCTTTCTAAAACAGAGCTGGCTGCTCCAGACTGTAGTGAAATTAAGCTGAGATACATGATGTCTGGGTAAACTTGGTGTCCTCAGATGTCTCAATACCTGGAAAAGAGAAAAGGGAAGAGCTCGGTAAAAGACTGTTAAATTTACATTTCTTTTATTTCTGACTGTGAAGTAATGAAACTGTAACATAAAGTGTTTTTTAAGAGACAGTCATAAATTCTTATGGTTTTACTGCACATTGTGCTCTTACCACAATATAGTCTTTTTATTCATCTACTTAGTGATCCACATCACCTATATTTTGTATCTCATGGGAAAGTATTCTGCTGATTTTTCCATTATTATAGATGGATTAGTTGTGAAGATTCAGATCTGGATTCTTAGCCAGATCAAAGAGTCCTCTTTTCCTTTACAACTCAAAAAAGGGTTTTCCTCTCTTGGAAGATCCCATTCAATCATTGCTGCAATCACATGACTAAATAAAATCTAACATTGCCATCTAGTGTCCAAGTACTGGGATATTACGCTTTTTCAGCCCAGTAGTATCAGAGAGCCTTTGAGTATCACTTGTAACTGTGAGGTTCTCAAGTGAGAGAAACATTGGTTTTTTTCCAAAACTTTCCTTTTAGTCTTTTTTTTCCCCCTTAAAGAAATAACTTCATATCTAACATCATAATAACATTGAGTGTTTTATAATGATGCTAAGAACTCAGCTTTTGCACAGTTTGTAAAGCATTGTGTTCAGTATTGGAATCAATTGGGGTAGGAAGTGCAGAGAGTAAACTTCTGTCTGTGCTCTTCCTCTCACTGTTCTGCTGGAAGCTGTTTGAAGAGTTGACACAAATGAGCTTCTTACCACAGCATCTGTTTCACCTGGGGAAAAAAAATTCCCTTTGGAGGTGTCCCTGTAGTTCTGTGACAGGAATGGTCAAAATGACCTTAATGAAATAAGGAGAAAGGAAAACTATTCAAGAAAGCATTTTCTGTCTCTGGGAATTTTTTTAGAAATAATGTGTACAGGACACATTTGAATACAAAGAAAGATCATGTCTTATAGGGGAAAGCCCATTTCTTAGTAGTGCCCCCAACAGCTTGCAGAAGAACCCACTATCTGTGGCTTTGAGCGCCCAGGATGGCAGCATGAGCAGGGTGAGTGTGCTCCCCTTCCTGCTTTAGGTGCTTGTAACACAACTTAAACATATATAATGAATGGTAGAAGTACCTATTTTGAGAGATGCATTTAGGTCTATTCACTTCTTAAGTAAAATGAACTGCTGCACTGAAAGTTTCTTTCAGAATTGCAGCCTGATAGCCCCAAGCAGACTGTCAGGCTGCATGTTTATTTACTGCTTCATTGCACCCCCCATGATTCATTATTTTTCACATTCCACTATTGATTTTTCTGTTCTTTCTTCAAACACAAATACAAAGAAGCTCCTTGTAAGCCAAGTTGCCTTAACCAGTGTTTGAAGAGCCATTTTTTTAGGGTTTCTCTCCCCAGCCTGTGGCAGCCAGATAGAAGCCATTAGCTCAGCCTTCCTCCAGCTGGGAACACCAGCACGGCTCCAGCCATGGAAATGGTGGTGATCAGGCCCCAGCTGCCAGAGAGTTCCAGAGGAACTACAGAACACTCCACAGCCAAAATCTGTGATGTGATCACAGGTGATTGTCAAAACATTATTCCTGGAGCTTTATAGGGAAACATATTTTGTCTGTATTTTAGAAGATTTCTTATTACTGCCCTTTTCTCTTCACTAACACAGAAGATCAACAGATGTCCACAAAACCTTCTGGGATCCCCTTTTCTGTAGTCAGGTGGCTGTTCTTTGTGTTCAATACAGTCTCATCTTTGAAATTCAGTGTAAAAATTTAAAACTTTGACTGGGAGATCAGGAATTAGGTAGGGTTGTTAATATGCCTTTAGAGCTGCGCATTTCTTTGGGTAAGAGAAACTTTGCTTCTCTACAATTTTGTGAACACATAAATTTCTCCAATGCGTCTTTTATGTTTGCTGTCTTGATTATTTATTGCTCATGTGTTTTTGTTCCTAGTTTATACCCCTGTCTAATGAGATTATACAAGATCTAAAAAGATACTCAAATTTGCTAAATCATACTGAAAGCTTTGCTCACATGCATTATTCTGGTTGGTTTTGGTTTATTGGTTGGTTTTTTGTTCTTTTTTTCCTCCACTGTGTGTTTCTCTTTTTCCTGTTTAATGAAAACTAATGAAACTTCTTTTAATCAAGTATCATTTTGTAGGTTTTTATTGCTGCA
The DNA here is from genome assembly GCA_013397175.1 of Platysteira castanea. NCBI lineage: Eukaryota > Metazoa > Chordata > Aves > Passeriformes > Platysteira > Platysteira castanea. The sequence continues at coordinate 60,981 of VYXC01011450.1, forward strand.
ATATTTAATATTTAGTTGACATATGAGTGTTGCTTAATTGCAGTGTGTACATAGTGCAGGAATATAGACAAAGGAGTTTTGCAAATCTTCTATCCAAGGAAAATTATGTTTACTTAATGTAAAAGGTAAATGTTGCATCTAACTGAATTGGAAGCAACTTATTTCTGTTGATAAAGAATATTCTGTCATTGGCTTCATTCTGAACACTAGCAATATTCTTTCATTCCTCTGGACTAAAAGTTACTTCACATGCCCGTGCCTTAAGGAGGGTTATTTTTTTCTCATTCCAACAGCAGGTATGGGCACTAGGAAGGTGAATTTATTCCTCCAGAAGTAAAGATCTTCCATTCTCAATGTTAGTCAAGTTGATAAATCACTGCAAGCTGGGGGCTTGTGCTGTGAGCTCAGGTACAGTTGATCATTCATATATAGACGTGACTGCCATAGTTTTTTACAGGACAGAAAGACACCCTGGGACACACAGGTTCAGATTTTAGGTGGAAAAAGGGCACATGTAAAATGGTAAAATCAGACAGTGAGAATTTTTTATCAGAGGTCAGAGAAACATGACAGGAAGGGAGTTTACATGTGGAAATGGGAGAGCTTCCCATGGTTTCTCTTGTCTACTCCACATGCAGCTGCCTGGCTCAGACCTTGCCCCACCCCACCACAACTGAAAGGGAGTTTGATTCCAGAAGGAGTTCATTTCCATGGATACCAAGGAAACAGCTGACCAACCCTGCACTTCTGCCAGGCTCTTAACAATACAAAATTATTAAAATAGTGCTCTAAAGCCAATGAGATTATTTCTGTGGTGGGTATCCCTAAAATAAACTACAAGTGATGCTTTCAGGAGCTCTGTTGGGTATGTGCTGTACCTGGAGCAAGATTAGTCCTTCATATTTTGATGCACTCAAAGTCACAGTAAATAGCATGTGAGTTAACCCTTCACCCCATGAAACAGTTACAGATTCTCTTCCCCCCAAAAATATTAAAGTTGCAAATCATTATAAATACCATCAAGCAATCAAAGCTTGCTGAGATAAAGCAGATATTGTGTTCTGCAGGTTTAATGAAATATCTGTTGCTTTTGTAGTCATGCTTTCATTTGATCTATTTCTCAAGTTTTTTGTTATGAAAAATCTGAGCAGATTGATTAATAAAAAATTACTATTCTCTGGCCATTTTCTTTTATAAATACCTATTAAAAGTTAGAGTCTGTTTCTATTTAAGATCTGTTTCCAGAAAAATAAATTATGTTGGAGTTACTTTTGTACTGCTTGTCTTAGAGAATTTGGGATTACCTATTATACAACTCAGAATATTTTATTTTCTTTTTGCTTGTCATATTTATTGTCTCTCAAACAAGCTTTCAATATGACAGTGAAAGGAAGAGAATATTTTTCCCTTTTTCTGAAATGGAAAAGAACTACTCTAAAACTATTTTAACACAGATACAGGCATTTAAAATTAGTAAGTATCTAAGAAGCAAATGTTGGTGCCATTTGAGGAATGAGCAGTTGCTGTGCACTTGGCTGTCCCTTAAAGAGGAGTCAGCTAAATATTTGTTATTTATTGAGCCTCATTAATGTATACAGTCATGTAAAAATTATTGCAGCTTTTTTAGGAACTGTTTTACTCTTTCACTATAGAAAAAAATACATATATAGGTCAACAGTGTATGCTATTAACACTGAATTAATATTCCAGCACAGTAAAATTTTAGCAGTTACCTGCTTCTGGAGGTGAGAAAAAGGATTGCAAATATGTAAAATCTCAACCTTTTAACTAAGGTCTCAAGCACACTAGTTTCATTAGATAATTTAATTTACATGTGTCTTTATAAGTGATTTCCACTAATTAGGTTCTTAACAATAACTTCTGAACAAATTTTTCTGATAACTGTCCTTGCAGAAGTTAGTCACACTATTTATTTAGTAATAACTACTCTCTCTTTTCATTGATCTTCAATAAAGACATTCGCAGCTATAAGTTTAATTGCAAATGTTTCCATACAGCACATTACACGCATTATCAAGTTAGTGCTTCTTTTAAGAAAATCCTGCTCTCCTTAGAGTAGTTTATTTTTATTTTGAAGGTGGTAGTAGTTTTGCTTCCTTTTTAGATTACTTTTGTTTCTCTGTTAAGTAAAAAGTAGAACACCTAGTTAGGCCACTCACAAACTGTTCTGATTTCTATTTGTAGACTTGTGTTAGAAATAACACTACAGCCTTCATACAAACATATTATTTATAACAGCCGTAATGTTCAACTGTATTAGTACAGTTACCACAGCCCTGGGGAACTGGAAGAGCTTGCAAATTCTCAACAATTGCAACTGATCATTTGGGGGAATTTATTTTCTGCTTGAAAATTCAGAGGTTCTGGTACTTGGCTTAAATAAATTTCAAGCTAAGCTTCTTTCATTTTCGTTTGTTTTCCATGTGACTGTCCCTATCTGAGGTCCTTGATAGGATCTCCATCTGGCTGCCTGCTAAGCATTTGCTTTCCTGAGAAGACTTCATCTCTTCCCTTCTGGAGTGCAGGGCTAAGCCATGTGTTTTGCTTGACAAGACTAGTTCATGCATTTGTTTCTGTTGGGGATTAGGATTCTTCCTTTTGTTTCTTTCTCTCAAAGAATTTCTCACATATGTGTTGCTAGGAGACAATAACGACCAGGTACTTAAGGGAGACAAAAGAAGTGGCCACAGCTCAGGGGAGGGGTCCAGCTGGCTACTCTCTCCTTTTACCTGAGGGTTTCTCCAGGAAGGGCAGAGATACTGTGAGAATTGGGCTGGGGAAAAGGGGTTAGGTGCAGCTCCTACCTCTCTCTCTTTTGGCTTCGGAGGAGGACAGTCGACCTGCTGCCTGCGGTGAGGGAATTCGCTGCTGCCGCCAGAGCCCAGCCCTGTCCTGCTTCTTCTGCCGTGGGGTGAGCTTTTGCTCGTGAGAGCAACCACTGAACTGGGGCCTTATTAACACCCTACCTCACTAAAAAAGGACTTTCGCCATCTTTTGGCCTACCTCAGGAGAAAACGCCGGGAGGCCCGAGCCCCTCCCCCTCCAAGGGAGTCTCTCTGCGGTGTTCAGGAGCCTAAGGGCCACTACCCCTGCCCCCGCCATTCCTCTGCCTTCTGAGGATTCTTTGCTACAGTATAACTCACATCCTCTGCCTTGCCGGGAGGCCTCGTGGTTCCAGCTACAGCTAATGAGTTTCTGATACATTTCATCTACCACTCCAGGACTTGCTCATCCCTGCCTTCCCAGCTTGCTACTCCCGGGTCCCTGCTACAGCTCCTTTTGCTGTCCAGAGGGAGCACCGGGATTGGCTGTGTCTGGGGGTTCATAAAAGCAGCCTCGTTTCCATCCCGTCCTGCCAGCTGCACCCGCCATTCTCCACATGGAGAAAAGACGGCTGGACTCGCACCACAGCGCCCCCTGCAGCTGAGGGGGAATCATCGCACCTGCCCTGCCCAGCTTGGAGCCACTACTGCCCCCATCGGCTGTGACTGTAACTACAGCCAAGGGGAAATGGCTTAAAGAGCAAGAAGAGACTGTTTCATCGGGTTTTCTGCTTTATTCTTTCTTTTATTTGTTGTTACTGCCATTGTTGTTGTTTGTTTGCCTTGTTATACACATACATATTAGTAAAGAATTGTTATTCCTTTTCCCATATCTTTGCCTGAAAGCCCCCTTAATTTCAAAATTATAATAATTCAGAGGGAGGGGGGTCATTTTCTCCATTCCAGGGGAGGCTCCCACCTTTCTTGACAGACACCTGTCTTTCAAGCCAAGACAGTTTCTTCAGGATTCCTTTAAAACTTGACACCATGGATCAGAAACTAATAGATATCAATAAAGTAGGTGTGAGATATTTATATTTAACTTGATCACTTCAACTTCACATTGCTCCTGAGCTAGCAGACAGTAGTTAGTCTGAATCACTTCCACAGGGGGGAAATGTATTAAAGTTGTGTTGAAAATTATTCTATGAGGGTAATTATCTTAGAGAAGTTTTGATCTTTGTGATCCTGTATTAGGTACTGAGGTTATAGAGGAAGTTGGCTTTTCAGGGAAGGAAAGGCTAAGACCAAAGAGCTCAGACAGGAGTAAATTCTGGTCAAGATACCAGCCTGTGGCTCACTGAGGCAGGAAGTCCTGCTCCTTTCTCAGAGCAGCTGAGCCACTTAAGGAGGTGACCAAGCTGATGGAGGATGAAAGACTTGGGTGGGGTATGACACTTGTATGTGAAAAGAGAAGGGAAAGAGATACAAAGTATTAACTTTAGCAAGATCAAACTCTAAGATAAGACAATAAATAAAAAGCATCAGGGAAATAACTTGCATGAAAATGAAAATATTTCAATTATTTTTCTTCTCCATCTGCTTCGGGTCATAATGTTTTCTTCTCCTTCTGTCCATCCATCCATCCATCCATCCATCCATCCATCCATCCATCCATCCATCCATCTGTCCAGCCACTGGATTTCATCATCTCGGCCTTTCACTATTCTTTGGTTGTTTTTCTCAGGCTAGATCACACTACATAATATTGTAATTTATTCTTGTTCAAAGTCTTCTTTCAAGCTTTCCTGCTGCCCAGACCCACTGATAGGACCAGTTAAGTACTGTTTGCTTAGCCATTGACTGGGCCACAATCATCCAAATGCTATTTTAAAGGATATGACCAATTTGAGCGTTTTTCTTGAACAGAAAGCAATGATGGAAGGATGCTTAATACACAAATAACAATAGGAATCAATTAGCTGGTTTAGTTACTGTGAGAAGTGAAGGTAGAATGTTTATAAAATGTATATGAGCTCTACGTTACTGTAATGCCTGGCATATAGTCTGAGAAATGGTTAATCTGTTTAGGTGAAAATGATCACCTTCCAGGAAGAGGACTTAAAGGTGATCTGTTCCTAAGGGTCTGGATTTGAGACTCTTAAAAAAATTTGGAACTATAAACTTCTTATGATGTTGGGCAAATACTTCTCTCACTGTAGCTCTATAGCCATCTTTCCTCATGCCCTTGGTTCTTGGTCCGTGAAATTGTGTATTCCTTTAAGAAGGAACTTTTGCATATTTTGATAAATGTCCTGGCACAAGAAAGATCTGATTGTTTTAAAGGAGTTTTTTGAGGTCTTACAAAGAAACAGCAGTAATGACAGTAATGAAACAAAAACCCAACAGTAATGACAACAGTAGTCACTCTGTTATTATATCTTGCACATGCACGGTCACGATTGGACTGGGCAAATCTGTGGCAGAAGTGTCATCTGATCACATAGCTGAAATCTTCCAGGTAGCAGATGTAGAAGGTTGCTTGTTCTGACCAATACAAGTGTTGTTTAATTTATTAAGCATAATCTCAATTAAAACATTAAAGAAAACAAAAAATGGAAAAAGGAGGCATCGCTGATAGTGGCAGCCTGGGTTGGTTTCTGGTGTTTTTATCAGAGCTTTTGTCTTCCCCACTCCTGTCCAGTCAGAACACAACGATGGTGATGTTATTTGAGGCCAGTGAGTCAGGCCAGTTAAATATCTTTTTCCCCATAATAGCTGGAAGCCACCGGAAATCCTGTAGTGGCTAACTATGAAATTATCTGTCTCTAAGGAAAATTTCTTCTTAACTGTGTGAACTGGCTTATTCCCTGGAGGAAGAATGTTTTATATTTCTCCTATAATTATGCAAGGGAGCTTAGAAAGTGTTGAAACAAATCCCTCTTTTTAAATAAGTGGATATTAGAAGATTGTAAAATCCATTTTCAGCTTTAGACACAAAATAACTAACATGGAACGCAGACAAATGGTGGGAAAAAATCTTCCAGAATATTTTCTTTTATTTTGAAGGGCGGATGTTAATTGAATATTTTCTCTTTCAGAAATTGTAAGTAAGAGTGGATTTCATGCTAACTGATGGGTAGAATGGGAAAATCAAGCCTGGCATTGCAAAGCCTCTCCCATGTCTAGTCCCAGGCTTGCTGGTTTTAACCCACTACAGGCCTGCACCAGCAGAACAAAAGCTATTTTCAGCTGATCTCAGGCATGAGAGCATGAAAAAAAGTCAGATTTTTCTAGCTATAAAGCTCTATTAAGTTTATGGACAGTGATATAAGTTAATTGAGCATCACTGTCCCACGGAGACCACATAAAAACATAACTAGAGCTGAGTCAAGACCTTTTGTGGTTTTGAGTCTCTCAGTTTGCATAGCATCCCATACTCTGAGGATGGGCTGAAGTTAATAATTGATCTACTTAATCACCTACTAAAATTGTGTTATTGTAGCACAAGGGAGATGTGTGCAGAAGGAGCACAAGCCAGTATTGACTGTGATTCTGAGAGGCTGTTGTTAACATGAAAATAGAAAACACCACTCACTGGTCAGCCCTGGTGAATCCCAAGACAGGGTGAGTGCTGTCTTGCCACCACAGTGAGCAGCAGATGTTGAAGAGAGTAAAACTTTCCAAATGGTTTCATGCTTAGCTTGATGCTACTTTTGTAGTTTTTCTCCCCAACCCCTTCCTGTGTGATAACCTTGGGATACAGTGAGAGTGGATCAGGACTGACCATGTCGGTTTGGGGCATTCATCCAGGCCTTGGGCAAGAGGCGGGAGCTAATTTTGTCTCAAAGCCTAGGAAACCTGACTGATGACCAGCACTACAGAACAGAGGATTCACAAGGTTGGGACAGAGCCAGTCACAGAACTGCCTTGCACAAGCAGGTGCAAATGAAATATTATAGTCTTATACTACAGTCTATTAGTGACTTACAGACAGGATATTCATGGTAGGAAGGAGATATGCAGTGTTTAAAGCAATGGAGTGTATATAAGAAAATTTGATTTGGAAAATAAAACAACACCCACTTAAATGTCATATACACAGCTTAGAGCAGTGTTTAACTATGATGAGAACAATTGAGCTTATAATAAAAAGGGTGAAAGCAAGTACAGGACTATCAAAATCTTGCTTTGCTTTGAAAAAATGTTAAGATGGCACACATGAATTATTTAAGTAATTCTTGAAAGCCAAATGTCCGCAAAGGTACTGAGGTTGCATGTAAATTCAGAAACACAAGGATACGGCTAGAGACAGGTACAGTGCAGTAGAGCGTAAGAAATGCAAACTGAATTGCATAGCATACAAGCAGCATTAAAGAAATGTATTTCAGCTTCCAGTCAGTGAACCCAAACATATTGTACATTATGCAGACTGCTTAGCAATTTGCATAATTATGAACTCCCCTTGAAACTGTAAACATAACTGCAAAATTCAGTAATACCAAAGAAAAGCAATATGAATGTGAATTTCTTATTTGACTTTTTAATTTTTCTAGGGTCTTTGAAAACATACAGGTTTTAGAACAGGCCAAATAGAGACTTTTACAGTAACAACTAATCTATATTAGAAAGAAATTAATCATAAAAATAGAAACTTTCTGCTTTAATATAAAGTAGTGGTATTGTTGACTAGTAAAGTTTTATTTTACCGTTTAGATACATCATTGAATTCCTCCAAAGGGTAATCCATTAAACCACAGACTGGCAGTATATGAGGGGGTTCAGAAAAGATTATCTTTATTACTGTGGATGGCAGACAATATGATTACATTAGGGGACTCTCCTGTGGCTGAAGAGCAGAGAAGCTGCATTAGCAGCAGAATACTAATATTGATAGTACCTCATGGGAGACTGCAGAAGAGTTCTTCCAGGGAGATTCAGGGAAGAAATATAGATGTTTAAATATGAAAATGAAAGAACTCTCAAGGAGATAAGAATAAAAAAATAATCCTTTTATTAACAAAAAAGGAAAAGAAGACTGCATTGGGAACTTTTGTGAGCTTTATGTCTGGTTCATATTTTAAAGAAAGCCTGGTTTGGGGAGCAGTTAAGGAGGAAAACTTCTGCCCCAGAGAAAATTGTTGCCCCCTGACAGGACCTGTCCTGCATTAATTTATGTCATAGCTTCAGGTACATTTGTCCTGTTTTGTGTAGAGTAAGCGACCCCGCTAATGCAAAGGCTGCAGAGTAACTTCAGCCCCAGTGCTGGCTGCTGAAAACTCTGACTGGAAGGCAGCCACAAGAAGCAGTGTTCTGGTAGAGCTGCTCAGAGCAGCATTTGTGAGGTTCCCTGCTGATTCTGGTTAGTGTACTAAAAGATGTACGAGGGAAAAAAATAATGCAAAGATGGAGTGCTTACAGAGTCTAAAGAGTTCTAAAAGATGAGTGGTATGTTGATAGTGCTGGTGCATCACTACCCTGCATGTTTCTGTCCTCAGCAATTTCATTGCAGGGCTGTTTGTGTGAACTTTGAGACAAGCAAATATGTGTTTGCATTTACCTCCATGAGCATTCTGAGTCATCCTTCACCATTCCCCATTCCAAAAGAATAACCTCCTTAATTCCAGGCTTTTAAAAAGGCGTTTAGAAATTAAATAATTAAAACAAGCATCAGCAAAAACAAACAAATATCAAGCAAACAAAACGAAAATTATAAGCTTCTATGCAAAAGAAATCATTACCCTGGCAGAGAAAACTACTGTGGGACTTAACAGCAGGT
>VYXC01011454.1:0-16795 GCA_013397175.1 Platysteira castanea
GTTTTCCCAGACACACACCTACACTGGGCTGAGTCTGTAACTCATTTGTTAAATCATGTCTGAAATATGAGAAGTATGACTAAACCAGAATTACTCAGTTGTGTGATCATTAATAGAAGTCTAATAGTACTGTACAGTAATTCCATCTGTTTCCCAAACGCTCCCACATTGACTCCCCCATATTATTGACTCCCATATATTGTCACAGATTGATGAAAAAGGCTTTGGAAAAGTTAATGCAAATATTGGCAGGTTATTTCAGTAACTCCCAGTCTGCAAAGGTACACAGATTTAAATTTCATGTTGTATGGACGCACTCTGTCCAGTATTAGCAATTCAAATAAGGAGCTGTGCTTTATACCAGAGAGCAAGAACTGTCAGGGTTTCAAAGTTAATTAGACTAAACAGACAACTAATTACATCTTATTAAAATGTAAAGGAGCTGTGACAAATTGCACTAATTACATGTTCTTATATATCTGAAGAGGTCAGGCTACTTAAAAAGTGTGTTGTTAATGGAAGACAAATGTAGTTTTATATGCTCGATAGGAATATTATAAACTGCATTATTTATGACTCTGCTAGGAACACTTAATAATTTTAAGCTTTAAATCAAACTGTTCATTAAGTCAGGGAATCAGCACACAGTGCTGAAAATAGTCTGTAAAAACCTGCTGCCAATGTAATACTAATTCGAAGGTCTGTTGGGTTTTTTTCGCCCCCTCTTGGCAATACAGATATACTGTTATTTTAAAGTGAGGGAGTCAACTCCTAAGGGAGTTACAGCTCTTTGAAGTTTACCCCTACTCTCCCAATCAAATAGCACAAAAACATTTTATATTATTAATATTTTCAAGAATTATATAAAAATCAACCTCTCTCAGGTCTAAGCTATTGCAACTCCATGTGATAATTACCAGTAAAATGAAGAAGAATGAAATAGTGGATAATAAGACAAAGAACACAGAAGAAAGGTGAGGAAATCCCCTAAAATCTTTGTAGGTGTTGCTGTTAAATATTGAGCCATTATTGCATTTCTGACTAGATACAGTAGTATTTAAAGTACTGATTATCTTCTAGTTTAAATGGTTTAGAGTAAGTGTAAAAGCTGGTATATTTATGACCTGCAAATGAACCAAGCCAAGACTAATGCAAGAGTGAAAACTTGCTGTGATGCTACAAAAGGGAGATGCCATTTCAAATCACAGCTAACACAGGAGGACACAGAATCACATTTAGAAATCCTTTGTCACAGGCTTGGGAGTACATTATTTCTTAGACTGCTCTTAGGATAAAAATCAGTGCCAAGAAATACATCTGGAGTGAAAGCCAAGTACACCAGTGATGTTAAATTTGTAATGCTTGCACAGGGAGGTAACCATACTTGCTATGACAAACATTCGAAATCAGAAACCTTCCCAGACACTTTCGTAGCAGAGAACATGGAAGACAGTATTAGAAATTTTGTGGTACTATAAAGAGCATTACAGATAACAATCTTCAAGAGTAGCTTTAATTTCAGGTAGTGTGAAGTACAATAATGTCCATGATACTCTGAGCTTTTAGGGGGAAAGATGATATGGCTGAATATGACGTTTAGCATACATTTCATTTTTCTTTGATCTTAACAGTTACTACATTTCAAGTTTGTTATTCTTGAATTCTTGCACTTTTCTCCCCAGATAAATTAATGTCTAGATCAAAAATTATTCTTGCTGATGCTGGTAGTTTGTAAGAGTCCCAGGAATCCAACCATCGTAGTACCTAATTGCTTCCAAGTTAGTGAAAGGTCATTAGTTTGGGGGTTTTTTCTGATAGCAAAAGCATGTAGTTCTTGTTGAAATACATTGTTTTGGCTGAATAGATACTGGTTTCAAATCTGAATAAGCTCTAGAAAACAATCTTTAGTAGGATAGATGTATTTTGATATGGAACCCTTCATACTTGCTGAAAATAAACCAAAATGAAATAAACTCCACAAAGCCAAAGAAACAGGACAGAATTCTGAGTGTGATACATACAGAGATTTAGACTCCATTTCTAATAAAAAATCTTTGCAAGCATACAAAATGGTAAAACAAAGCTTTTTTGTTTTCTTCTGAGTTTAAAGTAAAGGAATACAGAATCAACTAGACTGGAAAAGACCTCTGAGATCATCCAAACTATGATTGAACACCACCTTGTCAACTAGACCATGGCACTAAATGCCACATCCAGTCTTTCATTAAACACCTCCAGGGACAGTGACTCCACCACCTCCCTGGGCAGTCCATTCCATTGCCCAATCCTTTCTGTGGAGAACTTAATCCTAACGTCCAAGCTAAACCTCTCCTGGTGCAGTTTGAGTCTGTGTCCTCTTGTGCTGTCAGTGGTTGCCTTGGAGGAGGGACTGACCCCCACCTGGCTACAGCCTCATTTCAGGGATTTGTAGAGAGTGATAAAGTCTCCCCTGAGCCTCCTTTTCTCCAGGCTAAACACCCACAGCTTCTTCAGCTGTTCCTCACTGGACTTGTGTTCCAGACTCTTCACCAGCCTTGTTGCCCTCCTCTGGACACTCTCCAGCATCCCAACATCTTTCCTAAATTGGAGGGCCCAGAACTGAACAGAGTACCCAAGCTGCAGCCGCACCAGTGCCGAGTACAGGGGAAGAATGACTTCCCTGGTCCTGCTGGCCACACTGCTCCTGATCCAGGCCAGGATGCCATTGGCCTTCTTGGCCCCCTGGGCACACTGCTGGCTCACATTCAGTCTGCAGCCGACCAGTACCCCCATGTCCCTTTCTGCCTGGCTGCTGTCCCCAGCCACTCTGTCACCACTCTGTCCCCAGCCTGTAGCTGCAGGGGGTTGTTGTGGCCAAAGTGCAGGTCCCAGCACTTGGACTTGTTAAACCTCATGTTGTTGGATTTGGTCCAATGATTCAGCCTGTCCAAGTCGGTCTACAGAGCCTTCCTATCCTCCAGCAGATCAACACTCCCACCCAGCTTGGTGTCATCTGCAAGTTTGCTAATGGTAGAGTAGGTTTCTTATGACCCAGCAGAGTAGCTTAGCCACCATGGGTTATACTTTCTTTCTCATTCTTCTACATCTGTCCTAGTTTCCATGGAATTTATTTGTTATTTAGTAGGAGAACTGAAATCCTTGTGCTATGGTTTTCTAGGGAATCTTGCCAAATATAATGTGTTGGATTTGGTTGATTTTGGTGTGTTTTGTATGTGTGTGTGTTTTTATTCTTTTGTTTTGTTTTGTTTTGTTTTGTTTTGTTTTGTTTGTTTGTATAAAATCTCCATACCTGGTAAACATATGAAGAATGTCCCGTGAAATTTCTTTGGTCAACTCAGCCATGCTGAATTGTACAAGATAGTTACAGGTCATGTTTAGGATAGGATAATTAAAACAGCCAATATATGATTTGACTGCAACATAACTATCTCAGAACCTGCCTTTTGCTATACGATTTCATTTGTTGTATGCTGTGCATGAACTATTATACATAATAAGTCAGTGCATTATATAAATTAGAATGTTTAAAATCTTGATTACAACCCTTCCCTGAAGCTGATGAGAATCTTCTACTTTACAAGCAAGCTGCACTTCTAAGCCCATTCCATTTTGGCAGTTGTTTTGATTACATAGCCTTGAATTAAAAAAAAAAAAAAAACCAAACCCAAACTGGATTCAATAGGTATTTCTTGCTAACTTGATAGGCTGTGGTGTTGCTGGAATGAAATTTGTGTAACGTTTCTAAGAGCTACTATTGTTCGTGTTTTCCCTGGCTGTGCACCAGTGGTCATGTTTCTGCAATATACTTTTCTTCATTAAAGGGAGAGGCTAAAATCATCTTTTTGATTAGCTGAAATGGGTTAGAGTAATATCCTCCTTTCATTGAAGAAATTAATCTATAGATATATTTCTTAATGTCTTGGCTGCATCAGAAAATAAATTATGGTTATTAATGGTGAATACAGTTATATAAAATGTAGAAGAATGAGAGAGTGGAAATTATTTAATACAAATGGATATATTTTGATTACTGATAGAATAATTTAAGTGCTTTGAACCGTGCACCTAAATAATCCTCAACCTATCAATACAGGGTACAAAATACCTTGCTTCAGGAAGCTAATTAAATATAAGATTAAATATGTCATTTTATAACCTCCTGACTTAAAATAAGAATATTCAAATAGATAAATAGAAGATTTTCTTAGATATTCTTCTGAAAGCAAAAAGCAGATATGGTTTGAAACTCTCCTTATTTTCTAAACCTCATAATTGGTTTATCTAGTATATTGCTATGATGGTAAAAATGTTCGGTCCCTGTACAGTGCTGTGTCATACCTCTCCTTGTTATGAGAAATGCATCAGAAAAAAAAAAAATATTTTTTGCACTGCTTTCTCGTATTTATTCCCTAGGGCTGTAGTTTAATTGGCCTACGAACAACTTCACACTCAAGAATGTCTGACAAATCTTGCAGGTACACAGTGGTGACTCTGAACTAGATGCTCCAAGATCCTTTATTGCCATCAACAGTACTAGAGCTTCATTCCTTGACGTTCCTGATTTTTCACATGAATATTACCTTAGGTGGCCTTTGGCACTTAATGATGGCACTGAGCTTTACATTTGCTTCTAGTTAATGAGCTATCATGGAGTGTTGTTAATTAGTCTAATTTTAACCACATGTGAAAGCCATACAGACTCTGATTTAATATAAATTTATGATAAAATTAGTTTTCTGTGAGACTTTCTCTCCTTAACTGACCTGTGCAGTAGCAAAGAGAAATTAGCTACCTCAGAAACAATTAAGTTATGTATGCATAATCTTAATACAATACTGGTAGGAGCACCTTTTATCATTTTTCCAAGAGAGGGACTGCAGCAGAAATGTAAACTTGAAATATTGGTATGCCCTGCACAGGAAATGTGTATACAAATGACACCTGAGTAGACTGAAACAGAAGTCGGTGGTGGAATGAAATCTTCTTGTGGAATGATCAGGTTATACTCCCCAGTATGCAGAGCTTACAGATAGCTGCCAAAATAAATCCATGTAGAGAGGAAGGAGGAAATTGCTGTTTCTGAATGGCAGCCTCTGGCTGTGCTCCCCAGAGAAGACGTCAGGACCAGTGATGATGAGTTTCAGGGTCTAACAAGGATAATAAATTGATCCAAAATAACCCAAACCTGGTGAACCCTTGGGTGTTCTGCATGATGTGTGAGTCTGACAGGATTGCTGATCATACCTCTCACATCCAGGGAGGGAGACAAAGGACTGTCTGTTTGGCAGAGCTTGTTGTAGTGTTACAACAGGTTATGGTGTTAGAGCTAATTATTATGACTTTAACCTGGCTTCTTTGGATTAGATTGGAGATAAGAGAGAGTAAGCAATTTACTGAGATTGCCAGGTATGCCTTTTTAAAAAATTTGCCAGTAATAATATAGGCAGACATAAAACTTCCATGATCTGTGTGACATCTCTCATAATTCTATCACTGCAAAAGTAATCATGAGTGTGATGACAACATACCAGTCTTAATATAATACTTAGTGGTAACTGATTATATCAGGCAAATGAAAGCATTACACTTATAGTGGAAATACATGTTGCATGCACATGATATGTACATAATCTTGCTATACAATTTACTACAAAGGGGAATAGAGTTACTCAGGCATACTCACAAAGCCAGCCTTTTTCATTCCAGATATTTTCACAAAAAACATTGTTCCTTCTTATGGACAGACAGGACTAGATACTTACTCTTCTTGCAAATCAGTTTACAGCCAGATGGGTCAATTTACTACTCCACAGATAAATGATTTTTCATGTAGCATGTTACAGTTCCGTTCAGAGATTGCTGCTTTCTTCTTCACAGTATTTGGCAACACCAGAATGTTGCAAATTTGTAATGAAATTAATAGACTTTATATTATAGAGTTTCTTGTGATGGTCTCTAGAATATCAATATTCAACTAGACAGTGAAAAGAAAAGTAGGCAGATATAATTTTCTCCTATTATGTAAGTCCATACCCTGCAGAATTAGTTCAGAAAGTCAGACTTATTTTGTGTTTACTTGTCTTTTCTTATTCCTGCAAATCTGAACTGTTCACTTTCTGTGCAATATAAAACACTCCCTAATTTCCTCTTGTTTTACATTAATCCTTGTTCCAAAGTCACAGATGATTTGTAAATAACATTGTTTTGTTATTTGTATATTTTGTTATGGGATAGCAAATGCTAACAATTATCACACCATTTGAAGTAATTGCATAAACACAATTTAACAAGAAATCCTTAGAATATTGTAACAATCTGTATGTATCTCAATGCTGGAGAGAAGTAGTTTTTTCCACATTTGCAGTAAATTTTAAGACATTTATTCTCTATGGCTTTAAACCAAATGCATTGTTGAGTTTAACGTCCTCATTTCTGCATCTGCAAAATGGTCACTTGACTAATACACATGGCTTGGGATGCTCTGTCTGGGTGCTGTGACTCAAGTACCACCATATTTATTTGTCAGTATAAGGGATAAAAATTTCTTCGTTTTGCACATATCCAAAGCTTAACTGCATGGCAGTTTCACTGTCAGGCTGTCGTTTGGCAAATAGAGTGAATTCAGGTATGGAGCCCTTGATTCCTCTTTCAATTTAATTCTTTACAAAACCTCTTATTTTCATCTTGAACTGTTTTCTCCCGTTCTCATTAAACTTTTTAATGATAGTCTGCAGTTGTTTCCTTAAGCCTGACAGATATTTGCAGCAGCAACATGCCGAAATTATAATTGAAATGAGGGGCTGTGATCATCCTTAGCATCTGCATATGTCCCCACATTGTGATCATTAATTTATTCTGGTTTGCTATCTTAGTAAATTAAAACTGATTCATACTTTGTAAATATAATCAAAGACAACAGCTGCCCTCTTCTGTATCTTTAATAAAACTGAATCTTCTCAGCAATCTTTTTGTCTGTAAAAATTACTATTTTATTCCAAGACTAAATCTCTTCTTTTTTGTGTCAGTTTGATGAGTGGAATAAACCATTTGAGTCTAGTTCCAAAATGCTGCTATTATAGAGGCATCAGTACAGGCTCCACAGTATAAACTTGCATTTTGATTTCCAATGAAAGTGGGACTAAAATCTCCATTTGATACTTTAATGGTTGAATAGAGTCTCTAAATTCAGCACAACAGCTTTTCAAGGGACAGTTGGAATTTCTATTCTTCCAATAAAATATTTATAAGACTTTCCAGTAGAAACATTTCAAAAGGATCTCAGAAGTGCTACTTTGATTTTAGTCTGTCTTGGCTTTCCATAGGTAAGTAAATAGTAGTTCTCACAAATTTTAGCTGATGATGTTCTGAAGGCTTTTTGGGCATAGATCTTTTCTGAAAAGTTTAACTCCCCTGTTCTTGTTGCAGTTGGGTTCCTGTAACCTTCCCTGGCAGACAGCTTTGGCCCGTGGAAAGAATCAGGAACAATAATCTTGATAGATGTTCATAAATGCTCTTTATTTTCTCACAGCCTCATGGCTGGGCCTGGCACAGACTGACTACAACAACTGCCCCAGAATCATGTGAACACCCACTTAAGTACAGGATTCACTGGGTGGAGTTACTTTGAAAAGACCAATGAGGAGCAGGATTTAGACACAATAGCATCAGGGAGCTTGGAAACCCCGTGTAACCCGACCATGCTTCCACTCCCAAGGCCCATCCCCACCAGGCGCGCCTTCACATGTTCTGAAATAACCTACCCAATTTTGGTTAAGATTAAGCAATAAAACTTTCTCTGTCCATATTCTTGAGGCATAGTGTATTAAGGCAACAGAATCACAGGAAATATCATGTGTGCCCATCTTTCAGTACAGAATTTAATTAATTTTATGACATTATGCATAGTAAAGGGACTCTCTCCACTCAGTGTAAAGAGAATTAGCTGTAAAATGAACTTAAATATACAGGTTGAAGTTGACAGATTGAATAAAGGACAGAAGGCTTCCTTTCATTTCTGTTTTCTGTTTCCTTAAGCTCTTTCCAATCTGTAGGTTTCATTATCTCTCTCTGGTTACTGGACTGCATCAAATGTTAGGTCAATAAAATCTCTCATCTATTGAAGCCAATAGTAAATAGAATTAGTAGGATGCATATCTTGCCGCTCATTTCATGGAATACCTCCCTTGTAGTTATCGTTTTAAACTACTGTTGCATTTCTTTTAGTTTAGAATTTTGGGCCAGGCAGTCCTGGCTGCTGTTTATAATCTGAAGATAGAAAACCCGATTTCTACAGGAGTCAGACTTGTCTCTGAGCAAGAAAACACACATTTACTAATGTATATTTAACATTTTCAAAACAACATGATGTACTGTAAGATTTCTAAGATGGAAAGGTATTATAAAAATGACAGACTTCTACAGAAGCTGTGAAATAGTCTCCATCAAAATTGTCAATGTCTCAGAAAACAGAATTGGTACTTTTAACGAGATGTGAAGGACAGTATTTGGTGCAGAAATATTGACCACCCATCTAGAACATCCATTTTGGGATGGCTTTTATAGTACCTTTCCCCCATCCCTGTAATATGCCCTTCATTATCATCAGCAGGCAAACAACTGCTGGCTCAATTTTTCCTGGTATGTACTACTCTAACCTAACTGCAAGGAAGGAAAAGTGATGTTCTGTGAGTTAAGCATGATCCAAGACCTGTGAAAGTCTTGCAGTCCTTGATCTATGCAAAGTTTATGAGAGGGAGAAACTGGCTCCCACTCAGGGGGAAACAGTGGTACTTAGGAGGTAGGCACTGCTGTCTCTGAAATTAGCTCTGAGTGCTTTTCCTTACAGAAGGAAATATGCAAGGCTTTGTTTCTGTCAGGTCTTTGCACCCTGTGTGCTGTTAAATCCTGATGGATAGTCTCTAGCACATTAACTAGTGGCTGCATGTTGAAACCTCCCATGTGATTGCAGGAGGAATACTATATAGTATTCCTTTCATATGATAGGGATAGGCAATGATGGAGAGCAAGTGTGATGGGGAACAGGTGTACAGGGGTGGGAAGCTTCAATGGGAAAGGCAAAAAGTGAGTTTCTTCCACATCATTTGTACAGGGACATATTTAAGAACTTGTCTTCTGGCTGGCTCTGAAATTTCTGAAAGTCAATCTGAGTTGTCGGTCCCCTTCTTATTTTCCACTGACTCTTGTGATAGCTAGTCCAGACTTGGTAGAAAGGTGGGTTGTGCACTGGACGGCTGAATGAATGAAGCAAAAATTTGTTCATTAGATTTTGAAGCAATATTTTTAACCATATGGTTTAAAAGGTATTTAGGATGCTTTCTACCACCAATTAATGAAAAAAACCAAAAACTGGTGGGGCTGGAGGTTTGAGACTGTATTACTCTTTAAGCAGTCACTAAATAATGTATAAAACCACATTAACACAATTTAAAACCCTTTAAAACAAAAAGTATCCTCTCTTACATGCTCCAAAATTCTGCCTCAAGTTTTTAATTGTTCTGTGACCTGCTAAAGTCTTACTTGGCAGAAGTTCTGATTATCTTCCAGTGATAATCTTACTGTTGCCATCAGATCTAAATGACTGTGAATGTGAATGCACAGGTCTGCCATTTAAGCAAGTGTTGTACCTCTCTGTCTGGTCATTCATAGTTGTATGAGCTCTTCAGCAGGTGTTTCCAAGCAGGTAATGTCCACATTGGTGGCAAGGTTTGCAGTCGGATTTACCAAACTGTAACTAGGTTGCCCTTCTCTGCTGGCCCAGTCAAAAGACTTTCATGGAAACTAGAAATAGTTTTCTATGTAAAAAAATGCTCTGGGTGACATAGAGATTAAGTAGTTGAGAAGGAAGAATGAAGTGCTCCTTCAGACTGTGGCTAGTGAGAAACTTCAAGAACCTTTGCTGAGTCAATGAATTGTATATTGCTCAGTGATATCTGTAATATCAGGTGTCTCTCTTCCACGTTTCCAAAGTGGCAGCTCTCTACTGTCAAAACCTAATAAGAACAGCCTCTCAGTGGAGCCCAGACAGTCTGCCTTTTTTCTTTCTTCCTTTTATATTGGAAATATTTGAATAACTCCTGCAAAATTTGAACGGCTTTGCAGACACAGCAGTATACGAACAAATGGATGAGTTTGGGTTTATTTTAACACACTGTTGGTGTAGTTCTTGTCCACAGGTTCAAAAATATTACATCTACTTGCATTCACAAATCTACGTGCTTTAGCAAGAAACCTGTTCTGATTTGGAAATTAGTTGGCAGTTGTTAAACATTTCTCCTTTTTTATGACTAAGAAAAATAGCATTAAAGAGATAGAATTAATAAAGGCTCAAAAATAAATGAAAAACTAGTGGCTAAGGTTAATAGTACCGATGAAACACCTGCCTTACCAACCTAATGATCACTTAGATAACCAAGATGCTTGAGTGAGAATGATAGCTATAGTTTGCTGACATGAACTCAGAGGGAAAACTTGGGAGAGAAATTAAGTGTAGCTGTGCATTAGAAAGTAGAAAAATCCTCAAGAGCCAGTGTATAATGATCTACACTGGTTAGTAAAATGGCATCACTTTTATGGGAGATTGTCCTGGTTGTGGCCAAGGCAAGGTTAGGTTTTGAAGTAGCCAGGAGAGAGGCATGGTCAGAGAGCAGGACTTCAGTGGCATCCTAAATTTTTTCAGTTATAGAAAAGTACTTTCCTCACACTTATGGAGATGCTGGGAAAAGGACTCTCTGGTGTTAGCAAAGCAGGGAGTGAATTCTGCTGTAAATGTTACCACATCTATTTACTCTCAAGCTCTCCTAAGCTTTGCAATTGCTTTTAGTGCTCTGAGTACCCTTACTGAGAGGAAAACAAAATTATATGTGTATGCACCCAAAATAGACTTGAAAGCAGATCCTGAAACTGTGATTTATGTCTCTCTTTACAAGGAAGAAAAGCTATTTCTGCAACCAACCAGTTCCATTCTTTTGCCGAGAAAGGTTAGACCAGATGATCTTTGCTGTTCCTTTCAACCTGGTATTCTATGATTTATTTTATTTGGGGTCTGTATCTATACCAAAACAGAAACTAGGGCTATATACCAATAACAAAACTCCGGGTTTTAAGCCTTTCTAGAGCTTTGGTATACTTTCCTCCTCCCAGCTCCAGTGGCATTGCTGGATATACCTTTTAGAAGCTTTCTACAGAAAACTAAGAAAATTAGCTCTGAATATCACTGAAGATAGCTCAGGCTTTTGTTCAGTACCTGTGTAGCTAATCTTTGGAAAATCACTTGGCTGACATGTGGTTCATCTATAGCTTTTACTGTTCTTTTTAGGTCTACCTGAAGAAAGAGAATTTCAACTGACAGACCAATCTTTCTTTTTAATGACATGAAATATAGGGAGAAGTGGAATTACTGCTTCCATAAATCATGGCTGATGATTACAAAACTCTTTTTGAGGTCTGGGCCTTCAGAGGTACATTATCAGAAAACTGCAATGCTAAGCTCTCAGCTGCATGGTATTATCTGACATCTAGCATTCTATAAATGTCATGAACTTTGATTTAAAACGATGCAGGGAGGTAATTGTTCGGAGTTTTAAAACTTCTAACTTTTCAGATTTTTAGTGCCTTGAAAATGTACTTTGTCCCCCTATTGATCTCGTCCTTTTCCATTCAGCAACATTGATTTTTGTTTTCCTGTCTCTTAAATGCAACAGAATCCAGGCAAGACTGTTTTTATTTAACAACTTCTGTTTAAATAGTATTTTAATATCTTCTTGCAGCAGTATCTTCAAATTATGCGAGCACAGCTCTGAGGATGTTATTCAGCATTGTCCTGTTGAAGTCAAAAGCAGACACAATATATTATTTGTGTGCAAACCACTAAAAGAAAAAAAAAGGGTTTTTTACCTTGATGCTATTTTCAATAGGTTTTTTTTTTCTGTGGGAAGTTTTGAAGTATCTTTGAAAATAAACAACAACTTAAACTAGTTTAAGCTGGGGGTGTTTAGCCTGGAGAAAATGAGGCTCAGGGGCGACCTTATCACTCTCTACAAGTCCCTGGAAGGAGGGTGTAGTCAGGTGGGAGGTGACTCCACCTCCTTCCTGGGCAGCCCATTCCAAAGCTTAGCAACCCTTTCTGTGAAAAACTTCTTCCTCATGTCCAACATGAACCTGCCCTGATGCAGCTTGAGGCCCTGTGCTCTTGTCCTGTTGCCAGCTGCCTGGGAGAAGTGGTCACCTCCCACCTGACTGGAGTCTGATCTCCCACATCTCTGGAGATGTTCAAGAAATGACTGGACGTGGCACTTGATGTCATGGTCTAGTTGACAAGGTGGTGATCAGTCAAAGGTTGGACTCAATACTCTCAGAGGTCTTTTCCAACCTAAATGATTCTGTGGTTCTATAAACTAAAATTATTGAAATTAGGAAAATTGTGATTAATTTTGTAAACCCATACTGAGGGGTTATGACTTCTATAGATAGCTCATTTTAAACTTAGTACTTAGTTCCATGTCCATTTCTAGCTGCCCACGAAAAGTATTATGTACATTTGTGTATATTTCTAAGTCTTTAGGCTTTATTCAGCTTAGCTGATTTAACCCAAAGCTAAGAGAGAGTGCTACTCTCTGCAGCTTGAAATTTGTGGCTTTGGTGACTTGGAAAGTGTATGCAAGAAACTGCAACAAAAAGTGAAGTTCTGATAGCTCAGATTTGCTTGCCACCTACAACTCACAAGTCATTATGGGCACAGAAATGCTGCCTATGCTGTGTTAGACAGTATGAGTATCACCCCACAACATCCATAGCGAACTCTATATTTCTTTCCCCCTGCAAGTGGATATGGGGAAAGTTTGTCTTGTCAAAATGAAATCCAGGATAGCATGAACCCTGTGCAATGTACCACTTAAAATGGTTCAAATTACACTGAAGGTACATGTACTGCCATGGATGTACTTAAATATTTCTGACCATATATATGTCTTAAATGCTTTTTATTTCTTTTGAGCTGGTGAAGAACAGTTCCTTTCTTTTAAGATCTGTGAAAGACTTAATTTCTTCTTTTAAAACCAATCCTCAAGGTCCTCCCTTTATGCAGTTGTTAATTTTTTTTTTAGAGCACTTACATGGGAGGTCAGGACATTAATTCAGTTTCTTCCTCCTGAGATAATTCTGTAACTCTGGGAAAGAATAATGTATAGTTAGTCTTTGATCATTCTCAGGAAAACATGGGATCAAAAGAGAGGACAAGAACAGCTGTGACTGTATAACTGGCCCATGGTTAGGGCAATTTAAATGATCAGGGAGCTCTGTGGGGAAGAGGAGTGAGCTCTGCTTGGTATTGTACCTGCTACAAGCCCACTCATGCAAAATGGAATGGAGTCTTGAGAGTGATACCGAAGTGCTTTTTTTAAATTTTTTTTTTTTATGAATAGATTCCTGTTGTTGCCTGAGAAAGTCTGCAAATCCTTGAGCAATTTAGGTAGAGGATTTTCTCTATCCTCACTGGAAGGTTGCATTTTTAGATTTTTCGATGTTATCATAGTTGGCAGTTCTGGGCTGAGCAAGGATACAATGCTAGGTAGACAGGAAAAGTTGAATTTGTTGATGAAAAATTCAACATGAGCCATCACTGTGCACTTGCAGCCCAGAAATCCAAATGTATCCTGAGCTGCATCCAAAGCAGTGTGGGCAGCAGGGGAGAGAGGAGATTCTGCCCTTCTGGTCTGGTGAGACCCCAGCTGCAGTGCTGCATCCAGCTCAGGGTCCCCCAACATAAGGACATGGAACTGTTGCATCAAGTCCAGAGGAAGTCAGGAAGCTGCTAAGAGGACTGTAACTGCTCCTCTTTGAGGACAGGCTGAGAAAGTTTGGGCTGTTCAGCCTGGAGAAGAGAAGGTTGCATGGACACCTCATAGCAACCTTCCAGTATGTGGAAGGGGCTATAGGGAAGCTGGAGAGGGATTCTTCTTCAGGAACTGTAGTGATATGATAAGGAGTAATGGGTTCAAGCTGAAAGACTAGATTTAGCTTAGATGTTAGGAAAAAAATTCTCTGTGAGGATGATAAGGTCCTGGCACAGGTTGCCCAGAGAAGCTGTGGATGACTGACTCCTGGCAGTGTTCAAGGCCAGGTTGGATGGAGCTTTGAGCACCTTGGTCTAGCGGGATGTGTTCCTGTTCATGGAACTAGATGCTCTTTAAGGTCCTTTCCAATCCAAACCATTCTATGATTCTACGAATTCAAAAAGTTCAGAAGAGATACAGAATTCCTTCACTCCATGTCCAAGATTAAATGGGGACTGTATGGGAGTTCTCAGAATTACAGGTTTGGACTTCAATACTCAAAATCCGTAGAGTTTTCTGCACTCTCATACTCTCACCCTCTCTCTCTTGATTTTTAATTTTCTAGATCTGCTCTTCAGTATTGCATTGAAGGGAAAGCTTAGAATAAAGAAATAAAAGAATCACAAAATCCAACAAATTTTTGTACAGACTGGGATCTTAATTATGCCTCTCAAGTTCAGCTGTACTCCAGAAGCCATGAAGTATGTTACATAATCACTTCCTTACCCCCAAAAACACTCCTTCACATACATGCCCAAATACTTTTACCTGTACTAAGGGGATTATAAGAGGCAATGGTGCAGTGAGAATTATTATGAAATGAAAAACTTCTGTGGAGCCACAACCTCTCTGGGTAGCACAAACTTCAAAATGACCCTTAGGTAGCAGCTTTATGAATGCTTTATGCTGGCACACTATCAAAAGAACTAATCCATCTTCTTCTCTCTGTTCCTTCCCACTCCCTTTTTTGTGCTGGTACTGTCATCTTGGGAAGTAGTTTGGAGCTGAGATGAATGCAGAAAGCTCACTGGTGTGCTTTTAGCCCCAGGGGATTTTCTGATCCTATTCACTGTACATTGAACACTTTTAACAGCACAAAGGGAGAAGCTTAGTTGTAGGTGAGTGCCTTGTAACAAAGATATAAATCTTTGCCTTTAAGTGAAATGCCCACTTTTTCCTGCTTAAAGTACTTCTGAAACTGTTTCTTTTGATCAGCAGTGATACCCAGTGTATAACCCATGAGAAGATGATGTTGGGGAAACATGTTCATTAGTATCAAGCACAGAATTTCAGTCTTTGTCTTAAAATAAAAATCAAGATGTGTCAGACTGGGATTTATGACCAGGTAGCAAATGCATCATCCCTGCCCTAGAAATCATTGTGGACAACCTAGACCAGACTGCAAAAGAGTGTCTCTAGGAGACATTTTACAATATGGAGTCAATTACAGTTCTATTTCAGAGTCAGGAATTTGTAATGATTTAGCTTCCCTTGGAAGGAATGTCAATCAAATAACAATATTGCTCCTACTCAAGAAAAAGTTTGAGTTCTTTTTGTGGTAGCTTGCAAAGAAATAAACTTGTAAGTCTATATAATATTATGTTATTACTCCTGCATGGCAGTGGTAAGGCTGGCAGGCAGCCCACTTTATACAATGTACACATGCCAACACCGCACTGCAATGGAAAATCAATTCTCAGCCAGCTGTACTTGGGTTGGAAGGAATTCGAGCACACTTAGTGTTCTGAGTCTCAAATTGCCACCATGATGTCTTTGCTCAAAGAGAAATCTCATGAAGGTATTGGAGTAGGACTTGTTAAGACTGCCTCTGGGAGTTATATTTTTAAGAGTAGTGTTAATGCCATTTTATTTGAAAATAACGAGACAGGGAGAGAAAGAGACAGACAGATCTCACAAAAATTAGAAGTCTAATTAAAATGAATAGGGCAGAACTGCAGGTCCTTTGAAAGCCTTTATTAAAAGGTCATCTTGGGTGGGGGCCCGAGGGGTCGCGCACACCGCTGCTGCTCTGAGGATCTATGCAGAGGAGGAGGAGGAGAGCAGCTTTGTTACATACTGTGGCAGAGCTGGGGCTTCCGTCCTTGTGAGAGTCTGTAGGAAGACCTGTTGCTGGCTTGAAGTCTAGGGTCCTAGTGTGAAGTCAGTTCTCTATAGGTCAGGGTGACCACAAAATTTTTAAAAAAGGGTTTGGGAGACAGTCNNTCCCCATCTAGGGTTATCATTTTTATTCCTCAATTGTTTGTTGGCTTGTTGTTCTAGGGCTTTATTTCCTCAAATGGTGTCATGACGTTCCTCATTTGCATACACATCCAGAAGCCATTTTCCTCCTTAAAGTCACAGGCACCATTTCTTGGGGAGCAGCGGAGGCGGTTTTCCCAACGGAAAAGGGGTACAAAGGAGTGATAATAAAGGAGTGAGTGGCAAATACAATGGAGTAACAATTACAATCATGGGGTAATAAACAATTATTAACAACAAAAGGATTAATAAATAACTTGGGAAAACAATCATAACAGTAAAGTAACAGACTGAATATTTTCTGTCTCTTGTTTACCACATAATTAGTGAGATGCACACGGGTGGTGTGTATAAACAAAGGTGAGATTAAGGAAGAGCAGGATGATGCTTTTATAAAATTAAAACAATGAACACAACAAAGAAAAGAGTTGGAGCAATAACAGTACAGGTTATGCATAATAATAATATTTCGGCTTTTCTGATTGCATGTTGTTACGAACCAGTTTAAACACAGAAGAGCAAAGAAAATAAGGTCTCTGTGAATAATATGGATTGAACCCAGAGAGGTTTGACATATACCCCAAAATTTGATTAAAACCAAATGACGTTAGATGTTGGTACCAAAAAACTTGATATATTTTATTCAATGGTAAAAGAGGTAAAGAGAAAGAAAGGAAGGAAGGAAG
>VYXC01011454.1:16980-46232 GCA_013397175.1 Platysteira castanea
TCTGGTCCTTCTCTGGAGGTCTGGTGGTGGTTAGGGAGCTCTGGTCCTCTGGGAATCCAGTGGTAGTGCTGTTCCTCTGGGAGTCCAGTGGAGGGAAAAAGCTCTCCCTTTGCTGCTCTTAAACCCAGACTTTAACCTGGTGGGAATGCTTGGCTCCTCCCGCCAGGGCGGAGCATCTCACAATGGGATGGTGAGTCATAGGGCAAAGCCTTAATGGGCCATTAACAGGAGATAAGCCAGGAGGAGGAGGCGGGGAGAAGGAGGAGGAGGAGGAGCAGGCAGGGAGCACCACCCCACCTGGCCTCAGCAGTTCATGAAAATGGTAAAAGAATACTTTTTTGGGGATCCATCTTACACTATAACCTATGACAACCACACACCCAAAGCCTCTCTCCTCCGCATCCTTTGGTGTGAGGGTCTGTGCGAGCCTGGCAGCCGATCGCCCTGGGGCTGTGGTCTCCAGCCCGAAGGTGCTAAGTTTGATCCCTCTGTGAATGTATTCTTTTTCCCCAGCCCAGACCTGAGTCACTTTATCTTACCTCCATCAACGTGCAGTCCAGGGCTTTAGACAGGGCGTGGTAATCTTTGCAGTTTTTATACAGTTTTGCTATAATAGGCAAAAGTCTTTAATGAAGATGTTTAAGCCATAAATTAAAACATTTCAGTCTCCCACACATGTTCCCTGGTCCATCTCCAGAGTGAAATAATCTTACTAAAGTGCTTTTAGAATTTGGTCTCAGGTTGGTTTGATAACATGTGGCTGCTTAGCAATGAATTTCATGCCTCGTAGTTTGATAAAAAGGCTGATGAAAATAACATGAATGTTATTGGGATTAACCCTCTCTTTTGTCTCATAATACTGCAATTGATGTATTTTATTTTTCTGTATTTGGGAAGAAATCCTTTTCCTTTTCCAGCCATACTTGATTTGACAAGTGATGGTGTAGCTCCTCTTTTTCATGCTGTCCTAAGTAGTTGCCATGGTGTCACCGAAACTGTGGGAAAAACAAAAAAACCTCTCCAACATTTTTTGTGTTAGACAATCAAGGCATTACTTTATTCTGGCCAGGATGTTGTTCTTGCCAGTGTTATAAACGGAGTCAGAAACCTTTATGAAAAGGTGAACTCGTTTATTCCAAATTGCAGCCAAAAAACCAGAGGCTCCTGGGCAGTCCAGGGCCTCACATGGCAAATCCAGGCAAACCCCCCCCCCCCCAGCAACTACCAACGTTCCCCCCCTTCCTTCATGCCACCATGTGATATATGGTGGTGGTTCTTCATGCTTGTATATGTAATATATGTTGATGGTAATTCATGTTTTTTTATAAAAATGTAAGTGTAACATATGGTGGTGGTAATCCGTGCTTATGTATCTAATGTATGTTGGTAGTAGTTCATGCTTTTGTAATGTATGTTGGTAGTAATTCATGTTTTTGGAAAAATATGGGTCAGGGAGAACGTAAAATGTATAAAAACCAAACTCTTTGAGAACACAAGCTAAAGGGAGGAAAGCTCCAAATGACTCAAACAAAAGACGCCAGCTTAGCCCAAAGCAAAGTAACCATACACAAAAGGCTGCTTCCCAGAAATGTTCAACTTATCAGAAGGCATCAATACCCCACCCGAGCTAATCAGCGCTAACGACACGATCATTGGGACGATCATCGGCCTCCCGGAACAGATCCAGATAAGTCGTCACCCCAAGGAAAACTTTTGTCACACCCAGCGCTGGAGAAGGACTCCCGAGAAAATCTTTGTTCTACCTAGTGCCGTGGAAAGAGGAACCCCATGAATATGCCATATAGCCTGAGGGGCGAAAAACTGTATAAAATTGGACTACACTGAAGCAGCTCTGGTGAAGTGGGAGATTTGGTGCGACAGAGGCCAAATCTATAGAGGTTCACCCAGTACCCACACCCCAGGCTCGGTACTAAGATTCATTTCGATCGTGGTGTTTGTTGTTTATGTCGATATTTTGGCAAATTAATAAAACTTAATTTCTTTTTAATATAAAAATTGGGTGCTCATTTATAACAGCTGGAAGGAAAATGCCCCCCATCGTTTCCTCGAGTTCCCTTTTTTAACCCAGCCTCCTGCCCCACCCAAAACCAAAAAACACAGTCTGATTGGCTCACTTTTCCGGTGTGTGATTGGCTCATTGTCTCGGATCCTGGTTGGTCTATAGCGAGAAGCATTCCTGCCTAATCA
Source organism: Platysteira castanea (assembly GCA_013397175.1). NCBI lineage: Eukaryota > Metazoa > Chordata > Aves > Passeriformes > Platysteira > Platysteira castanea. Next base: position 19,189 of record VYXC01011454.1, read on the forward strand.
GTTCTGAGTGTNCATCCAAGTGGTCATATCACAAAGGAATGAAAAACAAAAAATACCGTTAAGTAAACATCGGCTCTATTTACATAAAACTGTGTGAGAAAATATCTGACTCCAAAGTTAAAAACAGAAGGCTTATAGTAAACAAGGTGACATCTAGTATTTGGTGTCCTATTAGAGATGGATTTCTTCACCTCAATGCTGATTAGGTTCTCATTCTTATCTCCCTTTTCCCACACCAGGTGTCTCCTACCATGCCAGGGTTGATGTTTGGAGTTGATGTTCATTAATGGTTGTTAATGGTTGTTATCTTTTGTGTATTTTTGTGTAGCTTCTGTGCTACTCCCGGTCTGTTGAGATATTAAGCTCGTCAGACCTGCCTGGTGGAACAGTCCCCTGAAAAGAAAATTCAATTCCCTTCCCCCGGGGCAAAGGTGAGCAAAACTGACTAAAGTTACATAAAAAAAATTAAACTTTGTATCATTTCCAACAATGGGAATCTCAGTCCGTTTTCAATCCTGTTTAAAGTTCTGTTATAAGTTTGGAGAGCCTTGATTTAAATAGCTTAAATGCAAAAGCTAGATAGTGTCTATTAGCCCTGGTCTGAAGTTGCCTTTTTGGTGTAGTGGGTTTCTTGCAAACTTCTTTCATGTGATTCCTATTTAAGAAAAATGGAAAAAATCCTATTTAAAAAATGGACACTCTTTCACAGATGAACATTTAACTTCACATTAGTGCTGAACCTAAAGGAACTACTGATGGTTTGGTCTTGAAAGACTGCCTGTAAGGACAGGTTTTAGAATACTGAGTGGTGAGTATACTTTCTGCCTCTAATTAAAACACTGCTTGTGACACTTTTCTTTGGCCTATTAATGCTGTTCCTAAATCAAGTGTTTGATGAAGTTATCTGATGCATATTGCCTTCTGAAAAATTCTCTTCTACTTTCTTTGTCTCATATATTTTTATGATTTGGGCAAAAGCCCCCAAACCAGGCCTTTCTTGAGTTTCCTTTAATGCAGTTTAAGCAGTGAAACAGTTCCATATTTTGACTAGTGTGTTGAAAAGGCCATTTTCCTGCAGATACTTAATGAATGAAAGAAAATCTTTTATAACCTTGAACGCATGTGAATGAAAACTTAATGGCTTTTCTCAGTAATCAATACTGAGTAATCAAACACCAACTGAAAAATAACTGTTTCATAAATGAAATAAATGGTTTAAAATATGTTTTGAAGAGACTTTTAATGTCAGCAGAGATATGATGTTCTCTCAGTAAGTCTCTGTGACTAATCCACTGGAAAGATTTACCGTTAGGGAACTCAAGGTCTGCTTTTCAAAGGAAATATTGGTAAGGATTATTATTCCCTTGTCCCCAGCAGTTCTCATAATCCCTTTACACTCAGAACAGGATTTACAAATACAAAATTAATGACAAAACTGGAATGCTCTGAGGCCCTCTGTTCACAGAGCTAAAAAGGAAGCTTAGATGATTTGAATCTTATTTTGAGTTAAATGTTAGGCACCTATATATTTTTTCCCCAGCCAGGCAATGTGGGTAAGAAAATAGACTAATATAGGCCAGTAACAAATGGCAGCAACAAAAAACTACATTAAAAATACCTTAATAACATATTTACAACTTTGCAACTTTGGGATTTAGGATGCTTTGGCCAGTGCCAAAGATGTTCATTATCGAAGACAAAGCAAGGTTAGATAAATAAAGACATATGGAAATGTCAGTCAACCTAGGTAATAGTCAGGTAGCTCAACACTGTGAGATTCTTTCATGTGCATCTTCAGAATAACACTTTTACAATGAAAATGTAAAATCTACAATACTAATGTTCCTGTTAACCATTTCAGAGGAAAATATGGACAGGCTTTCAGAGAATTTATATATCTATGTAGGCAAAGTTCCCCTCAGGAGCTGAAATGCAGATGAAATCTTTCATAACTGATGCTCATTTATGTGATATTTTCAAAAGGTACTTTGCTACCACAAGCTGAGTGAGAGCTTAATGGGTAGATGAGCTTTCATATCCTATTTCTATTAGTCCCAGACTACCTTAAGGGAATACTTGACAACAGGTTAAGTCCATTTTTATATCTTCTGCTGAGAATAGTAATGATAGATTGTGTTTCATTTTCTTAAATACAAAGCCTGCTAGAGACTGTTCTGCTTGAACAGCATATGTTGTTTTAATCCACAGGAAATACCTGTGGCCTACTGTTTCCCTTATAATTTCTCACACAAATGGAAGAGTGCTAGAGAGAGTGTGAGAAAAAGCTTTCTTGTATTATTTCTGTCTTTTCCTGTGACTTTAGACTATTCCTTCTGATACTGCCTTTTGAATTCTGAATTACAATGGGTTGCCTTTAAGGTGGAATTAAGACTCACATAAAGTTAAATCCCATGGCAGAACTGTATGAAATATTCAAACTAAGCCATATGTTGTTTGGACCATCAGTAATTTCTGTAAGATGTACCTATGGCTGGTGAACATTGTGTAATCTAATGGAGAGGATGAAGAGATATTTTTGTTTAGAAAGAAATCATCATTTTTTAACAGGTCACATAATTTCCATTCAACCAGAACCCCACTGAATTAAGCCCTTACATTAGGTTATTTTGTGTCATGAAAAGTAATGTCAGTTAAGGGCTCAAACATTTTAATGTGAACTGAATGTGGTCTGAAAGCATCCATTATATCTGTGGGGATATATTCACACCTCCAAACCTCAATTTTCTGTGCTTGCCTGGCTACTAAAGAGAGGGCTTAGGGCCCTGATCCATCTGAAAAGATCCTAATGCCAGGAAGTCCTCTATGTAAAATATTTTGTATGCTTAGTTGAGCATTTCACAGGATAAAAGTGAGGAATATTGCTGCTTGATGATCAAAAGATCAAGCTCAGTCTCAAGAATCACATAAAATGGAAGTGAGAGCAAAGTGGAGCATTATTATGTGACTGTTTAAAGATGTGGTATGGCTGTAGTTCTTATTACCCCATTTTAAAATGACTTCTAAAATTTGACTAAGAAAAGGAATGTACAAGAGATAGAGTATGAGAAACACCAGTCCAGGCTGATGACCATGTGGCACATTCTAAGTACTTGCATAAATGTTTAAGCATGTAAATAAATGTTCGTATGCCAGTCAGTGGAATAACTTATCTGTCAGTCAGAAATCGGAAAAATTCAGACATGAAGCAAAGCAGAAAATGATCAGTAGACATTTTGTAAGAGTAATTTCAGAGCTGATAGGAAAAAATGCTGTTGTGAAAATCAGTTTGTGTAAGTCATAGTAAGAAGAAACTATGGTAAAATCATCAGTGTCTTCTCAGCCTCAGCAGTTTCAAAAATCACTGAGGTAGAATGAGTGAGAATGGAGTTTTCTTACAGCTTTGACACTTTTGTGCATCTGGGCTTCTTGTAATCTGTATAACCGGACTTCTGCCAGCTACTGTCTCTCATTGGGTGAATAACTTGGTGTTTGTTAATAACCTTGAAAAGCTGCCAATATATTATATATAACTTAGAGACTTGCTATACTTCATTGTTGGTATGATGTTTCTTACTCAGTAAGTTTTTTATCTTCTTTCTAAAATACAAAATACCCCTGCATTCTGGAAACTGGTTTAGGCTTTGCTTCAGACTTCTCCACCTGTGGTAGGGAAACGCATGCAGGACAAAACAAGAAGAGTGACTTAGCGGAGAGAAGCCAGATTGTCACTGTTTGAAGCCCCTGAAGAGGCACGTAAGACTTCTTGAAAATCTTACTATGCAGTTTATTTGGCCCATAGCTTGTCTGTGTCAGAATTTTTAATCTTTAAAATGGGTGTCACTATATCCATTCTCTACCAGACAGGGCTCTGTGGGGATATGTGTATTAAAAATAGAGATAGTCAGATCATGTGAATCTCAGGCCATTTAAGTATGAAAGAGAGAGGCCGATACTTTACATAAGCTGTTGATGCACTGCTGCTTGCACAGGGTAACATGATTTTAGTAGATTACACTCATTTCAGTAGGTTAGAATTTTGCCCATCAATGGACAATGAGAACAGGTTGTTTAAAGCAAACGTATATTGTGTTTAGCAATTTACTAGGATTTAGAGTGCAAAGAAAAACAGAGCTGTGACACAATTCACCGTGAAATTAAATAGCAGCTTACCCCAGCAGCAAGCAGAAATCAGCCCTCTGCCAGAAATTGAAGTCCTGCTCCCACACATAGAGGTAATACCTGTCTTCTACCACACTTTGCACAAATACAGGCTCCTTGCAGTGTCCCCTGGCAGTCAATATGCTTGGGCTATTTCAGATTAGGACGGAATTTGTTTCAGGCAGAATACAACCATGGAAAACAGCCTATTACAAGGTATCTCTGCCTTCATGGTTTCTCTGCATGTGGTTCAGAACTTTTTGGTTCTCCTAGCATAGGTTAAAAAAAAAGTTTACCTTCTTTAATACTCCCATGTGTGGATGCAGTTGTATTGATCTAAAAACTTCATGGTTTATAGCTTAGAAGAACTAAGAAATACTCCTCCCCCTTTCCCCAGACATGATAGCTTCCATTCAGCTACAAAATAAAATTGAACAGTAATATTCTTTAACAAATAAAAACAAAGCTGTGATGTGTGCATAAATGCTAAGTTTCTCATCTCCTAGATGCCTAGAAGAAAGCTGGGAAATGAAGATCAAAAATATATTTGTAAATAGACTTTGTAAGTGACAGATTAGACAGCCCATGCCCTCAATTCGAGGTTCTTCCTCTAAAGCCTTGAACAGAAGGAAGGCTGGAGCCTGCACTGGAGCAGAAGTCTCACTCTCTGATGAGTTTGTTATGGGTTTTAAAGGCTGGCAGCCAGTTGATTATAGCAAGAGTTTATTTTATAGCTGAATTAGTTTTGCAGTTTGTGGGCAGTTACAGCAGGTTTTGTTTTTAAAGCGTTGGCATTGGCAGTAGCATAGCAGTTTTCAGCAGCAGCAGCAGCATAAGATGACAAAAAGGTGCTTTTTGAATTTTGAAACTAATACATTATATTTTTAATATAATCTTTCAGCTCTCTAGCCCACTCTAGGTTTAAACTGCTTATAGACTGCTTATAGACTGCTGTGGGTGGGGTATCTGGACTTAGAGTTTCAAGGAAGACATTCAGAAGACAGGCCTTTATTTTGTCAGCATAAGAAAGACATATGTCATAGACTTGTATTCACATAGGCTTCTTTCTATCTCTTGGAGTACACTGTCATGTCTCCACTAAGCCCCCTCCTATTTAGCTCAATGCCTAAAATGGAGATCTTGTGCAACCCCCCTCTCCCCCCCCTTCCCCCGTTATTAGAGAGTTGCTTCATTTTTTGCAGGAGAAAATGATGAGATGAGGAAAGGCTGGGCAAGGCTGGAGCACCATTTAGATTCCTTAGTGACAGCTCATACAAAATTGTAATGGTCTGTTATTTTCCTTCATGTGATAGAGCCACATGAACTTATAATGCTATCTATATATACACACACACATATGTACACGTACATACAAGTAGCTGCGTGGAGAAATAAGTCAGCTGAAACTAGTGGCAGACAGAAAATGAGACCTTTATCTCATTTGGAGGGCCATTACTAAGCCCTTGTTTTATCAATTTCATCTTGAAAAACCTCAACAGCTAATATGGCACTTCCTGGGAAGCTGAAGGACAAACTAAATATTTCAAATATTTATGAGGACAGAGCTAAAAGGTGAGAAGTGGGCTATTTATGAAAAACTTAGTAATAAAAATCTATTCAAGTTATTCTGAAATCTGCTGTAGGATCTCCACTTCAAATGCATTTCCTAATGCATGAAAACCATTAATCTGAACTTGGCACAATATCAGCAAGTAATTGCATCACAGGGTTTGGTTTGGTTCAGTTTGGTTTGCCAGTCTTAGTTCTGGGCAACAAACAAAATAAATGATGGATTCGTTACAAGAAAATTTATGCACTTTTAGTTCTGAGCCTTTGGCCAAAAGTTTTTTTGGAACATATGTGATGTCAGTGGGGCTGCTGTCAGGTTTAGTATAATTTTGGTCCCATATGAGTTGACATGAATATTCTGTAGTACTGGCAATTTGCAAGGTGGTGTATATACACTGAAGGCAAGTGCTCTGGTTAATTACTTTAAATGCAGCCTTCTGGGCTTTTAAAGCATTCAGGGAGCTCAGGAGAGATTCCTATCTTTATGCATGTGTCATCACAATGCTAGAAGAGCTGTTAGTTGGCTTAGAAAGGAGAATGAAACTGGCATGTGTGAAGTTCAACCCAAAAGCAGTTAGAAAAGACATTTGCATCATCTTAAAAAGTCACCATGTCCTTTTCTCATCCTTCTATTCTTTTAATGTCTGAAGTCTCTTTCACTTTTTCTTGGAAAGAATAGTCTCTCAGTCATGAATGGAATAATGTGCAACATTACAAGTCTCCTCAATGGAAAAAATAGTCCATGGTCTTTCATGGCATTAGATGACAAAACTGGAATCAGGAGGAACAGCAAAGTTTTCCCTGGTTGTACTGGTTAATTGCACATGTCTGTCAGCAAACCCAGCTGCCATAATCCTCAACATTCATTATCATTTATCATTTATCATTTATCATCATCAAAATTTATAAATACCTGGCCTCAGTTAGGTAAGAGTTTTAGACTGGAAGAAGTAAGAAGGCAGAAGATTTCTTAATCTGCATAAGGCAAAGGTACCTTAGACTCTCCTAAGCAGAGCGGTCGACTTGAGCTAGAAATGGCAGTAGTCTTTGGCCACTGAATGTACTTTATTATAGGCATATGTTGCTGGATTAAGCCTTTATGGCAGGAGTCTAGATTGTCCCAAAGAGGAATATGTGACTAGTCCTCAGTCCTATCCTCATATATGAAGCAGAATTTGAGTTAAAAGGAAAAATCTCTTCCAAATTTTTGACGTGTGTAACAGGAGCAGGCCAGTCCAGCATACCCATGAGACTCAGTGTCTGCTCTCCTCTGCTCTTCACACACATTAAGGATATTTATTACTCTGCATCTGACTGCAGTTCTGAAGAGATTTCTTCCACTCTTTTGGCTTAGTGGAATAACTATCTAGGTGTGCAGCAGACCCTCTGAAGGGACAAAGTTCCCTATCTGGTTATTAAGATTCAAAAAAAAGTGTAAATTACATTAGTTTCTGGTACCTGTAGCCTGCTCGTGCCATATGAGCCTACTACAAAGTCATACAGAGAGCATGAAGCTTAAATGCTGATTTAGGTCATGTCTCAGAATTTTCTCACTTGGACTTTGAGAAACTGAAAGGAAGTTGATGTGAAATATCTGTTAATATTTGTCTGGGAAAGAATATCTTTAGTTTTGTAGGAAGGGGAAATAGGTCTAGAACTTCCAGTGATGGAATTTGCTTATCCTGGGAGCCAGCGTTCCTCCAGAAGGGAGGGTGTGCATGGGCCCCACAGTATCAGAGGAGAGTGGTTTTGCAGACATGAATTTCATTCACAGAGAGGATGCCCCTCTCCACCCCTGCCTCATGCTCAGAGCAGTTCCTTTTCACACACACAACTTCCCTGAAGCCATGCATGATACTCTGCTGTACTTTTTGTCCCATTTCTCCACACTTTGAAATATTCTCTCAGTCTCTTGTTTGTAAATTAACATTTACAAGGAGCATTCACGGAAAAGGCTGCAGCTTCATGCTCCCAACTTCAGTTGCTTTCTTCTCTGTTACATCTTTGGTAATTTCACAACATCTTGGGTGGTCACAGTAGACGAAGATGCAGAGATAAATTTCCATCAGTTAGTTGCTTTGAGGTTTATAGCACAGATTTTAAGAGGAGTTGTTCCCAGTGAATTGCTGAAACAGGATATGACAATGGTGGAAGGCTTCCCATTTTCTCTCAATTTTGTTTCATATTGGGGAATTTCAGCAGAGTCCAGTATTACACTCTGCCCCCATCTCCCCTCCAGCTAATCAGTGCCTGTGCCCTCAAGGTGAACTTGGCATGGGTCAAAACTGAGCAGCCTCAGAAGTTTCTTCTGATTTCTGTGGCTTCTCCTTCAAGAAGGGAAATGAACTCAATGAATGGTGAGCTCCAGGAAGCCTTTCAGCCAACATAGCCTGGCTTAGTTTTGTAATTAAAATATTATCAGTCACACTCCAGAGGCCATGGGAGAAAACTTTTGTTTGGCTTCTGGCTCTCTCTAGTATATCAGTATAGTGTGCTTTCATGCTGTGAGGAGGACATGCTTCTGCTAGCCACTTTAGATAGCAAGTATCATTTGTCAATAACTCCTTGTAGGATCATTTTCAAGTTCTATGAAAAAAAATGAAGAGGAAAATTCAGTAAGAAAACACAGAAAGTACTATCCTTTGAAAATACTTTATTCAAAGACCTCCTAATGAGAATGTATTCTAATCCTGTTAACAACTACTGGCAAAATTACTAGGAAACATGATACCAAACTGGGCATTTCTGTTCCTGTCATTCGTTCTTATTGTGAGTTCCTATCTGAGTAGTGGGTTTTTGCAAAGTGCTGAAGTCAGGTTTAGAAGACTTTTATTTCCTCTCTATAACAAGTTAGCCTGAGTGTCAAAGGCAATGGGTTAGTCTCTTTTTTCTTTGTACTTGGAAGTCAAGTAGATTACCTCATCAAAGTTCTCCTTTTCTATGTCTGTTTGATGCCTTCTTTATCAAGTAGCATTAAATATTGGAAGTTTATTTTCTCAGATCTATTTGTAGGATGTCACAGTTTAGTCTCACATAGCAAAAAAATTATAGGGCTGCTGTAACCAAAACCAGTTTTAAAGCCAACAAATGTAGAATTGTCTTGGTTTTGAAAGACAGGTGTCTGCCAAGGAAGGCAGGAACCTTCCTGAGATGGAAATATGACCCCCTTCCCTCCAAATTATTATAATTTTGAAATAACGGGGCTTTTAGGCCGTAATTATCTTTTCCCCAAGATATGGGAAAACTCTTAACAATTCTTTACTAACATATATATATATGTATATATATGTATGTCTATATATAAAACAAGGCAAACAGCAGCAGCAGCAGCAGCAGCAGCACCCAGAGCCCCCAGCCCAGCGCCGCCTCTCCCGGCCCAGGCCCTTTCCCCGTCGGTGCAGTGACGCTCACAGCCGGCAGGGGGCGCTGGTGGCTCCCGGCCGGGCAGGGCGGGTGCGATGATTCCCCCGCGCCTGCAGGGGGCGCTGTGGCGCCAGCTCGGCCGCCTCTCCCCTGACAGCGGCAGCTCGGGCGACAGGGAAAGAGAGGAGGAGGCTCCCTTTCCAAAACTCGTGGGGAGCAGCCGGACTCAGGGCCGCTCCGGGTGGTGAGCTGGACTGTAGCATTAACCTCGGAGCAGCAGGCTGGAAGAGCAGAGGTGAGCAGAGCCAGGGTGGCAAACAAAGTGTAGCAAAACCCCCAAAGCCATGGCAGGAGCAGCAGAGATCCAGGCAGACTCCGGGTGTCAAGTTAAAGGGTAGCAAAAACCCCTGCAGCAGTGGCAGAAAGCAGTGGGGGCTCGGTGGCCCCAGGAGGAGAGAGAAAGTGGAGGGAGGGTGTTGTTTTGTGTTTTCCCCTGGCTCTCACATCTCCTGATGTCTTTGGGATGGTGGCAGCAGCAGCCAAGGTCCTGCAAGGACCCAGGATATACTCCCTCCAGAGAGGGGAGGGGGTCGGGCCCCAGGTTGCCCCTGAGGCACCCAAGCAGATGGTGAGGGTCCCTCCCAGTAAGGCGAGGTGTTGAAAAGGTCCCAGTTCAACCTTTGTGAGCAAAAGCTCACCCACAGTAAGAGCAGCAGCAAAGGACAAAACTCCACAGTAGCATCAGAATTGTCCCAGTAGCAGCAGTCCCGTACCAAGACCACCACCATCTCCCCTCCAATTGCAGAGAGACAGAGCTAGCTGAGCCCAGCCCCTGGCCCCCAGCCAAGTCACACACTATCTTGACACTTCCTAAGAGAAAACTCCCCAGCCACCAAGCTCACTCCTCAGCTAAGAGACTGCAGCCAGCTGCACCCCTTGTCCCCTCCTTCCTGTCCTGGCCACATCTTTTGTCTCTCTCAAGTATCGTTGTTCCCATCTCTTGGGCAACAAATGGGAGAAAAATTCCTTGGGAGAAAAAAAAAGAAGGAAAAATCCTAACCGCCAACAAGAATGAAATCATATTGTAATGGAAATGTTGTTGATATTTAACTGGAGATTATGTAACAACACCCTATAATATATAGTTTTATAATACACTTATGGTTACTATTAGGTTCCCAACATCATAATCTCAAGGAGATTTCTTACTTGCTAACAAAACTGCAAACTCTTAGGGCATCTGAAAAATTCTAAATTTATTAAAGACTAACTTGACTCCTTGACTCACAGGAGGACTTGCTCTTATGGGAAGTGAATTTTTTATTCCTCTAAGCAGTGTCATTCCAGTGTGTGTGACTGTATCAGCTTCACCATAGAGAAACCCAACTTGTTTAATTAAAGCAGTTAAGCATATATGGAAAGCTATACTTCTATTGGCTGTCTTCTAACATTTAAAACTTTGTTTTGACGATGTAAGGATCCTCTTTATGCGCAAATATATCATTCACATCTGTGGTTCATATCCATCTTGAAGGCAGTGATGTAAGTGCTGAGCAGTGCTGTCACTGTGTTACCTTGTGAGCAGCTCCGAAGACCAACTGGGGTGTGATATCCACTTATGGGGATCATAAATCTATGACATCAAACTAATGAATAATGCTCAACCATGAATGGTATTTGAAATGTTTTTAGGGATCCTCTTTGCTCTCTTCACTTTGGGATACAGCACAAACATTTACTATGACCTGTCGATAATGGCCTTCTTTCCAAGTAACTTTCTCTCAGACGTCTCTGAAGTGTTTCTTTGCAATCCACTGACCTTGGATCATCGGCTGTTCCTGTGTATGGGACAAGTACTTTTACAGTGCATCTCCTGTCCAGCCCAAAATGTCATAGGTAGTTATCTGATCTCAGATGTGATATTAGGCTCTTTAGTCTCTCACCTGATACTGAATATAGCAAACAGTAATGGTGGGACACGCTCAGCATTTTCTTGTTCCAATGGGAATTTGTCCACATGCACTGTGCATGCAAAAACCAGTTACCTCAGGTAGTATGTATCATTTCAGAGTCATTACCCTTGGCTCACTCCAAGTGCAGGCTGTTGTCTTCATATGTGTGTGCAGAAACTTTTGGGTTTATTTTCCTTCTCCTACATGCCTCAGACGTCATCTGTGCCATTGAAAAGTCTCTGAATCATGTCAAAGAATGCACCCTGAAGTGCCTGCCAGTTCTGGCAGTTTGGCTAGCACTGTACCTCCCAGAAATAGGCATCGTCTTCTCCCACACATGGATCTCGCCTCACCCCTCCTCTTCTACTCTGGCAAATTAACTGTTCGTGGCAGTCAATCACAAGCTGCTTTTGCCAGTAATTTGCTGTTTGTACACCTCTGCTCTAAGGGTCAGGCCACGGCTGGTGTCACATGTTGATCCAATCCTATCTAATCCATCAATTTTTCTTTTGTACACCTGTTATGTTACATTACTGTAATTTTGGTGTTATGTTTCTCTAACCTTGCTGTGAATTATTTCTTTCTATTTTTTTTTCTTGTTGTGCCCTGGGGTTCCTACAGTATGTACATTATTTTTGTTTTCACTGCAGGCTGAGAGCAGTAAACTTTCATCTGGGCAAAAATATTTTTAGGAAAAAAATCCTCTGTAACCTAGTATTTTCTTCAGGGCCCCTGAGAAACCTTTTGCTCATGGCCTTGAAAATTAGGCAGCAACAACAATTTTGTTTCGTATTCCTTTAAATATGTGAGCTTTTCTGGGATCTAAGAGTGAGGCTTCCTAAAAGAAGGCTCTGACTGAAAGCTTGGGTGGGATTAGCTGCTGCAGTTTGAGGTCTTGCCTTCCCCTTCTGCAGGGATTTAGAGACCCTGCTGCCTGGGGAACAAGATGCAGCTTTTCAGAACCATCTTCACCTAGTTTCCATCCCAGAGCTACCTGTTATGTACTAAAAGAGATGAAAAATCCATGGTGAGTAAATATGCCTTACAGCTTCCAGGGAGGTCTTTCCTCACACATCCGTGCAGATATCCCAGATGATAACCATCTACTAAGTGTGAATTCAAAAGCTTGCTGTACAGAAGTGGCCTCTATTAAAAATAACAGAAGAAATAGTAGTAGAAAGTAGCTTTTCAAAAACTATAGGTAATACGGAAGCCAGATTTTAAAGATGTTCCTCAATCCTTCATGAACATGCGTCTCACATGTCATACTTCAGAAGTGGTATCTCCATGACAGGCTCCACCACCTTTTAGGACTGCAGGATGGCATTAGCTCCTAGGACAGTGCAGTATATGGCCAGAATGCTGCTTCCCCTCATCTTTTTACAGTTCATGGAAGAAAGACCTATTGTTGCATTCTTTTGTCCTTTCTTTTTATGTAATGGGTGGATTTAATTTAACACATTTTTTTTGGTCTCCTAGAAGTCCATGGAGAAGTTTCCTGCTGCTGAGGGGCCTTCCTGTCTTTGGGACTGGCTTGGTAAAATGACATTATTTTCACAGAACCATAGAATTTGAATTGGAAGTGACCTGCAAGATCTTCCCGTTCCAACCCCCCTGCTATGGGCAGGAACTCCTTTCACTGGACCAGGTTGCTCAGAGCTCTGGCCAACCTGGACCTAATTCAATTTAGAAAAAAATATACATGCCACATTGTCATCAGACCTACTATTTGATTGCAGTGTTTGGGACAACCTCCTGGTCACTGAGGGCATCATCTGCCAGCTCACATTAGTTCAAGACACCTCTGTGAATACAAATCTAAAAGGATCAATGAGTACTCTGCAAAATCATGCTGCTCACAGTGTTCAAACAAAAATTATAAATCTTCTCATAATGAATAATCGTGTGAAAGGTGGAATGAATGTCTTGGCAAGATGGCAAATGACATGAAGATGGCAAAAGAGCAATCTGGGCAGACAGCAGGAATGTTCTCATATATTTTGTCAGCCTCATGTTCTTCCAAGTGTTTTAAATAAGTGTTCTGTGATGGAGTGTGGTATTTCTGAGGGGGTTGCAATTCCCAGAGAGGGTTTCCAGGATGTTCTTGGTGGGAAACAATTTAGACTTCCTGCTTTTGATGTCAAGCAAAACAAATATTTAAGAAAGCATCCTCTGCCAGTGTGCAGCTTTATAAAGCTAAATATTTATTATTCTTGATAATAGCAAAGAAATAACATACAATGCCAGGTTTTCAATACTACTAAACTGGTAATTTAATTATAATTAATGTTTTAATAATGGCTTTATTATGCCTTTATTAAGTTTATTGCAAAATAATGTTTTGCTGTTTTCACAAATCAGAGCAGCTTCTGACTTTCTGTAGCCAGTTAAAAGTATCAGCAATACAGGAGTTTCATGGCAGCATCTGAGTTTGGCGTGTGAGGGCATTTGGACTGTTCTTCAGTAACTCAACCAGAGCACTAGACACCTGGAAAATAAACAAAAATCCACAAACCCCAGATTCAGTAACTTCATCAATGTACAAGTCTCTCCAGCTGGCATTTTGGTCTTCAATTTGTCTCTCTTTCAAAGTATTGAAAAAGTATTGAAAGAGGTGAGAATGGTCTGCATCATCTTTTCCCTTCAGATCTGAAGCTGTTTGAGACCTTCAGAAGGCAGGCTACCATCTCTGAGATCTTGATCATCTCTGTAGACTTGTGTGCTCAGGTCATGGGAAAGCATTAAATCTGTCACATTCAGAGTTACCAGTGACAAACCAGAGTTAATGCTAATCTCTAGTTCACCTTTCACTGTCAGATGCACCAGAACTACATCCTGAATGGAAAATACCTCTCAAGTACCCTCTTTGAATACCATATTTAGAAAAATAACTGTCTGTTCAAGATCTTATTAACTTTTTGAGTAGAGAAATGTGACTGCCAGCTTCACAGGAAGTCCATGTTTTCAAAATTTTATTATGTCTAGAGCAGATGGAGTTTAAGACTGTGAGTGTTAGCAGAGGCTGGGCAAGGTGACTTGTGTTCTAATTTGGGAAATGAGATTTTCTGCAGAAATGGTGTTATTGTGATTATCTATGTTGTTCTGACTCTAGTATGAGAAAAGTAATGACACATTTTTTGAGGCTAAGTTCTGAAATTAGAAATTGAAGTTGGGACAGAATCCAGATGTTGGCTTAATAAACAGTGCTGTGCTGCTTGCTCCCTGCTTCTCACCAGCCCTTTGTGCTCCGGGGACAGCCAAGAGTTGTGGTTTGAAATGACAAAACCTCTAGTGCTTTTCAACAATTTTATGCATTAGGTGTTGCACTGAATGAATGCTCTGTTGTACTCCCAACAATGGTTGGTTGTAATATCAAGCCCCTCAAGGTTTGAACCCTCAAGACTTGAATCAAAATTTGCAGTTTTGGGGTTTTTTTTTTCAGTTGCTAATCAGTAGTTATAGCTAGGCAGAGCTAATTAAGCAATTACTTGGCTAACTCTTTGTTTTATGAAATAGGGAAGTGAATCCCAAGATGAATGAGCTGTCTGGATGACAGCCACCAGGAATGAAGTGAGCACAGCTGAGCGGTAACTGGGGAAAAGATAATTATGTCAGTGGGAGATTGCGGCAACTGACTGGTTGACCGCCTACTAAAAATGAGCCCCTGACTCAAATGGAGGAAAGAACTGCACATGAGGACTAATTAACATTAGAAGCAAGAGATACAATAAGCAAATAGGGGTTTGAGTATTAACTAATGAAAAAGTTATGTAATCTGTAACCAATGAATACTGATGCCTCTGTTTGTTGAGACATATAAATAGTGTAAGGTTTTGATGCCTCTGTTTGTTGAGACATATAAATATGTAAGATTTTGATGAGTTAGTGTAAAGTTTTGTGGGTTACCAAGTGCCTCCCTCCTTTGTGCAAACTAGAATAAGAAGTAGAAATTCTGTCGGTTCTGGGGGTGTTCTAGTGGGGTGCTATGACCTTCCGAAACCAACTCTAGCAGAAAGTCGCTCGGCAGCCACTGCACTCACACACACACACACACACATACATGCACCGGATAGCTTCTTTGACAGGCTGATGGCAAAGAGGCAGGAAGGGTCCTTGTGTGGAATTTCCATGGCAGAGGTTTATTTCAGCCCTGCGTGTGAAGGGACCCTACGCAAAAGACATCGAGGAATGGAGAGTCCAAGGTTATATACGGGGGCAGGGAAAGCATCAGGGACCAATGGTTGGAGGGCACAGGGGTGGTAAATAGGTGGGAATAGGGTATGGGAGCCAATGGGAAAAATCTGAGGGAGTGGCGAGGAACGAGATCCAATGGGAGAGTGGGGAAGGGAGAATTTTCTAGGGAAGGAACAGAAAAGGTATAAGGGGGCAGGGAGGCCAGCTGGGGAAGCAGAACTGGGATACATTTGCATAATGAAACAGCATCCTGGGAAAGGTCTTTTTAGGTCACCCTAACCTGGAGAGGATTTCTATCCCTAGGTGTGGTCCCACCAATGGACTCCCTTTGTCCCTTGTGTTATGGGCCCACTGGCCCCCACAAAATACCTTAGTGTATATTGATGCTTAGCACTGGGTAACGAGCCTGTATCAGAACAGTTAGATCAGTAAGGAACTGTTGGTAGAATTTGTCAGAGAGCCCTCTCATCTCTTCTGCCTGGTTCCTACCTAATGGTGTTTGTTAACCCTCAAGAAAATAGGAATTATCACCACTTTTCCAGTGTGTTTGAAACGTGGATGTACAAATATACTTGATTCAAAGTGCTTAAGTGCCATGAGTTGTAGGAGACAAGAAAAGTCTTATAGAATATGTAAAGGGCCTGTATTTACTTTGTTCACTTTTGCGCTCTGACAATTCACGAGCAGCACTTTGAGAAATGTACAGCTGACATGAAGACTAAAAACAAGTTGTGTAACCTGTGCATTGATGATGTAACCTGTGCATGATCAGAGTGCTGATTGGTCAAGAGGATGTATAGACAGCAAGACAGGAGGTGGTATGCTGCCAATGTGTGTTTGTTTTAGTTCACAAGAATGTTAACAAGTATAATTTTAGCCAGAGTATTTTTAGCACAGTATAAAAACCTTACCTAGTTGTACACTATATAAGGCCTTGCTTGATGGCAATAAACTTGATTCTCTTTGGAAGAAACAAGAGTCTGTGCCCTCATTCACAACAACGGGCTGGTTACTATTACATTACTTGTTTTCTGCTTATCATCGGCAGGATTTTTCTAACAGAGTTGATTTTCCTTTGAGAAACCTTCCATCTGCACAGAGGGAATGCAGTGACATCAGATTGGTGTCCGGTCACTAGTGGGGTTACAGGGATCTATCCTCCGCCCTGTGCTCTTCAACAACTTCTAACAACCTGGATGCAGAACTTGAAGGTAAATTTGCTGATGACACTAAATTGTGAGGAGATGTCAACACCCCCAAAGGCAGAGAGGGCCTGCAGAGAGACCTTGGTAAATTAGAGGGCTGGGCAATCACCAACCAGACCAAGTGCTAGAGAGTGGGGTTTTCATTCCCTTTGCTCACTATCCACCCCTTCTTACGATCTACTGCAACAGTCTTCAAGTTACGTTTTGAAAATGGAAAGGAAGTGCCATCTTGATGAGATTTAGGAGGTTGACTCAGATTCATTGCTCGGGGCTCTAAACAACCTGGTCTAGATGTTCCTGCTCATGGTTGGGAGGTTGGACTAGATAGCCTTTTAAAGTACTTTTGATACAAACTATTCTATGATTCTTTGATTAATGTGTTTGTCCACCTCTAGAGGAGATCAGGTTTGTGTCTGCTGGGTTCCTGGAACTGGGAATGGAACCATCTGGTTTAGACATGTTACTTGGTTAAATCACTCTGCACAGGACTCATAAATATAACCTAAAGGGAAGCTCCTGAAGCATGTGTAACAGTGACAGAATAGAGCATAGTTTTACGTCTCTTTATGTCCTTTAAAGGTTTAGCATTCTTGTAATGTGTTTGTTGACTTTGTGAAGCTCTAATGACTCTTATTGGCATTGTGACCGGAGAGCTAATGTTCCTACAGCAAGCTAATTTTCAGCAATTTTAGAGCCAAATCTGAAAGAACCAGGAAATGAATAACCTCAGATGTGGTTTTGTGTTCCCACTTTTGCACAGTTAAATCATCTTTTTCAGAGAAATCCTAGGTCTGAAATCTGCCCCAAATTAAGGATAAATGTGTATCTTGATCTGTCTGTATTTCATGTCTCTGAATTACAGTACAGCAAAATTCATTAAAGAGATGTGAATTGAGAAGACCTCAGGGACACTGTGAAGTTTAGTTAATTGTAAAGCAAAAAACCTCTCTTATGTGCTAAAGTCACACCACTGTTCAGGAAATCACATTATAATGAACATAAATTAAAGCTCATGCCTAAATCTCACTAAATATGTGCTAAGCAGCCTTCCTGGAAACAAAGGCTTTTTTGAACAGAAGCTGTAATAACATGTTGCAATTCTGGAATTAAAACTGCTACAGAAACAAAAATCAGTTGTAATCATAATACCATCCTCAATACATTGAAACAATCCTATTTTCTATTATTTTAACTTCAATATCCAGCTTTTAAACAAAAATTACAAATGGTCAAATTTAAATATGAAACAGCTTTTTAATTGTAATTATATTTCCTGAAACACAAATTCTAAATAAAACAAAATAATTGCAAATGTGTTGCCAGATTATGTGGAAATTCAAATAACTTCCCCCAAGAATGTCCACAACAGCTACACAAGTAATTTTGCTTATATATTTTAATAGCTGTAAAACCAAAACTGCAATCCCAAATGCTACACTGTTCTCAAATCTTTTATAGCATACAAAGGACAGAAAAAAATATCTTATATATGTATTTCAATGAACTTTTAAATCCTAATTCTAGCTTGATTCTAAAAATTAATAGTTCCTATATAATTTATTTTATATATGCAATATATTTTTTCCTTTTGAGCTTTTAATTGTCCTTTCTTAAGTTCATTAGTTAGGTAAACAAGTGAGAATTAAGAATGTATGTGATTTGCATGCACAAACAGTATCTATAGGTTTCGGTGATGCTTTTTCTGGATTTACATCAGTGAGTAAGGCCTGACCTTATTCCTGTGAATATAAAAACTTTGATGAAGTAAGTTTATGGCAAAGTAGTAGTTAAACAAAACATCAGTTCAGAACTTTGCTGGCAGGATCTCCATGTGCTTTGAGGAAAGAGTATGGAAAACATATGCTCACCTCAGTAAGCTTGGCTGAATGTGCCACAAGAATTTTTTGTGTCTGCTTCCTCCTTCAAAAGAAAGAATTTCCCCATTTTCCTACAAACCCTGATGATTATAATTCACTTACTTTCCTCTTATAGAATTTCCTGCTTATTTTTTAAACAGTGTCGTGTATCTTCCTTGGACAAGTCAGACAGTACTGAAACACAGGGTATTTAAGTGCCAGTGAAGTGAACATGTCTGGGAACATATTTGGGTACAAACCCTCAACTGTCTCTGATTTTCAGAAGGTCTTCGTCATTGTTTTGGATCAGGACAGCTACTACACTCCTGGTTTGGTTTAATGGTTAGGTTGTAGGTACTTTTGGGAGCAATCAGTTCTGGAAGCCAAAATTCTTGTTAGAGGAATGGGACCTGACAAAGCAGATAAGCAAACATCTGGAGGGTCATTCAAAATTGGTTGAAATACTGAATAAAGGTTGGACAGTTAGAAAAGTCAGTAGGTGTGGGTAGCACAACCATTTATTTGTGTGGTTTATCCTCTGGCTCTCAAAGGTTGCAGAAATCTGGAAATTCATAAGAGGTTTGTTGGAAGCTAAAGGCTTTCCAAAGAAGTTGCTTGGATTCACATTCTAATATTATTTTCTTGGTATATTTATCTGTCTTTTAAGTGTTAAGGACAGTGTTTTCTGTCTGAAAAAGAATTTTTTCTCTTTTATGGATCCTTTGCATCTGCACGTGGTACAGATGAGACGCAGTGAGAACTGTGTCTGGGAATTGTGAATGTATGTCTGTAACTCATTTTTAGTAGAAAATTTTAAATATAATATGGTAAGTAATAGCATGGTATGGAAACACTTGCTTTACAACCAGTGAATAATCATTAACATCGACACTGTAGTGCTTGTACTCTGAGGAGAGGCTCTATTCTTTTCCTGTTCAGAAGTTAAAAATTACCATGCTGATCTGCATACCCGGCTTTCATGCCTAGCCTAACAAAAATATCCTATGCCTCTGTGTAATTGCAATATTTACTTGCTTCTTCCTCTGCCTGTTTGTTCCCTTCATTATCTGATAGTTTTAATAGGGTAGGAAAATTCTTCTGCAAAGTTTGCATAGATCCTGGTACAATACAAGCCACTTCTGAGGTCATATATCATACTACCATCACAGTGAATTTTTTAAATTATTTTTCCCTTCTCTTTTACTTTTGCAATCGGCTGCCTTTGTCTTGTGTTTTCTTCTCAGGTGTGTCTTGCTATTCATATTACTCAGGATTGGATACAATAACCATACAAGTTGATAATATTTGTTAGAAGAGGTTAACTTCTTTTGAATCACTCTAGAGGTGATGCGCAGAAAGTATTCTATCTGTATTAGCCTTTTGTTTAAAATTATTATCAGTCATCTGATCAACTTCAGTCTAAGACGATTCTGTAGTTTAAACCTGGTAGGGAGCTAAGACCCACACAAGCACTTACTCTCTTTCCCCCACAGCAGGATGTTGGAGAAAATGGGAAGGGCAAAAGAGAGGAAAGAAGCAGAAAAGGCTTTGACACTCTACAAGTACTGCTCAGCAATAGCTAAAAAGTCCCTGTGTTATCAGCGTTGTTTTGGTCACTAATCCAACGCAGAGCACCATAAGAGCTACTATGAAGAAATTCAGCCCTATCCCAGCAAAAACCAGTACGGATGATTCACCCTGGGGAAGTGCCTACCCAATTTGACTGTATGCTTAAACCAGTGCCTTGCTCACCATTTGCAGACGGTGTTTTCTTTGGAGTAAATTGCAGTTTGGGCAACTCACAAAAAACTCCAGTGGTGTTGCAGCTTCCTTCTTTGTCATATAGCAAGCTGACTCTTTGGTTTTGATTGCTGTGCCTTTCTATCCTAGACAAGGATGTACTTACTAGTAAGAGATCCTTATTGTCTTGTTATATGTAAAAGTTCTGTCTTAGTAGCTGGCATGGAGATGCCTTATTCTCTCTTCAAGCTCACAAGTGTCATCCAAGGGTATAATCTTGCTAAGACAATCAAGACTATGAACAGGGAGTACCAGGAAGATTCCCTGTGATTATATTTATTTGCAAATTTGCAAGGCCCCCTTTTTTTTTTTTTTAATCATCCGTCCTTTCCATTATTTGAACTGCTCATTCTTTGCTGATTGAGCTACATTTTAGCCCATCTGAAAATAATTTGCAGAATTTATGTTTCAGGAGGATGAATCCTTACTGCAAGGAAATCTTTCAGGGAAGCACTTATTTCTCAATATATGACTCAGAATAGGGTTCAAGCAAATTCTCATTAACAAGATTTATTTTACTGTTTAGCTGTAATAAAGCTGTGCCTTGAATTGTACTGTCTTTAGGTCATACACAAAGAAAAGGAATAAAAATTAATAATATTAAACCCCTGCATTTATTCAGTGATTATAAGAGATTTCTTACTTATTTTTAGAATGCTGCAATTTCACAATAGATTGGGTTTGCTAGTAAAGAGAAATGTGCACCTTATTCAATAAATTTTTCCTAAATTTTCTGAAACATCCATCTATTAGGAAAAGAAGAGCTTCCACTACCTGTATTCCCTAAACCTGTGTAATTTACACAGTTGAACACAGCACTGAAGGATATGTGAAGTGAGTTTTTTTGGTCTTGTGTATCCACAATGGTAAAAACAACATTTTAACTTCATTGAAATGTTTGAAATTATACAGTACTGTGTGAGCAGATTCATAAAAGCACGTTTCCACAGAAGGAAAGCATGAACTCACATTCTTTCTCTTCTACAACTATGTCATCTTTTGCATTGCCATTTTCTGCAATTTAAAAAATTCCTGTTTTGTGTAAACTCAATTTTAGTCTTATCATGCGTTTCTGGTCTCCTGGGTATTCTGTACTTCCTAAGACTTAATTAAGATATTTTTCTAAAGTTATATCACAATATTTGGCTTCTTCTTTAAGAAGGAAAGCAGTTGAGTCCCCTTAGAAGTTGGGCTAACTATCAATGCAGAGACTGGATAATGGTCTGTCTGTGTTACAACTGCTGGATAAACACTCTGGAGCTGAGCTTCTTTAGAATCAAAGGTAAGACCAATTAAGTTAGCCAAATTCTTGTCAGAAATTACCTGCTGGGAAAGCAGGAATTGTGGTGAATGTCTTTAAGTAAAACTCCTTAAAAGCAGTGCCTTTCAAATTCAGAGAAACTTGGGACGTTTTCCTGCTTTGGAGAATGGGTTTGCTTATCATCTATGCAGGAGACGAATTACAGGAGTTGGTTATGCATAGCAAAAGACCTCTAAAATTTATATGAGTGAAGCCCAATGGAAGAATAATAAATCTTTTATTTGATGCTTATATGATACCAGTACTGGATTAAAGCTAGTTCTCCAAGTGATTTACTTGGGTGGTGAATGATGGTTACCTTGCATCACTTCTGTATCCAAGTGCTAAGCACATGGTGCTCCGTGCAAAACTCTCTTATGTCCTACTTTGCATATGAAGATCTAAAGGATATATATAAAGTCCTTCCTACTGTTCCTCCAGTTTTTCAAGCTGAACAATGTTTCAATGTATCTTCAAGATACTCATTAACCTTTTTTCTTCAGGTACAAAATACAGATATTAGTCCTGCACTCACACTGCAGTACAGCTTTATTGAGTTTGTTACATAAGCATTGACAATACCTATGGAGAAGTCATTGTAAATAGAAAAGTCCTCCATATCCCATTCATGCATAACCAGCTTATAAACACATCTAAAAGTAAATGTTTTCCTCCTGGGCAAAGTTGCTTACAAGGTGAAGATTTTAATTTTAGATTTTAATAACAAGTCAGAGCCTTTGGAATTTTCACCATGGGCAATATTTCCTACTAGACCTTGTACTGCTACTCTTTACTTTAAAATGCAGTTAAAGCCTAAATAAGGACCCTTGGATTGTTACCTTTATGTCACTGCCTTTCGTGCAGTTATATAGCCAGAAAGCCAAGGCTATAAATGAGAACTGGGAAAAAGAGGCAGTCAGGCAGCCTTTTAGTTTAGAACTTCTGTTTTGCAAGCATGACATTTTCTGACTTACTGTATTTCTCTAAAAAATTGATATTTTGCAAACGAAAACTGCACCAAATTTGAGAAAGGGAGAAATTATTTTCACAGAAAATGTTCAGTAAGTGATGCAGTGGAGACTGTGGAGAACTGAGAAACCCTTTTTTCTTCATAGTGAGTCATAAATGCTCCCTTTAGCTACAAAAGAATCATCTGTCTTCAAGGTGTGTTTGTGAAATATTGTTACTACAGCAGGTTTGTTTTCTTGGGTGTGTTTGTGTGTGTTGGTTTGTTGGGTTTTCAGGCAGTTCATGTCTCGATTTACAGGTGTAAATCAATGACAGTACAATCATAAATGACCGTATGATCTTTCCTTGCTAAGAAATGGCTGAAATTGGAATCTTTCTCTCTAGCTCTTGCTCAGTCATGTAAATGTATGCAAACAATTACAGTTACAATGACCCTGCAGTGTGCAAGTAAAGGAAAGTAACTAAATTGTGAGATTGCTGTTAAAGTTCACTCATTTGGAGTCTTTTCTCACTCTGTAGAGTTACTGTGCAAGTGCTCTTTAGGTCCGCTCTCAATTTTCTATTGTTTTCTTTTGATGATCAGAGGACTGGAACACCTCTCTTATGAAAACAGGCTCTGGGGAGATCTGATAACACCTTCCCGTACCTAAAGGGGCTTCAAGACATCTGGAGAGGGACTTTTTACAAGGGCATGTAGTGATAGGACAAGGGGGAATGGCTTCAAACTGAAGAGGGCAGGTTTAGATTGGATAGTAGGAAGAAACTCTTCCCTGTGAGGGTGGTGAGACACTGGAACAGGTTGCTCAGAGAAGCTGTGGATGCCTGGAAGTGTTCAAGGCTAGACTGAATGGACCTCTGAGCAACCTGGTCCAGTAGAAGGTGTCTCTGCCCATGGCAGGTGGGTTGGAACAAGATGAGCTTTGAGGTCTCTTCCAACCCAAACCCCTCTGTGATTCTATTGATGAAGAAATTGCTTGTAGAGGAGTTTTTAGAGGAGCAGGGGCATAATGAGATTATTTACTGCTGGGAGAATCTGGCATACTCGGGCCTGAAAGGCACCTGGCAGGGATATGGTGTCCTTGACAGTCTGCAAGAATGTCAACAGGATGCCGAAGATGGGACTGAAGCAGGCTGCTAACATCAAAACCGACCGCGGAAGGATGGGACAGGGACCCGTGCAAGCCAGGATGTTACCAATCAAAATGCTAAATTAGTCGCGTGAACTGAGAAGCTTAACCAATAAACTAGCATGCTTGAATGCATGGACACGCTTGTATTGTATAAATTTAACCCTTTGCTGATAATAAAGGGAGCATTCTGCATACTTCTATGAAGACTTGCGTCTGACTCCGGGACTCCCCAACCTCCTGGGTATCAGCACGGGACTCCGAGGGGAACCCCGCTTCCTCTACACCCCACTTCAATTGCTGAAAGCAACCTCTCTTCAATCCCAACTGTAGCACCTTATTTAATCAACAGCATAATCTACTATTTGCTCATAAACTCCTTGTATCCTTTTATTGAAGTATGCAATGAAGGTGTTTGTGGACTGTGGAGGTGGCCCCCCCCCACCCCGGGGGATGGGCCCTGGGAGTTCAGGCATGGTTACACGGGGTTTCCAGGCTCCCTGATGTTATCCTGTTCATTATTGGTTATAGGTGTTTTCCCTGCCCCGAAAACTGTGGTTGTCCCATGATTCCTGGGTCTTTGGAGGAGAGTTTGTGCCTGACCTGGCTGCCATGTGGCTGGTCTGTGTCTCGCCTGGCTGCCATGCGGTCAGAGAAATAAAACATCCATGAATATCTACCAGAAATATTTTTCCTGATTCTTTCTACGGACAAAGCTGCGTTCAGGGAGGGTTGCAGGCTTTCCTGACTTCAACAGTGGACTGACTTGGATCTGAATTCATATGGCTAAAAATGCCAGAGTCTTTAATTTTCATTGCGATAATACTTTGAAACAGAATACCCTTTGTTGACAGGGTTTCCTTTTACAGAGGTACTCCATGCTTCTTGGACTTGAACTCATTTTTTGTTCTGACCACTGTGAGATTTGGAAATCCATTTGTGTCTCAAAGCAAGAAAACGTTTTGGTTTTATTCAAGAAAGCCTTTCAACAATGAAGCATCATCAGAGATGTTTATTCTTTCAATGACAGATTTCTCCTTTGCTTCAGTATCTCTGCTCATTGAGTTTAAAATATAAAGCTGCTTATTATGCAAGTCATGGGATTTTTTAGGATTTAAAAAAAGGGAAACATATCAAATAGCAAAGCAACACTTCCCGAGTGCTTATCTGGCAGACTAGAGAACCATGATATTCCACTTGAATCAACTGTTTAAATGAGCAGTTTAATGATAGTCATTATTTTAGTAAGATTTGCTCATGTAGCAACTTGAGTACTTACACAAAGAATAGAAGCTTGATGAAACAGAGTTAAGAAGTGTATGCCAAACTATCTTGTTTCCGTATTTTTTTACATTAGAAGATGTATGCTTTTTCCATAAATGGAGAAGTTTCTATCACTTAATAAGAAAGAAATTTAAAAGTGTTCCTCTGAATTCTAATTAAGTTTATTTATCTCTAGGAAAAATCTGAAGCCTTCTTCCTGTTTAATCCACCTGAACATGTTACAAAAATGTATATTTCTCTGGCATGCAGGTTTCTATTTGTGGGCAAGCAGAACCCATAAAATGATCCAAGAAATGTGTTTGCTGAAGGGTACATAGTAGCAGGGCTTTCACAGTCCCAAGTTTCCACATTAACATGGGTTAGGATTCATCTTATCTACAGTGTCTGCAATTTATGTGCTTATATCTAATGGACATAAACCATCTGACTTGCTTTATGTGCATCTCACTTCCGGGTGAGATGTGTAGGCCATTGTAATGCTGTTGCCTAAAATCAAAACTTGCAACAGTGTTAAAGTGGTAAAATAAAGAGCAACTCTAATGAAAGCTTTCAGATGCACAAATATGGCTCTGTGTGCATGTGATAAACGATTTCTACAATTTTTATAACGTTAATTAATTAGTATATCTAGCAGGCACATCCAATAGGAGATCAGTTGCCCCGGTAACCCACCCTTGGGTCAGCCCCTTGGAGATGGTCCAGGGACTTCTTTGCCCCATTTCTTGTTATGTCTCTTAAGTTCTGGTGGAAAACAGGATGTCCTTGTCAGAAATTCTCTTCTTAAGAATAAGACTAAACAGGATTTCAAGAATATGTTAGTAAGGGTTAGCTTATTGTGCAAAAGGGCAGGAAAGGTCCTAGAAACCATACAACAATATATTAAAAATCTACAAGGCTACAAATACATGAAAAATATATAAAAACCTAAAAAAATCTTTAGGCATCAATGCCACTCATCTCCATGGAGTATGATGAGATCCTAGTGAAAGCATCTCAGACCTAGACTTTTGCAATGTAGGTGTCTAATTTTGTTCTGGCAAATCCTCCCATGTTGGGCCCTATTAATTGGGAAAAACATTTTATGAATTTCATGCATTTTTTGTCTAAAAGTTTCCTATGGACATGATTTTCAGCTATACTTTTACATAGTTTGTGTGTCTGTAGGAATTTGGTCCTTGTTAGGGGCATAATTTTTCCCAGCTCATGTGTTTTTTGAAATGACTACCACTTGTGGGCAGAACGAAAGATTAGACACCAAGTGAATCCCGTAAAAACTCTTGCCCCTCTGTTTTATCCCAAAAAATGATTCTGGACCACTCAATTTGTGGAATTACATTCTTTTATCTAAAGATATGGGTGGAATCTTTCTGCTCTCATTAAGGGTGACACTATGTGAGTACTCTTACATTCACTTTATGTATGTGTTCTGGTACATTTGGCCAGAAAAATGCTTGGATAATTTACATTTCTTCCGTAAATAGAAACAGAATTTATGGCATGTGATCTGTACATAATTTTAGACTATAGAATCTGAATTCTATAGAATTCTCTGCAATGAAGTGCTTAGAGATGTATTATAAACCAAGAATTATATACTAACTTTTTTTTTCATCAGTAATTTTTAATATGAAATAAATTTAATGGTGAATATAGCACATTCATGGGCAACTGAAGAATTAAATTGAACAAATTGCTCTCCGTAAAGTGTTTCCCTACTTCAGCTATAAACAACACAAATATTGAAACATCTTTTTCAGAATACAAATAGGCATTTACATTAAAATTAACAGTGTAATCAGAAAGAGAGTGAAGGTCATATGGTAAATTATTCTTAATGCTACTTGGCTTTTATACACAGCACAAACTGAGTACAGAACATTTAATTTCTGGGGACCATACTATAGATAGATGCACATATGGGTGGGATGAGACTCTGAACAACCTGCTGTAGTGAAGGGTTCCCTGTCCATGTCCAAGTGTTGGAACTGGATGATCCCTTCCAACCCAAGACTTTCTGTGGCTTAATCATATTTGGTGGTAGGAGTTCATTGCAAAAAAATAGATAATGTAGATATATATACAGAATGAAACGTAGCCACTCTACTGGCACTTGTGTTATAGCTCACATATCACATTACAGTTCTGTTAGCTGAAGATATTTTTGCCTTATTTACATCTCTTTTCCCCCCTCTTCTCCCTCACTGACTTGGGGATGGTTTGTATCCAATAAGCTTTTTGTTTTGTGTCCAGAAGTACCACTGCCCCCC